>OX421451.1:1190000-1207500 GCA_949126865.1 Montipora capitata
GAAACCCTTGTACTGTCAGGCTACATGTAAAAATATATAGGACATAGCATACAAAAGATTGATGGGAGGAGCAACTGAGTGTGACTCTTCACTCCATCAAAGTAAAAGGTCCCCTCCCTCCCTCCCTCCCCTCCCCTCAGGAGTACATGACTAAACTATTGGAGAGACCCAGGGATCAGTTTATCTGGCTCTGCATTGACAAAAAACAAGGATATGAACACTGACCTTGTATTATCGGTGTGTTTGTTGCATGCACCTGCTGCAAGCAATACAATCATTGGTCTAATGTACTTCCCTCGACCATCAAAGTAGTAATGGCTCACTTCTCTCAGAGGTTTTATAGAGGTGTTTAATTCCTGCAAAATATTTGTCACAAAATAACACATTCATGATTGTCTTGTAGCTTTAAAAAAAAATTGGCAGTCTGCTATACAGAACCTCTACCGTAAAGAAATTGATAGATGCCAGAATACCACTTATGTTAGTATTCTGTTCACATCAAAACTGTAGTGTATGTTACGGACCAGATTGTAGAAAGACATGCGCAGTTGTGTTATAAAAATAAAGCACAATGACATGGTGTGTTGCTTGAATCTTGGCTTATAATAATCCATGTTCTAATATTACTTCACTGTGGTTATAAATCCAAAATGTGTTACCTTTTTTATACGATCACACAGGTTTGATAAATATGTGTCTGTTAAAACTTGTGGATCACTTTGGGATTTTTGTAAAGATGACCAAGATGAACAGTATCTGTCAAAAAACAAAACAAAACTCTTTAACATTTCATCTACATTTTATTGACCAGTGCAAGTTATTCACTCCACAGGGTTCTCAATTGAACCTGTAACCTGTAACACATGTCATGGATATCACTTGTAAATTGTTACAGCTTTAAAAGTGTCCCATCAAGTGGATCAGTTTATCAATCAGTTGCAGTGTTACTGCTGAAAAGAGCGCAACAACGGCTGTTGAGAATTCAAATGAGACCCCTGCTCTTTATAAGAAAAAGTAAGGAAAATCTGATTTATTTACCCAGCTTCTATGATATTTGAAGGCAAGTCAAGTCAAGTTTTATTTAAACTCACAGAGAATATTAACACAATTCAGTGTTTCTAGATAAAAGAGTAAAAGATTGTGATAGAAATAATCTTTTTAAAATTTTAGGTTCATTTTGTAGAGTTTGGGACACCTAAATAGCTCAAAAAAAGGATGCGAGCAAGAAGGAATATGGTTACAAAGGAGCTGTTTTAGATAAAAAAAGTATTACTTCATTAATTAAATAGTAGTAAAAGAAAATATAATCACAAAACTTCAGGAATTAGGAACACTATTATAACCATCAATCATAGAGTTCTTGATATTTTGACGAAAACTAGAAAAAGGCTTGATTTTCTAAACATCAATAAATAAAGAATTCCAAAGGTTGATACCAGTGTGAGGGAAGAGAACGAATGCTGTATTGAGTGGTATGAACCGATTTAACAAACAGATTATCATTCAGTGATCGACATGTATTTAATAGGAATGAATGGAAGATACTGGATTAAAATAATCAACTAAACAAGAAGGGCTAATTTATGGTATAACTGATAAACAAAAGAGAGAAGTTCAAGATGGATTATATCAAAGAATTTTAGGAGTCTGGGAGACTTAAGTAATGGCTCTGAGTGTGATCTAGGGTCAGAAAAAGGCATTATTTTGACAACTCATTTTTGGAAAGTATAGTAACAGGTTTTAGATAGGTTGGGTATGTGAGACCCCAAACTTGAATATGGTCCATAAGTAAGAAAGGGGTAAATTAGGGCATAGTAAAGCATAATTAGTATATCTCCATTAACTTAGTACCTTCATTTGGAAAATATGCCTACAGTTTTCAATAATCGTTATCAATTTAAAGTGCTACTGTGATCAAATTTTTATCCCTTGAATTTTTTGGTTTATCACAGAGAGTACCATGAAACATTAAAAATGCTGTTTACTGTTTGGAAATATCTGCATTGGTTCCAGAGATATTTAAGTTTGAAAAATGTGTAAAATATGCAAATGAGAAGGCTGATGACATCATCCACCCAACCCAAGAGAACATCAAGAATATAAATAGAGCTATCTCGGTCAATTTGCAACAGAGACCATTGAGACTTGGTGAGCTAATAGTTCTGAAGGCAACACACCTACGACTGTAAATAAATTGGTTCCCATGGCAACTCACCCTTTTCCAGTCCCCTCCAACCTGATTTCAATATTTGGTGATATCAGGCTAGAAAAACATTTACCAAGGCCACAAACTCGACCTAGCATCTTTATATGCTGGCAGGATCATGCAGACGAGGCACCATTTGCAAATATCAAAACAGAACACCAAAAGTGGCCTGTAAAGCCTTTTATATCAGGGAGGTCTGGAACCCAGTATGTTGCCATGGTAACAAAAATGGTATGCTCATATTATGGAACACATCTACTAGAATCTTACTGCAAAGAACCATGTATTTCTGATACAAATTGGCTGAGATATCTTTCTCCATCATACTCAACATCAAAATTTGGTTGGGTTTATGACGTCATCACTTGGCTAATTTGCATATTAAAAAAACTTAAATATCTCCAGAACAAAAAGAGATATTTGAAAATGGTAAACAGCATTCTTCTTCTTGTACAGACTACATGTTTATGTGCCAAAATGGCTTAGATAGGGAAGATGCAAATTTCATCATAGTAGCACTTTAAGTTCATTAATTATATGATTCTTCCAAGTCAAGTTGGAGTCAAAAGTCACACCTAAATATTTGACCATGGAAGCCTCTTGGATGTTCACACTATCAATTTTTAAATCTGATTTGTGCCATGGTTTTAGTTAAATTCTTAGGGTGAAAGAGAACAAAATTAGTCTATTAGATTTCATCCACTCAGACACTGCATGGAGACTTGATTTAAGATTAGTTCAAGATAAAGGTCTTTACTTGAACAATATATCTTAGTATCTTAAGCAGATAAGTGGAAAACTTAGCAATTTCGAGGTGTTTAATAGGCATTAATTATTAACATATAGCAAAAACAGCAAGGATCAAAGAACAGTCCCCTGAGGTACTTCACAAGTGATTGGGAGAGAATCAGATGTATGACCATTGATACATACAAATTGTTTCCTATTGGACAGATATGATTGAATCCAGTCATAGGCTTTACCTCTTATTCCACAATGCTTCAGTTTTGATAAAAGAATGGAATGATTAACTGCATCAAATTTATACCTATTTTAGGTCAATAAAAGTACCACAGCCAAACTCATTGTTGTCAATTGAGTTACAGATTGATTCAGTAATTTGTATCAGTGCATGATTAGCTGATCATGAGCACTTTTGCCTAAAGCCAAATTGAAGTGGATAAAGGATGTTATGATATTCAAGATTACTGTAGAGGCGCTTAAACATAGCGTTTTCAAATTTTTTTTTTTCTGAAAATAGACAGGACTGATATAGGCCTATAGTTATCTTTATCTTTATGCCCTATCCACAGTTCAAGAAAACTCAGACTAGAGGAGGTAAGTGAGCAAGGCTTCAAGTCAATTATTTGGGACCTTTAGACAATTACGAGTAGGAGGTTTCTGTACTGAGCATGCGCATGTTCAGAATGGAAAACTCGTACTCGCAGTTGTTCTTGTCCTCTGATCTAAAGGTCCCTAATAGAGAGCTTTAGATTTTAGGACTATGAGTACGGGATTTTCTCAAAGAACAACAGTGAGAGCGCGCTAACCAGCGTCATTTCGGCGGGAAAAACGTACCACAGTTGTCATTTTAGTACGAGGTTTTGCAAAATGTCAGAAAACAAGTCAACAACACGGTCAGGAAAACGTTAAGTTACCAGCAATAAGAATAACTGAGCAACCTAAATTGCTAACAAAAAGTAAGATTAATCGTCCGGGTTATGAATCTTCTAAGTATCAGTATTTTCACTAAAAAAAAGGCAGTCAAATCTCGTACTCATTCTCGTCCTAGAATCCAAAGGTCCCTAATGACAGTTCTAGAACAACAAACATTGTATCATATTAACGTGTGTACCTTGATAGCACTCGACTATGAAGAAATATAAAAAAAAATTAATACTCCTGGGGGAGGTACTGCCATACATGGACTATATAGGTATGTGCTGCTGTGAAGGGTATGGTTTTCAAGCTGTTTACTCTAGGATAGAGTATATAAATCATAGCCTTTCAGTCTAGAATTTTTCACGAAACTGACCAGTTGGTTGAAGATTTTATCAAGACTAAGGAAACCAGAAATTCCCACTCAAGAATATAAAAAAATCAAATCGGCAAAGTTTAAGTTTACGTAACTCAGCCTCAACAGTGTCAATAAACGGCTATCATGAAACACCTCTGGATATTATTAACTGTCAAGAATCGTAATTTAGACGAAATCAGTGGGAGTTTACTCTAGTATAGGGTAGCAAAATTCAGGTGATAGCTCTGGTATAGGCTAAGGGTTCCAGGGTCTTAGCGGCACATCCCTACCCAGAAACTCCTAAAGTACCCCCCCCCCCCCCCCCCCCCGGGTTAATACTCAGGAGAGGGAGGTTAGATCCAATGTGAAGTCTCCAATCACCCCAAAATGACACATCCGATTACATACACCATAAAGCAAGCTAAGTTTTTATAATCTATATCAAAACCCCGACGCGCAAAAATTGTGGGTATTTCTGCAGACAGGCTTCTCCAACTGCGATGGTCTTGCATAACTGGATCAAGAATTTTTTGCGATATACAAACGACGAAGACTTCGAACAAAAACCTTACCTGGAAGAGACATTATCTGCATCCCTACGGCAAGGAGAGCTTTGAAATAATTTGTTTTTTCTAGGATGAGTTACTGCTGTTGAGGATAACCCTGACGTGGGTTGGGCTGAAGCTGGATACTGATGGCGGACAGAGATAGAAAAAGAGTAACAGCTGGATATATGCAGACGGCAAGTGCTTTCACATACTTTAACGCTGAAGACTGAATTCCGCGAAATAAAAAACTTTTTAAAGCATGACAGGAGGGCAAAAGGACATGAAATGTTTGCAACCGCCATCTTGGATTTACGTAACTCTTGAAACTTGCATTGTATGATGGGATTTGTTTAACAGCGTCGTGTTTTGCTGTTTATTTGTTAGAGCCCCGATATCCCAACGGTCATTTATTTTGCACTGCTAAGTGCGAACAACTTAATATTTGGTAAGTAATTTTCATTATTTCCTTTTCACTAAATCGCCCACACGCATGCTTTTTTATAGTGACGATTTAGGGGTTCGCGTGACCTGCTTTTCGCGCGCGCCTTTAATTCTTGCGTGCCCTTTATTATTTTGTCTGTTTCAAGTATGACTGATACATTTTTTCAGGGAAGCACACCAACACAAATTTTAGGCCAATAATCTGAGCGAGAAATAATTTCCTGATTGCTATACATTACGTGCTGCAGGGTTGGTAGTTTAGGATAAGTCTGAGAAAAGAACGTTTGATCAAAATGCCAGACGTGGAGGTTGCAGAAAAAAAGAAACGTGGTCGTCCACGTAAAGAACCCGCTGCCCCTGCAACTGAAACTGTCACTGCCGAGTCAGGAGAACCAGTTGTCAAGAGAGGCAGAGGGCGACCCAAGGGATCGACAAACAAGAAGGGCGTTGCTCCGAAACCTACGGGCCCAAAACGACCTCGCGGTCGCCCCAAAGGTTCAACAAAAAAGAAGCCTGATGAAGATAAAGCCGCGTCTCCCAAGAAATTGCCAAACAAATCCAGCGAATAAGCGTTGAAATGTGCAGTGAAAGTTGTTACCTGAGGACTTGAAACCAGTTATCTGATATACTTATTCTATATAGCCTTGCAAGTCATATTTTTGTACATGGTTTCAACATGATTCTGCATACGTATAGAGCTTATGTTCCTGAAAGTGACAGGCAAACTCGTTTACTGCTCTTAAATTCCAATTTCCTTTAACATTGACATAAATACAGCTTTGTAAACAGCATCTGCTTGAATGCTTTCCCCATCTAATGCCTTTGTGGAATTGGACGAGAAATTTGCTTTTCTTTTTGTTTGCTTTCAGAGGTTAAGAACGTGTTAAAGTACTCTCATTTATCAGATATTTTTTTTCTTTTCTCACCCACATTAGCCTATAATAGTTATACTATAATAGTTATTATCTGTATATCTTTTTCAATTCGTTTTATACTAAAGGACTGTTAATCAATCTTATTTTTATATTGCAAAATTCTGTAGGAAATCATTTTCAAGAACAAAAATTATTTAATTCTTCTGCAACTCTGATTTATTCTTTTACATTGTATGACTTCTTTGTATAATCTGTTTTTCTAATAAAGGCATGAAAATAATGTTTTCACATAAATTTTCAACCACTGTATATCTACAAATCCAAAAGCTAATATCAGCAAGTTATTTTCAAATTCACCAAAATTGCTGTCAGAATATGAAATGCAATCTTATTGACACAGCGGGAAGGTGCCTCTTACCAGCAGCAAAGGGGTTCATCTTACTGTGATTTTCGAGCGAGTAAAGCACCTGGGAAGTTTGGTGATAAGGTTGTGACGTTCAAGTTTCCATGTTCTCAACGGCAATCTTTTCCAATTGAAGTACAAGGGTAACTGCATTAATCAAGCATGTGACATCATCCAAAAAGGTGCCCCAAACATCAACTTTTACTTTTATCACCAAACTTCCCAGATGCCTTACTCAACAGACTCTTTATGTTACAGTTACTAGTATAATAGGGAGGTGTATCTTGCTGGTAATCTCATTTCCAGGTTTTAATAAATTCTTGCATCAGTGGCAGGGCTTGAAATAATGGTCGGTTAACCGACAATGTCCGCTCAAAAATGGGTTTTTCCTGGGCAAATCCTTGGATGATCGGACATTTGTCCAGTCGTTTACTCTTCAAAGGAAAATTTAATTTAAAGCTAATAGTTCTAAATTGCAATAATATTGTACATTCGGGTTCGTGAAAGAAAAAAGAAAGAAAGAAAAAGAAAGCAAAAGAAAGATAGGAACGGACCACCTTTGACTACAGTAAAATTTCAAATTGAATCATAAAAGTGATAGGCAGAGATAGTGGGAAGCACAAGTGTAATACTACAGGTGCTTTTTCGATTTTACCAAATATTGTGGCTGTGCTGTGCATTCCATGCCTCCTGCACTGATTGTGAGGCTGCTTTTACAATAAAAGCTCACAAAATGTACTTGCATCTTGCAGAGAGGGAAGAAGAATTTTTTAAGAGTTATGACATAATGACCAGCTCCCAACATCAGTGGTTTCATAGCTCAGTTGGTTAGAGTGTTGCACTGGCATTGTGAGGTCAAGGGTTTAAATCCCGTTGAAGTCCTGGATTTTTTCAGGCTTCTCTACACAATTGCTAAAAATTGCATTTATAACTGTGAGGATCATAGCTTCACTTTAGCACATTTGTCCGTACAAAATCAGGTCTTGTCCGGGCAAAAACAGATTTGACCAGACAACTTGACCAGTGCCATCCAGGAAATTGTTTCAAGCCCTGCTGTTGTATTTCTCTCCAGTAATTTTGGTAAATTTAAAGATGGAACACATTAATATTTGACTACAGCTACCAGAATTATTTCATAATAATATTTGTCCAAATCTACCAGAATTGTTCAAATCCTGCAATCTCAGTAGGGTCATTGTTTGACTGCTGTTGAAATTTGCAGTGGCAATGCCGCTGGGTATTATTGATGTTTGAGATCTTGTCATACAAGACCAGTGTGTCTGGTTAAGTGTCAGGATGAATGATGGGTCTTTATTGTTTAGATGGACACAAGAGCCTCCAAAAAACATATGAGAAGATTCAAAGATAATCTGCAGAAAGGTTCTGTACACTATTGACAAACGGGGCATTTCTTGGAACCATTGTTGTGAAAAAAATGGGCATTTCACTGTGGTTTTGTGGTTTAGGTTAATGGTTTTTTGAGGAGAGGTTTTGCTTTTTTATCTGTATCCTAGGATGGGTAGTTTCAAGACTGTTATCCCTCGATCCAGCTCCTCATTAACAGCCCACATCTCAGTCCTCTAAAGCATGTAATTCAAACGACAATGAAAAAAAAAAAAGACCTAAAGGATTCTGGCAGTTTTTGAATACCATTTAATAGCTCATTAAAATTAAAGTTCACTAACATTATCATTATATTTTTGTCAACAAATATATTTTATTAATAATTTCCCATCAAATAAACCAATGGGTGTGTTTTGTGTTGCATGGTACATCCAAGTCATTAAAACTGGATGGTGATGATAACTCACTCAGAGGAGAAAAATTTAGCTCAATACCGGGCAGGTCTCTGACCCCTTCACCTTAAGTAATGTAAATATATACAATGCATGCATTTTTGCTCTACATGAAGGTAACGTCAGTTCATACACAAGCCTTTTAAGCTCTAAGAAGTTGGATCAATCCATACATTTGTACTTATTGTTGAACAGCCAGAATTTCTTTGTATTTAAGAATTTGATGCTTTTGAAGCATACCTTTTGGCAAAATAACCTGACTGTTTAGACTTCTATCCATTAAAGAACTTCCAAATGAGTCATGAGAAGATGGGGTAAGGTTTTTTTTTAACTTCTCTCCTTCAGATAAACAATTCATAGACTTAATACCGGTATTAGAAAAATTACACTTAACGAGGAGAGGGACACCTCTAGGTTAATTAATATTGTGCCCCAGTTAGCTAGAATTTTTTTCTATTACAAAAGAAAAGTTGATAATCATCATCAAAATTTAATGAAAAGAAACTTAAGACTTAATAAATAAATAAATAAAGAAATTGCAATATTTAAGTATTTAATATGTAGCCTTATAATTTTATACAAAGAAGTAGGGTAAAAAAAATAAATTAAGAAAGTTTTAATAAAAGACTTGAGGAAACATAGTCCTGTCTGGACACATACACAGAAACATGCCTGAAATTGAAGGGATAAATGTGTGATTTTTAATATTATAACACACCAGAGAAGCTATTGTTGCTGGTTGAGGTTCTTCTGATATAATTTGGAACGGTGGAAAAGTCATCACAACTCTGTCAAGTGATCCAGTTCCCCCCTTAATTTGATTCCAATGATCTGCTTGGTTCATAATAAGTTTTACGGGGGTTTCCTCAATTATTATATGGCAAATTTTATGGCAATTTTCTGTCCCTCCACCCTAAGGGGTGGCTAATGGTAAACTCCGAGACTCGCCGAGATCTAAGTTAAAAATCCGAGCCCGAGACTCCTTGGTAAAAAGTTTCGAGATTCAAAAAGGGTAAAAACAAACCATGCAAAAGCGAGACTTCGAGACTTACCAAAAACGCTTTCGAGATTTCGAGATCCAGCTAAAATTTTCCGAGACCCACTTTTTTCGAGGTACCATTCGCCACCCCTACCCTACCTCCCTGTTACCTCACTGTTGAGTCTCCTACTCGTATTTAGTGCGCAAATGGGACTAGGACTAGCAAAACAAAGGCGAGAAGTCATTTGGATGAATTGTGAAACCGTCAAATAAGTCACAGATTTTGATTCCTGTTTGGACTACACTGTATTAGAAGCGTGTTGAAAGTTTGCTGTGGCTGCACACATCCAAGGAAAGAAATCTGATACATTTGTTTTGGCACGTGAAGTCTCTAAATTAATCCTTGTTCTTTGACCCCAGCAGCGTTTCAGTTCGTCTGAAAACCGTACAAGTTTGTCATCTTCACGATCTCAGTTATGAGGTTTTTTGACGTTCCTAAGTGTGGTAAAGCAGGGTTGATTGAATAAAGTTTCTTTTCGAAGAAATTTGAAAAGTATTATGGGGAAAATGGCTCGGTTTTCAAGTTTTTTGGCGAGTGGATGAGTAATGGCGTCAGACTACGATGGAAGCGAGGAAGAACGGATTTTTTACGATACAGTTAGAGAATATGTGGTAAGTATTTCTTTGTAAGTTGTCCAAAACTTTTACAAGAAAAGACATCACCCACATCTGTGGACCGTACGAGTGTATTTACATGCCTAGAGGGAAACAGATCGTGGATAGTAAAATGCTCTCTATATGCTTCGTAATGTTATTTTGAAATTGTTTACTCAGTAAGCTGAACTTCGTGCAAAACTCTTAAGAGGTTTATTATTTAAGAAAAAGGAGAACTACACACTGTTGTTCATTGTTGTCTTTGGTTTTCGTAAGAACGTTATGAGTTAATATTAATTCAGGTCTTGTGTGATAACGAAATTTGGTAAGTTCATTTAAAAAGTTTTCGTTGTTTAGATGTTTGTTAAGCAAAAGCTTGTTAAAGAAGTTATCAAATTTCACACCAACACACGTTAAATTGTTTTAAATTTAAGTGTCCTAGGAAAGCAACAACATCAAAATTTGTATTGTCACATTATGAAACATGAAAGAGACTTTGAAGAATGAAATACAAGTAGGGTGCAAAAGCCACTTAAAATTTAAAAAAGTGATCAGAAATAGCTAAAAATTGAGTAACTTAATCTATTTGTATAGATAATCACATGATTTTAAGTGCAATTTGGAATAAATAAGCATGAGTAAATTTTTTCAAAGACAACCAAAATTAAATTTGTAGTCTTTGAAAAAATTTACAAGTGCTTATTTATTCCAAATTGCATGAGAAAAATCATGTGATTACTTATTAATAATATACATGAAAAAATTTGAGATGGTTAAGGACGGTGCCTACTAATTCAAAGGTATTTTTGCGCGGTTTACTGAATATGCGGGAAAAGCAGATCTTAACAAGTGTTATGGAAATCCAAAAAGAAAATTGGGGGTAACCACGCATTTTTCGAAGATAATTAATCAACAATATTTGTAAAAAGCTTTAAAATACAAAGCAATGTAAGGTGTTCTTTTCCAAATTCAAGCTTAATTATCTCTGAAAAATGCGTGGTTACCCCCAATTTTCTTTTTGGATACCAAGAACACTTGCTAAGTTCTGCTTTCTCCGCATAGTTTTGAACCACACAAAAATATCCCTGTATTAATAAGCATCACCGATAGGAAATCCGAGTATCTCGAGATGCGCAGAAGGTATGCGCAATAACAATAGTAGGCACCGTCCTTAAGCAGAAGAAACGCACGCATATCACGCAATCAGGGAAAAATTGCGCCATCCAGGGTGCGCGCTTGATTTGAAAGCAAAATATTTGATTGGTTCCGATCAAACCCTATTGTTTATTAGCCAATCATAATCCAGAATTTCTATGTGTATTTTGCAATGGTGTATTACACTTTTTGCACTGTGTTAAACTGCACTGCTGTCAGCCAATCAAAATCGAGAAATTTTTTCATGTATATTCTTAAACTTGTAAATCAGCCCTTATGCATTCATCCTTCAGTGGTTTGTCAAAAGTTGTCCTGTTGTCAAAGATGGCAAAGTGCTTCCTGGAACAGGAACATTGGAAAAGTGAGCAGACAGTCGATCACTATATTCTGTAATTTATCAGTATTTTTTGGTTTCGTTTCCTTTGTACAGATCTCTCTACTTTGTTTTATTGTTTTGTATGGAATTTCTCATGTTACCATCAGTACTTACAAAAGAAAAAGAGATGAACTGGATTCTGGTGAGTGATTTAATTTAGTGAGCAACAGGCCTGGACTTGAAAATTTGTGAATTTGAAACCCTTGCCAGTCTCTGCAAATTTTGATCAGTCAACTATTTTACAGAAGATTGTGGAAGAGAATTATTATTATTATTATGTTACCAAGGGAAAGTATCTAAACTAAAAAAATATGTCCAAAAGAAAGGGTGAACGTTGAAAGAGAAATGCGTTGAAAGTTCCTTTCAAATCAGATATTCACTATTTCCTCAAATCCCATAATACATCTTGTTTACCACCCCCACCCCCTGCTCCCAAATTTTCAATAATCATCTTTTGCAATTTCTCCTAAGTGTGAAGATGTCTTAAGAGAAATCAAAGAAAATGCCTATGCATTTTTTTTTAAATTGGGAAGGAGGGGGGGGGGGGGGGGTGGGGGTGATGGGTAAACAAGGTGTATTATGGAATTAATTAAGGAAGTAGAGAATGCTCCATATGAGATCCACACAGTTTTCAATAAGCATCACGAAGTGTCCCTCTTCTTCCCAATATCAACGTCACTGTTGTCTCAAAATACAGACAATAGGCCTTTTGCAATTAATGATCACATGGTACAAAATCTGCCAAGCTGGAGGGCAAGTTCATTATTATTCCCCCATTGGGACATTAAAACAATGATGAGCTAATGCCCTCCAGCATGGCAGATTTTGTACCTTGTGATCATTAGTTGCAAAAGGCCTATTAAGGACGGTGCCTACTAATTCAAAGGTATGTTTGCGCGGTTTACTGAATATGCAGGAAAAGCAGATCTTAACAAGTGTTACGTTAGTGAAATTCAAAAAGAAAATTAAGGGTTACCACGCATTTTTTAAAGATAATTAATCAACAATATTTATAAAAAGCTTTAAAATACAAAGCAATGTATGGTGTTCTTTTCCAAATTGAAGCTTAATTATCTCTGTAAAATGCGTGGTTACCCCCAATTTTCTTTTTGGATACCGAGATCACTTGCAAAGTTCTGCTGTCTCCCCATAGTTTTGAACCACGCAAAAATATCCCTGTATTAATAAGCACCAGCCATAGGGCCACAGGGTCATCAGTTGTATTTAAACTGTTACGTGCTACCCTCTTAAAATAAAGTCGTTATTATTATTATTTTTATTATTGTTGTTGTTATTATTATTATTATTATTATTAATCCAAGTATCTTGAGATGCGCAGAATGTATGCGCAATAACAATAGTAGGCACCGTCATTAAAGTGTCCCCGTTCGAAATGCCGCTCCTCAAGTAAGGATAAACAGCTGCATTTACCCTAAGCTAAAAATAGCACTGACCTTTAGCCTCTTACCTTATTGTTGGAAATAGATAGCAAAGGCTTAGACTTTTAAAAGGGACACTTAGTGTTGGATGTCAAAAGTGGCCATGCAGACTACATGTAATAGGCCATTTCCGAGTTCATGTCTGCCTCCTCTTCAAAGCAAGTCTAAGTGCGAAGTTTTTCTTACGAAAAGTAGTTTTCACTCAAATGTAAAGTAGAACTAATTACAATCACAAAAACTTTGCACTCCCTGAGACTCACTTTGAAGAGAAGGCAGACACAAACTCGGAAATGGCCTATTTGGTCCTAAAATCTTTTTAAAACAACTTTATCTTGAACTGTATGTGCAAATAGTGGACTATCCATGGATGTATTTTGTACATTAAGGTTATTTCAAATTTAAAGTAAAATATTTTTTGAACATTCATTTGCTTATTGCATAATAATTATAACCATTTGAATGTCATGATTTTTTTTTTCAGATGAAGAGGAAGCCTTTGTTTATCGAATATCGTGAGTATAAATTCTAGTGATGTCATTCGAAACAAGCAAAAGGAAAAGGCAAAAATCACAACATGAATCATCGTTACTTAAATAAATACACAGTAGACATAATGTCATACTGAAAACTAAAACTAATTTGTCTTGTTGACTATTAGTCATTATAAAAAGCACAGTTAGTAGCTTGAAGCTTGGTTTCTTTAAGACATAATTTTGTTCAACATTTCAGGTTTTGGTTATGTACGTTCACCCTGACAGTTTCACTGGGAGCAGTGCTTATGTTGCCAATGTCCATCTTCAGTAATGAGATTATGATTATGTATCCAAACAGCTATTACATCAAGTGGCTCAATGGCTCCCTTATTCATGGTTTGTGAATAATAATTTGAAAAACTACCACTTCAGTCAAATGCAAGTTTCAGTATTATTATTTTTGTGATTCTGTCTGTGCAGATGTCCTATAAGTATTAGCATAGTAAGACTTGCCTGACCCACCTTTAAAATTATCTCAGGACAATCCCTGAAATTGCAGTCCAACAGGCACTGTTATTCAGAACTAGTTGAGCTCCTGGGCATCAAAAAGTTGGTTGGTGCAAAAGGCAGATTGTACCACCATTTGCAATCCCAGCTTAAATACAATAACGATTATTTTAAATTTGTGTAATGATTGTTTGTGAGCTCTGATAACAGATAGTGCTAGAATATCCCTGCAACAAAACTCACCCTCTTGGCAATTGAACAAAGATCCATGATTATTTTACAACCTAAAACTTGGACTGTCGATGGTATTGGTATAAGTTAAACTTGTCTTAATGCTGCAACTGTTGAACAGTACTTCAAATATTGATTTTGCTAATTACCTCTGTTATTTTTTTTTGTAAAGGAATTTGGAACCAGATATTTTTGGGATCATACATGTCACTCTTTGTTGCCATTCCTTTTGCTTATTTCTTTACTGAATCAGAAGGATTTGCAGGTTCAAGAAAGGTAGTCTTAAATTTCAAGACCTTTTACCTAATGTTTTAATTATCATTGTCATTTACATTGTTTCTTAACCTTTCAAGAGTTTTGGGTAAAGGATACAGGCTAAACCTGACACCTGTACCCCATACTGTACAATTACCCTGTGCCTTGACCAAATAAATTCCGTGCTCTCTATCTTGTAGGGTATCATGGCAAGAGTTTATGAGACATTTGTGGTTCTGTTCCTGCTTGCTGTCCTTATCACAAGCAATGTTTGGGTGGTGTTGGCTCTAATTGACAGGGGACGGACATCAGATGAAGGTACTGTATGACATGATGCATGGGGATTTCAGCAGTCACTGTGATCAGGTGAACTTGGAAATGTGCTTGTGTCTGAAGACTAACTTGGCACCACTCTCCTGAGATATTCTCACTTCTCACAACTAAACGTTTGTGCTGTTCCGAGGCAGAGATACTCTTGTATTATGTAGCTCAGATATCCAGGGCAAGACGATATTATTTTGTACCATGAAAATTTATGATCTATCATTTTAATGAATAAGATTGTATCCACAGTAAAGTTCAACAGTACAAACACTTCCTTGTTTCCTTTCCCTGATTTCTTTTTGTTGATGTTCTTACATCTCTGAATAATCTGAACAAGTTCATGACAGTGTCGCAGTTTGACCTCAACTGGGTAAACCCTCATTGACATTACATGACCTTAATATGCAGGTGTTTGAGGGCAGAGGAACACGATTGAAAGTGTGTGTGTACCCTTTACCCTTGAGCATCCTACATCTGTACCAATAATAATGATGATAATAATAATAATCTAATAATAATACCGTAGTTATTCGGTTATACGGCGCACTCGGTTATAAGACGCACCCCAAACTTAGCAATTTAAAGTTCTCAAACTGAAAATTACGCGAAAATACTCGGTTATAAGACGCACCAAAAAATTGAGAGTTATCAAAAGGATGTGATGAATTTGAGAAAAATTATCCTTACACAATTGGCATTCGAACTCTTTTTGTTAACGTAAACAAAGTGAAAAAGTCACGCATTTAATGATATACGAAAAACAAAAGCTAAAAGTTGACACCTGAAATGATAAACATACAACACATGTATACACTTTTATTTGAACCTTCCGACCATAGTTAATGCATGGATATGTTCCGACTTAATAAATAGTCAGACTTAAGACTTCATGCGAAGAACGGCGAAAAACTCCCACCGAAAGTCATATTCAAAGGTGTTTGACAGCTGAATATCAACACGCCACCGAGGATGCAAATTTCAGTGCACAAGAAAGGCTGGATGAACGAAGAAGGTATGTTTTATCTCCACACTGTTTGTTCAGAGAAGAAACTTTTCATGCGAGCGACAAACACGATTCTCAGAATTCGAAGCAAAGTTCGAGCGATTGTATTGTTGTCATGGGTATCACGTTACTGAGAACGTGCTTTTAAGCATGTATGCAAATTTTCATTTGTTTGCTTTTCTCTTAAAGTCGTTTAGTGTTCTAAAGGTCTCTAAAAGCACTTTTCTTTTTTTAAATTGACAACTAGTGTCCTTTTCTTGTGTTGTTTAAACTCCAAGTTCTTCTCAAATTGTGATCTTAAGATTTAGTTGCGTGAAAATACTTGGCTATAAAACGCACCCCAATTTTAGCACTAACTTGCCACCCAAAGACAGATTGTTCTTGAAAAAACCGTGCGCCTTATAACCGAATAACTATGGTAAAAATAATAATAATAATAATAATAATAATAATAATAATAATAATAATAATAATAATAATATCATTATTATTATTATTATTATTATTATTATTATTATTATTATTACTATTTCAAGTCTGTTATTTTTGTAAAGTTCCTACAGTGTATGAACGTTGGTGGCTTAAAATTAATCCTTAATAATGATGATTATTTATTGTTATATGTCCCGTCATTTTGGTCAGGTTCTATGGAAATTTATAAAATAACTAGGATAGTACGCGCACTCTCATTGGTCAATAGCTGTGTTTTGATGAGAGTATCATAAAGTTTCAAAACACGGCTATTTCGTAGGAAATATGAGCGTGTGTCAAGAAAATCTGCTTCAATCAAGAAGTCAAAGAACCAGCATTTTCCTTCATTTATCGAATTATCATTGATAAATATTTTGTAAAAGCAATAAAGGACTCGGGGAAGTCGGGAGAATTCGAGACAGTTATGCAAACTCTTGACTGCGTCTCAGGTTTGCATAACTGTCTCGAATTCTCCCAACTCCCCCTGGTGTTTAGATGAGGCTATGGAAACACGGAAAATGTCCTCTATTGCTTAAATAGGAACATGGCAATGAGGTGTTTTTTTTGTTTTTCAGATGGTTGGGTTCCTGGTCTCCCATTTATCTATTCTTGTATATCTCTCCTTGGTGGACTCATGCTTTTGCGTAAGTCTATAATTATTGGTTTCATATATGCAAGAATTCCAGGCCTTCCATGTAACAGCTAAAAAAAATCTCTTATTTTCACTTAGATTGCATGTTGGTGCGAAAGTCAAAATTGATGATGATGATGATGGTTGTTATTATTATTAGTAGGAGTACAGACTAGTAGTAGCAGTGGTAGTAGCATGGCATCTGACAGGATGCGGCGATGCGGATCCGCATAATTCACTGAAATCCGCATCTTCCGCATAATTCCGATATTTTCCGCATAATTCCGATATTTTCGGCAAAAAAAAGAAGAAATATCTGATATTAGTGATAAAGCAGCTCCTTAACATCCTCAAAAACATAAAAGCCAAAGAAATTGACTGTTTTGAAACGCTTATTTTCCTGAACATTGAAGAAAACACACCATTTCGTTCGCAAGATGAAAGTTCGTAAGAAAGATCGTAAGCAGTTTCCGCGCATTTTTTCGCCAATGAGCCTGGACACTAGTTTTTGTTCCTACAATGCTTTCCATTGGACGAGAAACAGTTACACTTCAGCAAATGACGTAACTGATAAGAAACTAAGGGCGCGTTCGATTGACCGTATTCCGGAATAGGATTACATGGAATACAAGAAATCCTTCGTTTTTACGGAGATTCACATTAAAAATGTCGAACACATGCTAAAATGCTATTTTAAACCTATCTTTGTTATCCTT
>OX421451.1:1212500-1215000 GCA_949126865.1 Montipora capitata
CCTGTTTTGCATGAATTTTTTGGCCTATTGCGGGTTTAGACGTGGTCATGATAACCCAGGCCCTGGCCCAGACTCCTCTCCACGTTTAAAGCTTGGCTACTAAGCACTCGTTTTCGTATTTCAACTTATATGGTGAAAACCTTCATTATTTGTCCTTGTTGGTTTATAGCAATAGAACGTTACTGGAACTTCAAACTTTATTGTACTACATTTTTTTCCAAAATGTGCACTTCTAAATTCGGGGTGCGGTTTATCTACGGATGCGACTTGTACATGGACGTTTGCGGTAATATTGTCTGTTGTTGGACAGAGGCTACAAGGATCAATAGTGTTTTTACTCATCAGGTGTCAGATGTTCCCTTATCACTACTGTTTTTGGAAGGCTTCGTCACAAGAAAATTAATGAATCTTGATTGTTTTCTTTTTTTTTTTGTTCATGTGTCATGTTGACAGTTTGTACTCCAGTTGGATTTGCACGGATGTTCACTGTCTTGGGCCAGTATGTTGTCAAGCCGCAGGTAATTGACAAAAAAAGCCATATATTTATCGGCAAAGATGTTTTCACTTTCAAATGACCAATTACCCTCATAAATTAAAGACAAACTTAACAGTCATTTAGATCCACTAAAGCCACAACATAGAATAGATTCTTACAGAAGATGACCTGGGTGATTGATGAACAGAAAAAAAGTGACAGTTTCCAGTTCTGAATTTTTATTTTAATTAGCTGTATCTTTTTTTTTTATATTGAAATCTTGACTTTTTTGTGCAGTTCCTTCGTGATTTAGATGATGAAATAAATGCAATTGCACTAGAGGAGGAAAGTTTGAAAAGAAAAATGAATGGTAAGCCTAAAGAGTATTAATTTAGAAAATTGCAGTGTTTAATAAATTCATAGGGAACATTAATGAAAGGTAGTGCCAAGATGGTAGACAAGCTTGAAACGGTTCTGGTAATGTAAATTCTGGTTTCTATCAATATTATGAGCGCAGAATTCACTGCGCTTAACATGCATTGCATTTTGCTCAGAGTTTAAGTGTGAACCTGTCTTGTTAAAAACTGTTTTAGAAGGTCCGCAAAGGTCTCGTAAGGCTATTCACATATATATTTCTCTCATGAACTTTATAATGAAGAAAACATACTGATGTTTTTGAAGCATGGGTTACAGACGAAAGAGTGTCAAGGTGATCCTCGTTCCTATCTGCACAATTGTCTCCTATAGACACCTGTCTCTATTAGCCACAATCAGAAACCCATAAGGGTTGAAACGTGTAACGGCCCCTTGTGTGCTGGGAAACAAGCTTCTGAATATTCAATTCGCTAAGTACCATATTTGGAACAACAAGAGTGAGGGGTTTCCAAATATGGTGCTTAGCACTGAAACATTCAACCAATCAGTTCGCACTGAATATTCGGAAGCTGTGAACGCGCGTTACACGTTTCAACCCTTATGGGTTTCTGCCGCAATTGCTTAAATTGTCCAGATAAGTGTGAGGATCACCTCTCTCTTTCGATTAACTTTATAGTCGCAAACGCCGCATTTCTTGCACCAGCTCAAGCTTGTATTCGAACTTTAGGTTACAGCAATGGAGTCTCCATGCACAATGGCGTCTCCGTGCACAATGGCGTCGACCATAATCCAAGCAAATTAGAGCAACTGCAAGTTCAAAGACAAGAACTGGGTTGGTATTTCTAAAAACCTTAAGTTGTTTGCAGGATCTTGTGTCAGCTGCATAAAATAGTTTCCTCAATGCAAATCTTTTGGTTGGTTTTGTAGAGTTTTGTTAGGGCACAGAAACCATAATTAATTTTGTTCTTGTGCACTCGATCCAGATGTTTTTTTCATTGTGCAACAATTCTGCCACCATGCAAGTTATGCCAATTTATTTTTCCACTAGTACTGGTAGACCTTACTTATGTGAAATTTTGCTTGCTTTTCATTTAGAGAGAAGTATAAGAGCATCATCCTTGCAAAGGAATTGTGTGTACCCCATTTTGTTGCTGGCTCTGTTGGTTTTAACAGTAAGTTATTGAAGCTTTGGTAGGTGATAATATTATGGTTTGCTAAAATTTGTCTTGACTTGCAATGGTCCAATAATGGACATTTAGATGCTATTTAAGAAAGAGTTTCTCATGTAATATGTCAAAAACGAGTGTGAGTGTTTTATCAGGGGTTCCAAATACCGAGAAACAGATGAAGTGTTTTTATTGTTTTGACCTGTTTGGGACCGCTGATGAAAAATGAAGCACGAGTTTTTCACATGACTTATCAACCTTTTTTTTATTAAGTGTGAGTGTAGTATGATGATCTTTTATTTTATCAGACAAGTGATAGAAATTTGTAAAGGAAATGAATATTCAATATTTGGAAGAGTTCAAACGGGAGAACTTTTGAATAAATTTACATAATAGGGCGTGGAGGAGAGGGAGTCAGAATTACGTCGTTTTCGCTTGCCAAATCATCTTCCCAAGAAAGTGATTCGGGTTAACATTAGGCCGT
>OX421451.1:1220000-1237500 GCA_949126865.1 Montipora capitata
TGATTTGTAAATGTTAGTGTATGATATACCAATTGACGAAAAATATTGATCTATATTTATACAGTGAAAAGCGAATGTAAAATTCCTAAATATCGTCTTACATATATTGGTAGTAAAGTGCAGGCCAGTAATATAATAACTTTTTATGTCATGGAAGCAACAAAGTTGTCTTGCTCTGATGATTACATATTACGTTGTACAGTTGTGGTTAGTGGAAACAAACTTGTTTCATAAAAAAATAAATGGCATATTTTTTTCCAAATCCCGAATTCTCCATTTCACCGACGGCCATATCTGTTCGATTTACCCAAAAAGAGTACATATTTCCCTAAAAAAGGAATCCAATTCCCCGAACATAGCTTAGCGACACCCTCATGCCCACCATTTCGTTGTGCAAGGCGCAGTGACGTCACGTAATAGAGATCAAGAGTGGGGCAGCCATTTGTGAAACTGCCAACCGCTTGTTTTGGAAAGCCGATCTTTTAACATACATACAGTGTATGCATATATGTATGTTAAAAGATCGGCTTTCGAAAACAAGCGGTTGGCAGTTTTCACAAATGGCTTTTCGGGTCCGAAAAGTTTTCGGGACTTTCAAGGATCGGGCCCTTGGGTTTGTGACGTTATAGAGTATTTTCACTCACGTGATTTGTAACCTTGTTTTTCCGCCGAAACAAAGAAATCGTTTTCATGATAATATAACTCCTTTCCCGGAGGATTAGTTGGGGACAACAACAACGTGGCCGCCGTTTTTACTCGTGGATATATCCACGAGTTTTGGTGAGGTTCTTTATGCAAATGTGTCACTCCTGCGTAACCGGAAGTTCGATCTAATAAGCCAATCAGGATGGATAATCACAACACAGCTTAGATCGCTGTGACTTCCCGTTCGCGAGGTTGTGCGCCGCCATTACTGTATGTCGCTTTTATACTGAAGTGTTTGAGCACCTTCCGCTGCATTTAGAAGCAAGAAACGGAAGAATTAAAGAAATGGCTTTCTTCGGAGGTGAAGCAAAATATTCTGAACAAGTACAGATTGGTGCAAAAAATTGTGCTCCGCCTTTCACTGACCAACGCGAAGACTTGAATACATGTAGAAATGGAATAATCGATTAATTAACGATGGCCAAAAATGATGTGAGTGTCAGTAATAATTTCTACAAAGCAGTGGAAAAAAGAGCTTATATGAGAGAGACTATCAAGAAGAAGAGACAAAATCACTTGAAGAGTTCAGGGATAAGAAAAACATTGCAAAACGCCAAAACAGATCTGAAAATATTGAAGCAGCAAAGGAATAGGAAAAGAAAAGCAATCCAGAACATATCAGAGACCCAAACAGAAAAGCATAAAACCATTTAAGGAAAGCTATGCAGAGCTCAAGGCTAAACCAAACTGAAATTTGTCAAGGTCAAGGCTCTATTAGACATTCCATGTGAAAAGTGATTCAGTCTTTTTCGTGATAAGATAACACATGGCGCTAAATATATATGCACTTGCTGTGATCAGTTATAGTTCAGATCATCTGTATCTAAGTGTATCAAATATAATGATAAATATTCACAAGGTTTGTTGGAGGAATGTATTACTGGCGCAAAAAGTGTTAATATTACTGAATGGATCTGCTCTACTTGCTAAATCTGATGACATTAACATTATATGACCTGGCAACAAAAATCAGACCTTATTCAAAATTACCCTGTCATCTGTGCAACGAGCTTTGAACACATGGTAGAGCTCTTTATAGAGGATGTGTTAAAGAGTAATCTTATGCCTGTTGGAGAAATGGTATACTTATTTCACAGGGTTGAATTCCAGCAAAGGGGATTACCTCACATACATGCAGTATTTTGGGTATCTAGTTGCATGAGACGGCCCACCGTGCTGTTACACAATTATCCAACTATCAATGCTAATGCATGAAGAAAACTTCAGCCTGCCAATTTTAAACAATCGCGGTAACTTTCATATCCACGAGTAACGACAGTGGCACTTTGATTATGTTTAGGGACACCAACATGGCCGCCGTGACGTCACGTGAAAACACTCTAGAGGTGGTTTTCACGTTACGTCATCGCCGCCATGTTGGTGGACGAAAACAAAGTCCACCAGCATTCCGATGAAACAACCTGACCTGATAAAGACAAGCGTTGGTTCTTGACTGATAACTAACGAATAGCGCCAAAACAACTTGAAACATTTACACCAGGGCTATTCGCATGCGTGAAATAATACAAATGGTGAGTTAGAGAAATGATGACGGTTACACCAACGATAACACTACAAAACAAGAATTTCATTGGTTAAGCCCCGACCAAACTATCGAACAAAGTTTGATCCCACATGCAACATTGTTGGATGTAAATGTTGAGATAGCGGCAAAACGCTATCCAACATTGCTTGACGAATAGACCTTTTCACGGTTTCTGCCGCCATATTGGTTGGGGGGCAAACACGGCTATATTACGGGCAACCCTAAAATCCGGAATCACAGGTCATTGTTTTACCAATACAGAGAGTAAAAACTATCCTAAACATTCATAAAAGCTAACCTTAGGCCTAATTTAGGCCTAAACAAACGTTTTTAGGCCTAAGGTTAGCCTTTATGAATGTTTAGGATAGTTTTTACTCTCTGTATTGGTAAAACAATGACCTGTGATTCCGGATTCCGGATTCCGGATTGCCCCTATATTACAGTTAATATGTATGGGAATTTTGCCGACTTTGAAGCATCATAAATCCTTTAACGTCTGACGGTTGTGGATAGTGAGAATACCTTTCAAAAACTGTGACGTCTAGTGAGATTATATTCGTGAGGTATGGTGATCAGAATCAAGTTATAAACGAAATTGTAAATTTCATATAAACCCTTGCAATCAAAATTATCCAAGAAATCGCTCGTGTAACTACACGTGCGGCATGCCATTTAGTCCATTTCTTTCCCGTAGTCTGTAAAACAACGTGAAACGACCAAATTTAAGGTCTCTACGACAGCGTGAACATACAACAGGCGATCGTCCATTCTATGGCCAAGCCAATAGAGAGCTTTAGATTCTAGGACGAGAACGACTACAAGTACGAGATTTTCACGTAGAACAACAACAGTGAGCGCGCGCAAAAGCAACGTGATACCGTCGTCATTTTAGTACGTGGTTTTGCAAAAATGTGGTCGTGTCAAAACAAGCCAACAACACGGTAGCAGTCTTGGCATTTTTCGATCAGAAAAAAGGCTCAGTTACCAGCAATAAGAATAACTGCATGAGCAACCTATACTGGTAACAAAGAGTAAGATTAATCGTGCGGGTTATGAAAACGGACAGTCAAAACTCGTACTCGTCCTCGTCCTAGAATCTTAAGATCCCTAATTACAGAATTCTCCGCCCAAATAGCAGAACGTTAACGAGGTGGAATAATATCAAAATTCTTACAAAACAGTAAACATATCAGTTTATTGAAGTGACGTTTTCTTTAAAATTGACGCTGTCTTCGCTTAATTACTGTGCCTTTCAATAACATTCCAAGGTCAACCGACAAATGCGTTTTTCGCTACCGTCAATCAAATGTTCGGCGGCGGCTCCAAGCTTCCGACTACTGTCGAGTGCGCAGTAATCAAATCACATCGTTGAGCCCAGTTCAGTCAACATAGTCGGAAGCTGGGAGGAGCCGCCGAACATTTGATTGACGGTAGCGAAAAACGCATTTGTAGATTGAGCTTTGAATTTTGTAGTCCGCATGTTATTGAAAGGCGCAATAATTAAACTACCTAGTGAGCCAACTCAGTCATACGCAACCAGTTCCTTAGCGCTACTGGCTCCAGCTTCGTACTCGGTTATTCGAGGCGCCGGAAGCGTATTTACGATTTAACACAGTAAAAAATAGCATTGTATGTTGGTGCTAGCTGGCAAGTTATACGGCTCCTGATTAAGCACATCTTAGGAACTTTAGAGGCTAGAGTCCTGCGGATAGACCAAAATAAAGACAAATAATGTCGATTTTAAAAAAAACTTACTTTAGGGGTAATGAAGTCTGGATAGTAGACACAAATAAATTTCCTCTTGCGTGTCAGCCAGGATTGTGACAAGCCAATGATAAGAACTTTGCAGAAGACCAAAACGTCTTATCACCAGTGACTTCAGGTATTTTTAAAGTGATGTCGTCATGAACCCGGAAAAGAATAGTACCGGATAGTCGGTTGTTCTAGTTCATGAGACGTTTCCTTATAAATCAATAACTCGCGAAGAGATGAGTTTTTTTTAATGGTGACTCAGGGGAACTCGGAAAAATCCAACTGCTCCTTTTGCAGGAGTCTAATCTAAGTCTACCCTGGTCCCAGATATTTTTCTTGAGCCGCGACAGAGCCGCGAAGCGGCGAGAAGAGAAAAACCTCTGGTTACCTTGGACTCGAATCTCACTTTCATGCAGACGCCAACTGTCAAACGCGTCAAATTGATAATTACAAAAGGGACCAATGGCAACTTAGCAGTTACGCTTCCCCGCGGTATTACCATTCAAACGAACCAATGATATTGATTTGCGTGTTTGTAAAGATATCAACCAATCTGAGACTGACGCTGGCGTCTGCATGAAGTGAGATTCAAGTCCAAGGTAATCAGAGGTTTTTCTCTTTCTGGCCGCTTCGCAACTCGTCTTCATCGCTTCGCGGCTCAAGAAAACCCCTGGGACCAGGGTATGACAATTATTCCTCCATACTGCTAGGACTGGAAAAACTAGTAACCGGAGGTTTTGGGTTGTTTACAATTTACAAAACAATTTCCGGAAATCCTCGTGGAAGTTTCCATTGGGTGAAAAACGTGTTCCATTTAACTCAAGTCCGTTCGCTTCCTGGCGATTGGAATTTTGCGCGCCAAAATTAAAAATATGGCCGTGAATAGCCTGGAACTGGTTAGAGCTTTGAAAAGTTGTAAATGCAACACACATTTTTATCAGAAGGTTTCCATCGGGAAACAGGACTACCTTTTCAGGCGTCCCGATGCTCCCGGAAATTTTCCAGTGGAAAGAACCAAAAAGTCGTTTTCCCTTTACAGATCAACCGGAATTTCTGGAATTTTTTTATGAATGGTAAGCAACCCTAGTGGTCTGGTTGATGGAACGTTCTGTCTAAACCACTTCAAAAAAACGGACGGTTTTTCTTTTCACGTTAAGGACGGCAACGTTCCAAATTGCTGTAGTTATCATATTGAATAACTGAAAATTTCGCGTTTAATAAAGGAACTACCAGTGAATTTAACTCACATTCAATGCCGGGTTGTCATAGTATGTTGTCCGTTTCCCCCCAGGGGTGGGGTCTGGGTAGTCATATCCTCCACTTGTAATTGATTTGCGTGACCGTGGACTCCCCTCAATGGTTGGATTCACCTCATACGAGCCTGTTCTCGTCCTTTCCTTCCCTTCCGTATCGAAGCGTATGTTAGAATTGACAGAACGTGACGTCATGGAAATGGATCGCTCGGGCTCGTCAATTTCTGCCTTGTAACGTCTGAAATCGTAAGAGAGTGTTGACTAAATGCGATGAGATGCTTTTAAGTGTTACAACTAGAAGGGATGAGAATGAGTTTAATATTGTCTGGAGAGGCTCAATAAAGTGCAGCTGTGCACAAAAACACCATTTTACAATAGCGTGCTCATTAATCTGGCCATTGGATGGAAATTAGGCTTTCCGACATTTTCCTAAAACGGCTAACAAGATAACGACATCATTTCGAACCTAATGTGAATATTTAAAGTGAACAAAGTTCATTAGTCCTAAGGTTTTTGATAAACTTTTGGCAGTTTTTAGTTACAGGCTTTAACTTGATTATTTAACTTTTACTTGTTATTTCCAGTAATTTAAGTTAGCGTCGCTAAGTCGTCGTTCTTTATCTTGTTAACCTTTTAACAACCTTTTGAGGGACGTTTTACTGCGGTTTTTTGCAGTGAAAAGGCTGATTTACATGTTCTGGATGGAAAAGTCACCTCAAGCCTCCTCTCTATTCACAGGCCTGGTCACTAAGCACAGAACTGTAGATCTGTAATGAAAACGAGACAAGGACTAAAACGATCATTTGATTTGCGTTAATTTGTTGATTTCAGTTTACAGTGTCTCCAATTAGTGTTCCAGCGCTAGAAGACTAAAAGCTTAAGTAATTTAAGTTTCTTTCATTCCTTTTCCTTTTTTTAGCTGGCTCAGGCCGGAAAACCATAATAGATCCAAATTATTTTAACAGTATTAGCCTCAATCCCATTCTAGTTTCAATTCAACCACGAGAATACCTGGAGTTTTGTCAGGTTTCAACCGATTTGTTTCGTATACTTTTTAAAATTCACTCAACGAGTGTTATAGGTTTGCTTACCTGCTCCGAAGTCTGCAACAGATCAGCAAAAGAAAGGCCAAAAAGAGACAACTAAATACCACTGCACAGATGATTATCACTGTGGTCTTCGACTTGTCATCGTCTTCACATGAAATAAAATTATAGTGAAATAAAATGTAGTGTTTCGTTCTCCTCATTGGTTACGCAACATATCAAAGGATCAATTCAGTTATACATTCCTTATCTTACCTCCCTCCGACCCCCAAACGGCGCTTACAACCCTCTCACAAAATAAAAGTATTCACTTCGGCCGAAATAAACCGAACTCATCCGGATACAGAGACAAGTACTTTAATGTAAAGGAAAACAAGACGTAACCTCCTTTGGTTGGAATCAAAAAGTGACTCAGGCATTATTTCATAGTATTCTATAACACATGTGGTTTCCATGTTACGAAATGCTGTGATAAAGATGGAGATGAAGATGATCAAGGCAATCTGTAAATCACTTACGATACTCAACATAAAAGCAACTCGATGTGAATGGATTTAGACATTATTGTCATATTTACTTCTCTGACCCCAGAGGGTCTGATTCTTTTGGGGTCGCGATTTTCCTGCGTATGAATATGACGTTTTCTGTTATCAATTTTCCTTTATTTAAATTAATCACGTGCATTTTTGTAATTTGTAAATATTATCAAACTACGATCTCAAAAAGAAGCTTTCGCTTTAGGAAGACGATATTCGGAGAATTTAAAATCGGCGAACGTGAAGGCTACTTGTAGCGTATTGCTTTTTACCTGAATCAACTGGCTTCGGAGCGGGTTCTACGAAGGAATGAGAAAATAAACGATGAGCGAGGTTATTATTTGGGTTACTTTATTCGGGTCAAACCGTGTTTGTCTGTTAGTTTATAAAATAAGGCTATCAACGTTTGTCAATAAACATGCAGAATTAATTTCAGTCACCTTCAGTGCGTAATATAAAATGGCGGTTTAACCTTCATAAAAGAAGTTCAAAAAACCCTTTTTATTTAAGGCCACCTTCAACCAACCGGTTTTTCGACCGTTCGTTTTTGTTATGGAAATTCGCATTGCTTATCGTAGCGACCTGATTGGATGAATTTCAGCTTTGGCGGGATTTTCACACATGAAAATTATTCCCGCAGCCCGCAATACCTGTAGGAAGAACATGAGCCTTCAAAGAGCGTTTGAGCGTGAAGATTTAGCGTCGTGAGTCTGTTCTATTCTTGTTCATTATTACTGAATTGGGTTATTTGCTACTTTAATTTAAGGAGTCAGTGACTCTCGTTCATATAAATGTTTAACATGTTGCCTTACCACATGAATCCGTTCCGTCACCAACATAACCACCCTTGCATTTGCATTCAAATGAGCCATCTTTGTTGTCGCAGTACGCTTTGGCGTGGCAATTGTTTGTCGAATCGTCGGCGCATTCATCCAAATCTGGCAAAAGAACGAGTTAACAACTTTGGAGCGGTTTTGAAATGAGTGTCGTAAAACCAAAACCATAGTAATTACTTTAACCAATCAAAAAGGACGGAAACAATACAGTAAGCCAATCAAAACTCGAAGTAATTACACGTAGCCGACACAAAAGGCGGGAAAATATGCACGCGCGAGCCACAATTGGTTTTGGTTTCACTTCTGATTGGTTGAAAAAGTGGCGCGAAAACTTTGAACCAATCACTGAGTGAAGTAGATGCAAAACCAAAGTAATTAGCTAATTACTTTCGACACTCAATTGAAAACCGCTCTAAAAAAGATTTGATTTAATTTCGAGTTCCTTGAAAAATATTTTTTTCTTTTGCAACTTGATTTAACCACACTCCTGGATCCTTTCCGTTTACCTTTTTTTGTTAAACTTAATTGCGCTCTTTTAGGTGAAATGCACTCCTGACATATTGCCTTTGTTGTCGAGGTTCAAGTTGAATCGGTTATCAATAACATGAATACAAACCTGATATTCTTGCCGATTGTGGGTCGTAAGTTAGATTTCCCATCTGCCCTGATTGAGGAAGCTCATTTCTCAAGGTCTCCAGAGTAACGTCAGTGGCATTTTGGGCAAAATTGAGATCGACATCGGCAATGACGCTTCCTTCTCTAAAAATTTAACGATAAAAGAACTGTTTTGAAGAAAGGATTATATTGATTTGATTTGAATCACTTCGCAGAAATATGGTAAAACATGAAGATCAAATGTGGACCGCCATTTCAGGTTTTACTTAGTAGAGGAATTCATTCGCCTCCAACACTAGAGCGACTGAACTTCTATCGAATTACAGTAACTTTTTATACCTGAACCTCTTCACTGTGCATCGTAAAAATCTTCCCCTAAATCTCCCAGCTCTGCTGAAGAATCGATAGCATTGTGTCTCAATTCCTCTGGCCAAGAAACCAAACTCCGGAGATGTTTTGTCCAAAAGTGGCGATGTAAACAATACACGCCTTCTATTCCAGTCTCTTAGTGTCAGGCTGAGAGTGAATACTAATGCACCTGAAATGATAAGACACGTTAAGTTACATAGTTGATCAGTATATACAACACGAAAAAGAGAAGTCCCACGACAATCTCTCGTTTCTGTATATCACCAAATTGTGATATAATTCCGTAGATTTTTTCACTGTGATCTGAGATAACCCCTCCCTTGGATCCGCCACTGAACACTAAAATCTGCTTTCAGAGTAAAGTTTAAAATGAGGTCCAGGCCTTTTGTATTTTGAGTTCAGTTTCAAGCAACCAACCGTGGACGGTATTCCGATCGGTCAGAATACGTTGCATCAAACAGGCTTGATCTGATATGCGTAATTGCAAATTGAGAAACCAAATATTTTGTGCAAGAGCCGATACAACGTAGAAAAATATTTACTTTCTCAATTTCTATTTAGAGGCTAGCTTTCGCTCACGCTCACTAGCCTGTATTAAAAAGGCGAGGACATAGTTTCATTTGATTACGGTTTGACCTCCAAATATTAGAAGACATGGTCACTTGTGGTGCTAGTCTATTTCAGGCTTTGTGGTCGACTAGTTACGGGTCTCCTACATTGTCTATTAGACCTTTTTACAGATACGGCGGCCATTTTGATTTCTCTTGTTTTGAAAGACATTATGGGATACTCAGGGGCCAAGTGATATGTATTTGCCCCTTGGGCATCCCATAATAGCTATTTGAAACAATAGAAATCAAAATGGCCGCCGTATCGGTGAAAAGATCTATTAAATGCTCGCAGATCGATTTTATTAATTAATAAGCGCCATGAAGTGTCCCCTTGATCTTCATAATTAACTCTTGTCTCGAATTACAGACAATTAAAGGCATAAAATGTCCCCCAAATGCTGCTCCTTAAAAAAGGATAAACGGCTGAATTTACCCTAAGCCAAAAATAACGCTAACCTTTTCCCGTACCTTCAGTTCTTGTCGGAAATAGATAGCAAAGGCTTAGACTTAAAGGGAAACTTGGTGTTGGATGTCAAAATTGGGCGTGCAGATTAATTAAGTGCATTTCTGGATAGAGCGAATTTCAATCGAGTGTCGTAAACCCAAAACCAATGTAATTACTTTGGCCAATCAAAAAGAAAGGAGATAATCCAGTAAACCAATCAAAACTCGAAGTAATTACACGTAACCGACACAAAGTGCGGAAAAATGTGCACGCGCGAGCCACGATTGGTTTTGGTTTCACTTCTGATTGGTTGAAAAGTGGCACGAGAACTTTGAACCAATCACTGATTGAAGTAATGCAAAACCAAAGTAATTCGATAATTACTTTCGACACTCAATTGAAAACCGCTCTATAAGTCGAGATAAGCCTGGGGGCTAAGCTGTCATTGATTGCTTTTTAGCAGCTGTGATTGCTGATTTCGTTTCTCGCTGCTCTGTTAAGAACTCATAAGGCAACATTGCCTAACCTTAAATGTTAAAGACTAAAAACTATCAGCAACGGTCAAACTCCTATAGTGATAAATTGCTCGAACGAGGGGTGCCAAATAAGTCTCTTAAGCTCGAGCTGAAGTTGGTTTTGATAACTGACGAGGCAATTTCAATGCAGAGGAAGCTTGATATAAGTATAAGGTATGTACCAGCAGGTATTTTTCTATAAGAAAGATCTCACCTTGGCACCGTCCCTGCACGTAAATCAAGGGTACAGGGCATCGGCATTGGAATGAACCGGGAATATTAATACATGAATCATCGTTGCACACAGCATTGGATGGGCTTGTATTGCACTCATCAATATCTGGAAAGAAAATCACAACTTAGGTCAAACTAGTTGCCAACAACGTGACGTCATGAAGGTAATGATAACGTGAACAAACAAAAGTGAATATTTCACATCTCCTACATTGAACCCTAGACGGGCAGTCCTACCAATTCCAGTCATAGCGTAGTTCACTACTTTGATCAGTGGAATAATCGCAAAATAGTAAGAACAGCGCCAAATGTTTATTCTCTAGGGACGTTTTCGTTGGCGTTGCCGTCCACGATGCTAAAGCTCCATATTAACGAAAATGAGAGTCACGTGTGACCGCCACTATTACGACGATATGTTTTCTGACGCGTTTCGCGGCAAACGTCCTCTCTTTTGCTATACAGCGCAAAAACTTGTTCACGACAGAGTTAAACTGTTTATAACCAGTACTATCCTTCTTTAGTATCACCCAGCTAGTGGACTAATGCAAATCCTGCATCTTGATTGGCTACGCTACTAGAGGACTATTAGTAATAGTCCTCGAGTAGCGAAAAGCGTGACCCTATCTTTCGTTTTATTCCCAAATAAATATCTCTTCAACTTGCATTTGCTAACTTTATTATTGCCTTTTCTGTCCGACTTGTTAGGTGATACTAAAACAATTAGACCCTTCGCCCTCAAGGGCCACGGGTCAATAGCCCATTCGGCTTCGCCTAGTGGGCTATTGACCCGTAGCCCGCAAGGGCTATTCGAGGACGTTTTCCCCACATGGGGCACCTTGTAATTTGAAGTAAAAAATCTACGTGGACGGATTAGGAAGAGATTGACTAAAACTGATACACAATAATAAAATACAAATGCAAGAATCAAATACAAGCACAAAGTAGTTCGAAAAATGTATTTAGGAGCCGTTTTTTACCTGCACAAGTGGTATTATCCGACTGAAGAGAGAATCCATCTTCGCATGAACAAACGTATGATCCTACGTCATTGGTGCACAGCTGGCTACAATTATTGAGAACAGGATCTCTGCATTCATCCTCATCTGATAACCAACCAAAAACGGGGAATAGTGATGAGTCAATCGTCAGAAGGGAGGTGAGGTGGGTGGGGTCGTAGGAAAGAGGACCCTAGGGGGTGGGGACGAGTACCTTCTGGTTCAAGGCTTAACTCAGTTAACGCCCTGGCAATCAAAAACTCTCGGTTTAACTTAACTTGAACGACTCGCCTCAGAAAGACAAGGTTTACTGTTAGCAAAAATCTAAATCACTGCTGTATGGCCAGTAGTACAATAATAAAGCAGCACTTTTCTTCTCTTTTACGAGAGAAGATTATAAGAGCCATTTACTTATGTGCTTTGTCGAGGGCAAGGCAACGAACCCAACAAATAGCCTTTATCTAAGATACTTTAAGAAGAAAAGGCATAAAGCAAGGTTCATGGCTGTACTTACCAATGCATGTCTTTCCATCACTGACTAACTGATATCCCGGATGACAGCCACACATGAAGCTTCCTTCATTGTTGAAACAAGCCTGACTGCAATCATGTCTTCCAGTCATGCACTCGTTTACGTCTGGAAACAAAGAGATGACTCAAGGTAATTTTAATCTGACGTCACTAAATCCCCCTTTCCTGTGCCGGACTTTAGAACTTTACGGTGACTTTCTGCGGTCGAGATAATTGACGTAGGAAATGTTAGAAGTTTCAAGAACCCCAAGAGAATTATGCGATCTTTGCCCCACAGTTCTCATCGAATGCATGAAATCATGTAAGTCAAACCATAATTACCATAGCTTTTTAAATGGGATTTGAGAATCACTGTCTAATTGGTCGTGCAACAATTAGCATCTTGCATAAATAGCGAAATTTCTTAAGGTGATAATACCTGAGCAATTCTTGCCATCATTTGTGAGGTTATACCCAGGGTTACAGTAACATGTGACCAGACCAGTTTGGTTGACGCAGATTTGCGAGCATCCTCCGTTCGTGTTATCACATTCACTGGCCGATGCAACTGCAGGAGATGAAATGGAGATAATATCATGAATGAATGAGAAAATTTTCATTATTAGTGTGCCATTTAAGATAAGAAAATGTTTAGACCTTCATGTAGCTAGGGTGACTGCATAAAAGTTATGGTAAAGTCTTCTCAGTTAAAGTAAGGTCAGGGACTTTAAACTTTAAGGCTCTTTGAGAAGAATTGGGGTTTTGGTCTGGTCTTTGTGTTGGATGGTAAATGCTTGAATACATCAGCTATGATAAGCTAATCTCTTTGATCTGACGAACGGGGCATGTTCGACAGAGTTTTCTCAATCATATCATGATGACGATCATAATGTGTTATCAACAATTTATTCTCTTATGAAGTCAGATGACCACTTATTTTCAAACAAAACAAAGATCGAGCACCATACATGTTATAAGCGGCAAACCGCTTAGTTACCCTTGCAAGTCGTGTTATCAGCATTCAACTCCAGACCAGCAGGACATGAGCATCTGTAGGAACCAATCACGTTGTTGCAGATTCTTTCGCAGTTATGGCCCGATAAGCATTCGTTTATATCTAAGGCAGAAATATAATATCAACGATTAACATGCCATCTTTGAAAGAATTTGCTATCAAAGCGACAGCAAATTTATATATGGCACCTTGAACCACGTACATCGTATTACCGTAGCTCTGCCCACTCTCAAAATCAAGTACGAACTGGAATGAAACTTTTTTTGAATTCAAAATTTTCAAGAAATCTACCACATACACTAGCTACGATTGTCTTGCTGCGGGTTTTGTTAGAAACCGGTCATTTTTCCACCAGGGGTCTTGCTACCATTCAACTGTCCGATAAGCGTAACATTTGCCGATTTTGATAACATTGTGGTTGCAAATTTTTTGGTGTTCATTCCACTCTGGTTCAGGGATTGTAACAATTATGGGGATTTTATGAACGCAAACGATCAGAAAATTGAAGGAAAATTAAGCAAAGGGTAAGTCACGTTTGTGGGCAATGAAAACATCTTACATACCTTCACATGTGAGCTGGTTGGGAGACAACTGAAATCCTTCCTTGCATAAGCACTCAAATGTCCCTGGTTTGTTCACACATATTTGAGAGCAAAAAGCCTCTCCGTTTGTGCATTCATTTACATCTATAAAATATAATCAACAAAGCTCATTAAGCGCTGCATTAGGAAGCAAGGCATCTATGTGTCATTAACTAAGATGGGCGATGACGTTCAAAGCCGCGTGAAGAGTAGCCTCAGTTGAAACGAAAGTCAATAGCCCACGACCAGAATGAAACAACCCATTCACGTGATGTCCACATTTCTTCATTCATACAACCGGCGAAAATGCTCCATTTCGACAATATCAGTCCTTGTAGTAATAGCGAGTCAATTGCCTCCTGAACCTAGCTCAGCGGTAGAGCATGCATTATCCCTGAGTCCCATCGCAAAAAAATATTATAACTTAGTTCCCCAAGGATTAGTCGGCCGATGTTTAGTTTGTTTTACTTCCACACTTTTGACGTAATATAAAAACTAAGGATAGTTTTGTCATTTCAGAGACCGAGTTATTTTGACAAAAATATATATTGGTTTGTAATTTTAAAGGCTCACCTTCAACCAAGAGGCTTTTCAACCGTTTGTTTTTGTTTTGAAAATTTGCATTGCTTATCGCAGCGATCTGATTGGATGAATTTCAGCTTTGGCAAGATTTTCGTATATGAAAATTGTTCCACGGCACGCAATGCCCAGGTTATCCATTTGAACGTTAGCCGTAATAATGGAAATTGGTTATATCACAAGGACAGAAAAACTATGACCAGGGTAGGAACTGAAATTCCTCCTTACATGTTGAAATTAAAGTGCTACACAGCCAACCTTTCATTAAACACACCCCCTTCGAGATCTTTTCAGCCAATCATAACTCTTGGTGGAGAATGGTCACTCGTGCGATACGGAAATTTAAGTCGTTTAAAAATAGATTGGTTTCTCAAAATGCCGTGACGCAGACCTACAGTAATATGGGAGTTGTACTCTCCTGGTTAATAAAGAGCTCATGGTAAGGTTATCGAATTCACTCTTGTGACAAATAATGTAGTAATGTATACATTTTGGCAAATGTTGTAAATAAGAAATGGCACTGGTGGCTCAGTTGTTTGAGCACGCGGGAGGTGGTGAGTTCGACTCCAATCGGACCAACACTCAGGGTTTTTAAACAACAGAGGAGAAAGTGCTGCCTTTGTAATAACATTCGCAAGTGGTTAGACGTTCTAGTCTTCTCGGATAAAGACTATAAACCGTGGACCCCGTCTCACAAATATCTTCCATGTTCATTAGTTCCCTGTAGGACGTTAAAGAACCCACACACTATTCGAGAAGAGTAGGGGATGAAGTTCCCGGTGTTGTGGCTGTCCTCTGTGTGTATATGGGTGGGTGGGTATAGCAGGTCCACATCAGCTGAATAGCTGCCAAAACTTCAACCTGCTCAAACAAATAAATAACAAACAAACAAACAATGTAGGAATTGGGCTTGTAACGTCTACGATCAAATAATCTTTAACACATCATTTTAAGTATTTTAAAGGGAGAGTATCACCGGGTATTGCGCATGTTTTAGCCATAGCGAGAGTCACCGTTTATAAGCCAATCGAACTCGACGTTATAATTCGTGCGGGAAATTTACACGTATGCGTGAAAACTTCCGAGTTCTCAGTCATCTGCGAAGATGACTGCTCTTCGCTTATTAGTGATTGTTTAATAATCGAGAAATTTTTTCAAGTACGTGTGAATTTCTTGCACGAATCACATCGTCGCTTCCGATTGGCTCATAAATGATAACATTTGTTACGTCTGGAACATGCGCAATACCGTAATACGATATATTAAGACAGTTCACTCACCGGTGCAATTAGAGTACGGGTCTCCATCGTACCCAGGATTACACGAGCAATTGTACGAGCCTGGAAGATTCTTGCATGAGGCATTTTCTGTGCAGTTATGCATCACGTCACCAGCTGCCTGGCATTCGTTGATATCTGGCAAAAAAAAGAAAGACCAGAAACTTTAGTACACGCTAATTTCTTTAATAGTGAAAAGCTTTCAATTAGTGTTGTTAAAAAAGTGCTGATTTGCAATAGAATTCTCTATTTTCAGTTACCTTCGCAGATTCTTCCCTCGTCTTGCGAGATAAAGCCCTGGTGGCACTCACATCTGAAGCTGCCAAATGTGTTCACACATGTCTGATTACAACGGCTTACGCTTGCATTCCGACACTCGTCGTTTTCTGTAAATAAAGTGAGAGATCTTTTAAATGACGACGCATTGCTTTAAGTTATTCTCCGAGTAGGTCTTTCGTGTTGACCCCCCCCCCCCCTCCCCCAGCTAGAACAAAAAGCCCTTTCGTGAAATCAAGACGCACGGCCAATGCGATCTGGTATCTGATTTGCGGGGTATAGTCATTGGCAGAAGCTACACGAAGATAACTCTGTCTTCCAGGCGAAGCTTATACAACTTTAACTAACAATTTAAATCACTTAAAATGCGTCTTGCATTCTCGCAATAAAACGTTGCTTCCAGCACCTTTTTGAACTACGCAAGAACCCGTGGACGACAAAAATTCTACGCAATAACAACATTACTTAATTATAACATGTAGACGTAGTCAATCACGTCACTACTATACTTGCCATACTAAAAATCTTAAAGAAAAATCTACATCAAGCCCATACGAGGAGATTGAGCTAAGAGCCTTAAGTACTTCGAACGAGTATTTTATAGATCATGCTTCTTTATCCTTGAAAAATTGTGTAAGAAATCACACTCTTACCAAAACAATCCTGGCCATCACCCGTGAGACCCGCGGGACACGGCCCGCACTGGAATCCATAGGGGTTTGTTAGCGTTGTACAGGTGACATTATCATAACATGGCTCATCAGCGCATGCGTCCAATACTTCGGTCTCGCAAAATGTTCCTTCAAACTGGTCACTACAGTTACATCCAACGATACGAAGGGGTCCAGCACTGTCCCCAACTAATTGTAAGAAGTCACACTCTCCGTCGTTTTCACACTTGCACATGTTGATAATCACCGTGAAGACGGATGAAGCGTTCTTTGAATCTGTCGCGACGAAATCTAAAGTGATGTTTGTCGCGTTGATCGGCGTCCAGTCAAAATGACCGGTCATACTGTTAAAATTTGCTCCAGGTGGGAGGACATCAATCTCTAGTGTAACTGTATCGTTATCGGGGTCAGACGCTGTGATATAAAATTGTGTTGTCTGGTTTATTGTTACGTTCACCTCTGTTGGACCACGAATCTCAGGCGGCGTGTTTGCTGTTAAAAAGAAACAAAGAAAATAGCTTTTATCCAGTTTTTAATTTTTTGCACTCCTTCTTGCAACTTGATAACTGAAAGGCTGTAATTTTTAAAGTTTGTTACTGCTCTTTAGTTTCACACTACGAAGGATTCCACTACGAACATTAGCCGCGAACGCAAAAAGTGATAAAATTTTGTATCAACTGCATGCCGTGTTGATACGTACATTTCATGTCCGTGCGAAGTTTTTTGATACTAACATTTCGACCCTAAGGCTTTCGTCAAAGCGATTTCGTTCTCTACAATTTACTTCTTTTGCTCACCTAATTCGTTTACTAGATCTTGATTTTCTTTCTCAAATCCCGCACTTTCCTTTCCAAGCTCGTCGTTTCCAGTAGTCAGGACATCGTAAATGCACTCTTTGTTGTCTCCACATAATGCACGAATCTCGGGCGTCACCAAGGAGAAGTTTAAGAAAGAAGGAACGAAGTTTGCGTCAAAGAACACATCTTGTGGCGTACAGTTGGACAACACGAACAATCTCTCTGCATCTGGAACACGCCCTGGGGTTTTCAAAACAAAGCAAAAACATTGTGAGCAAAAAAAAAGGAGCACACACACAGGTATAGATTTCTTTTTTGAAATTCCATTTGACCTGA
>OX421451.1:1242500-1247500 GCA_949126865.1 Montipora capitata
ATTAAGTTAAATGTCCCCAGTATTTCAATCCACAACTAAATGAGAAGACTGCATTTATCATCTGAAATATAGTACTTACGTAAGCCTTTTTGTGAAGTTTTCCAAAATAGGGAAAACCGCTGGGCATGGAAACCTTTTGACACTTTCGCCTTTTGAAGGAGATGATCCAACGCACGACGAAAGGCACAAATTTCACAACTTCAAAAAAAAAACCGAGAAAAAAGTTACTTAGTGTTATAAGCCTTTTTAAGATTTTGATGGTTTATTCCAAAACAAAATTTAAATTTTAAACCTTTTCAGGCTTAGATCTATTTTTCGGGCTTAGTGGCATTTTCATAGCGAGATAAAATTTTGAATTTTATTTGTGTCACTGTGGTTTTATGGTAAATTTTCAGGGTTCTTTTGAGGACTTTTAAGATTTGGTAATGTTTACTCAATTATGAAAATCGTCTCAGTGAGATAAGACCCGACAGAACAGTCCTCGTTTTGTAAAATTGACAACAATAAAAGCAAGGTGACACACGCTAACACCAACCCGGTGTGGCCAACACACTAATTGACCGGGTGAAATGGTTGTGCGCATGCGTGATGTGTTGGCCACACCGGGTTGGTATTAGCGTGTGTCACCTTGCTTTTATTGTTGTAAAAGTGACGTTAGCTGAATCGAGGTACTTTTTGGCACAAAAGACAACAACGATAATGAAAATGCGGCCACTCAAAAAACAATTCAAGGTTTATAAAAGCAAAACTCGCCAATAATAATCATGGCGATCCAGATTTTATACATTTCTGAATACGCTGAAACAGTCGCGAAAATATCGTAAACAACACAGACTGAGATGGTATTTTTGCTTGAGCTTTTATGACAACTGCACCGAAAACGTCAATTCACTATCAATGGCATTCAGTCATAAGTACTTAAGATTCCAAACTGACCTCGGCATTTCCCGCGATAGTACTTGAAGCCTGGAAGGCAGACACACTTGGATCCACCAATAGTGTTGACGCACTGAGAGTATTTCGGACACAGTTTCCCACGGGCGCATTCATCAATATCTACCAGCAATAGGAGGATTCACTGGTCAGTGACATACAGAATACCGTCGATCACTATCGAGTACTGTGTTGTTTCCCCGACAAAAAGGACGCAATATTTCTTATTTCCAACGAGGGGCGAATTGTTTAAAGGAGAGTTAGAGATAACTTGGGTCAAGCGTCAAGCTTCAGGGATAACATTACTTCGGCAAAGTCCCATGAATGCATAATAGCCAATGATGGTGATGATGATGATGACAACGACGATGATGATCATGACGATAATGTCGAGGACTGGTACTTATGATTATGTTGGTGATGGTCTTGATGATGAAGATGATTATGACGTCGGTAACGACGACGGTAATGATAATGGTGATAATGATGAAGATGATGACGATACGATGACGATGACGATGATGATGATGACGGTGACGGTCAGAATGATGATGATGCTGGTTGTGGTCTTCATGATGATGACGATGATGACGTCGGTAATGACGATGGTGATGATGATGACAATGATGACGACGGTGATGACAATGGTGTTTACGATGGTGATGACGATGATGATGATGAGGATGATGATGATGATGACGATGACGATGGTGGTCTTGATGATGAAGACAATGATAATAATAATGTCGATGACTGTTAAAAAGTGCATGTAGACAAAAACAAATTTCTATAAAAAATAGAGACCAAACGTTTACCCGTGCAGTTGATAAGAACTCTTGGAGTCACGCTGGTGTTGTAGTGGGGCTCAAAGCGTCCCGCAGGGCATTTACATTCAAATCCTCCAAACTTGTTTTTACAGAAGGCGTTGGGATCTATATCTGAACACTCGTTCGGATTCAGAGAGCATTCGTTTATATCTAAGTAAAAACAAATTGCAATGCTTTAGGTAAAAAAAAATCGAAAGCGTACAGTTTGAAATCAGAAGAGCCAGCACAGAAAGCGCTAGCGCAGTTATACAAATTATTTCTTGCTTTACAGAAAATTAAAGCTATATGTAGTCTTGTGCTCAGGTTATATGTATAAAAAGTAAGGAAGTTTGGAAACCCTTAAGTGCTGTCTCAAGCGATTTTAACACTGCTCTCATGCTCCTTATTCTATTCACGTGCATAATAACTCGGTATACGAACAAGAGTATGGACCAACAGTCAGGTAGAACTAAATAGTAGAATAAAGCGTGAAATGTCCTTATGTATGCCTTTTTTTGTTTTTACGCCTGTAATCAGAAATCAACACTTCGTACCAACTGAGTTCGAGTCCGTACTGTAAATTACTGCCGGCGTTTCTTTTTTCCAGTTAACTTTCGCACTCGATTGGCCTTGAATTAAACTGGAAAAAACAAGGTGCCTTATGTTACAGTACGGATTAGTCTGAGTATCAGAGAAAATCACGAGTGTGTTTGATTACGGCAAATGGCAAGCACCAGGCTGAAATATGCGTTTTGTCAAAAATCAAAGAAACGTGTTTGATTTTAGCTCAATTCTTGCCTGTTAGCAACAGATATCAAGGTACTTCTCAAAGGAAAGTGACAACTGAGCATGTAAATTCTTTTCACAATTTCAATTAAATTTAGGTCAGACAGGTATTGAGAATGAAGATAATTATCAGCTTAAGCGGTGTGATCTTGATATAACACCAAATTCTCATGACTACCCAACAAAGAAATCTATGGTGGTAGTTAGGAGAATCAACGTTTTGCTCTTGGGAATGAAAGGGTTAAGACAAGCAGCAGTCTGCAGCCGTTTGCCGCTCCACATAAACACAATGTTAAATCTCTTTATTGTACTCTTAGTTTCCTAAGAAAAGCGTACCGTAAAGCATACCGTGAGGCTATGGAGGTCGTGCTGTAGAATACGGCCTATTAATTGACCAATCAGAGCGCTTCTATTATCTCAGCAATGTAACAACGATTTCTTTAATATAATGGCATCATTGCGTCACCGCCAATCGCTGTTTCCTTACAGAGTAAAACCACAAATATATACGTTTTTGTCTAACCTACCAATGCAAAGCCGAAAGAAGTTACTGTAGAGAAATCCCACGGGACACCTGCATTTGTAAGAACCAACTGTATTTACACATTCAAGGTTTCCTCCGTTGCAATCGTTGTCATAATCGTTTTTGCATTCATCGACATCTGAAGAACGAAAAATTACATGAACCATGGATAAATATATATATTTTTTTTAACTTCACGTCGCCGGCTAAAATTGGAAGTGAAAGGGTTCATTTGGTTTGACAACATAATGTCTTTTCTTGGAAATATATTATCGTTTTTCTCTGGAGATCGAATGGGTGGCTTGGTAATGGCGAATAAAAAAACACTTGGCACTCTCAGTTCTTTCTCATCGACGAAGATAAGAGGAACTCAAAAACCAGATTTCAGTGTCCAAAATGATGAGGGTAAATGGCTGTAGTAACCTATAATAAGAATGTTTTGACTTCAATAAGAAGGCTACATATAGCCTTAACTGGTGCCGATTGCACCCAAAAAATTAACTGGTTAAAAATGAATAATCTATGCTCGCACATGCGCGGGAGATTCGTGAGATTCATGTAGATCCAAAAGAACGATGAAAATTTTTAAAGATCGAAGTAAATCGTAAATAGTCAACTGGTTGCCTCCTGCCAGTTGGGGTTCTTAATCATGTTTCTTTCTAATTACATGTATTAAAAGTGGGGTGCCTGTGAACTAGCTTAATAGTTAAGGACACTTCCACTATAAACAAACCATTTACATCGTCTCACCATCGCAAGTGTTGTTTGTTGGGTTGTGACGGAATCCTGGGATGCAGATACACAGATATGAACCGGGTGTATTGACACAAGAAGAACCCATCGGACATACGGCACTCCCATCACACTCGTTTATATCTGCAATTATTAATAACTGGATCATTGGACAATGCAATTCGAGAGTTTTGATTGGCTAAGCCATTATGGGTTATGAGCCATTATACCATGATCTACAAACACGGCAAGCATACGCGTGATTTTTTGGGCCTTTTTATTTTTATTGTAGTCTAGTTTTCTATATTGGGGGCGTTTTTAATAAAACAATTATTCCACTCGCGCTTGTTGGATATGAGATGATTATAGCCAACTTGGCACTAAGCGCCTCGTTGGCTATCTATCATCTCATATCCAAAGCGCGCTCATGGAATAATTGTTAAATATCAATATATGGAGTAATACACGTTAAGATATTATACTAAAACAGTGGATAGCGCTGAACGCGCGCATTGATTCACTACTAAAACTCCGGATCTCCTTTGCTATTCACCTCCGAGCAATTCGCGCGGAATTTGCACCCGAAAATGTTGTTATCTTTGCAGGAATGAATGAGTTAAAATAATTTTTTTGTGCTATATTATCTCACTGTTTTAGTATATACTAATTAGCAAGTACTCAGCGAAGTGGTGGTGGCCATTGGTGGATAACCATATCGCTCGTCTTGTTAGAGGATTAATTAAATTGTGGCTTACAAGTCGCGAGAAAAGAATGATGTACTGTAATCGCGGGGATTTTTCTTAATATTTCGCTCACGTTATACAGAAATTGAAATGGTGCTCGACTTCATCGAATATATTGATTCAATTGAGGCCCAAATAGCATTCAAAACTGCATTGTGACGTTTCATAGTATTGAATTGCTTGGACAGGTGTTGGACAGCGGTTATCCGTAACATTGTACGAAGGAGACAGGCTGTTGCAGTCAGCCATCTTGAGTGTACAAGCTGCGAATAAGGACCTTCTGTTGCTAGTACTGGCCTCTAGACTAAGGTCGCCAATCTAGCTTATAAATCTCAGTCAACAGACCATTTTTACCTCGACAGTATTTCCCAGTAAATCCATGCGAGGGACAGCGGCACTCATAAGTCCCCGGAAGATTGATGCACTCTGAGAGCCGGTGACATCCGTCAATTCCACGCCAACACTCATTTACGTCTG
>OX421451.1:1257500-1260000 GCA_949126865.1 Montipora capitata
AAAAAATTTAGAATCTTAAAAGTAGTTAAAAGTATTTTAAAATCAATTCTATATTTAATCGGCAACCAGTGTAATTCATAAATAAGAGGAGTCACATGACAAAATTTCTGTTCTCTAAAAATCAGTAGCAGTAGCAGTAGTAGTAGTAGTAGTAGTAGTAGTAGTAGTAGTAGTAGTAGTATATTTAGACACGTCACGTATCACTTGGTGAGGCAGAGGCTCGTTTAAATGTGAACGTGTATACAAAAATTAAAAGTAAAATTACAATACGTTATCTATTCAATAAAAGTACAAAACTAGACTATAAAATTGAAATTTAAAGACTAGACTATAAATTTAAAAACTAAACTAAAAGATTTAACTATATAAACTACTCGATGCAAAAATTACAACAACAATTAGCCTCGGTGGTCAGATTGACATTGTTCAATCAGTAAATTTTTAAATATGCGGGTATTAGGGCGACGAATTCGCAACCATAATAGCAAACGTTATCTATGAAGGTGATAATCCTTAAAGAAATACCGAAACACGTACTAGCGATAATGTAAAAAATAAACGAGAAAACTGTTACAATATATCGATATCTTCGGATGCCATTTGGAGTCAATGCAGCCCCAGAGGAATTTTAATGCAAATTACAAGCCGAAGAACACCTCAGCGATCTAAACGGAGTAGACGTCTTAAGAGACGACATTATTGGTATCAGGGTCAGGTGATACCATCGAAGAAGCCAATACAGACCATGACGCCAACCTGATAAGGCTACTTCAAAGAGCACGCAAAGTAAACCTAAAGTTTAACAGTAAGAAGCTTAACCTTCGTAAGACAGAAGTACGTTACATGGGCCACGTCCTCACCAGCGAAGGCCTCCAGCCAGACCTAGATAAAATAAAAGCTGTCAGCAACATGGAAGCAAGAAACCCTCAGTTTACTCGGCTTTGTCAATTATTGCGCCAAGTTCCTACCAAGGCTGTCAGAGATTGTACACCCAATACGTGAGCTGACTACCAAGAATAGAAGCTTCGCTTGTGGTCAAAACAGCATGATGAGGCCTTCGAGGAAATCAAGACACTCGTTACAAGGCATCCAGTAGTTAAGTACTACGACATGACGGCAGAAGTAACCATACAGTGTGATGCCAGCGAGAAAGGACTTGGAGCAACAGTGCTTCAGAATGATTAGCCTGTGGCATTTTCCTCACGGACTCTCTCTCAAGTAGAACAGCGCCGCTACGCTCAAATTGAAAGGGAATGTCTGGCAATTGTCTTTGCATGCGCCAAGTTCAGCCAGTACATTACAAGAACGGAGAGATTATTACAGTTGAAACTGACCACAAACCCGCAATGCAGTCCATCTTTAAAAAGTCTTTGCTAAAGAACCGCCCCAAGCAGACTACAGAGAATGCTGCTACGACTGCAACGTTACAACCCCAACGTAAAATACAAGCCAGGTTCTCAAATGTACGTTGCTGATCACCTCTCAAGAGCGTACCTCAGGCAGACAGAAGACTCGCCGAAGGATGAATTTCAAGTTTTTGCGCTGGAGCTGGAAGAAATAAACCCACTTGAAGCAGTCAAGATCACAAATGAGAGGCCGTCTCAACTACAGAAGGCCACCGAACAAGATCCTGTTATGCAAGCACTGAAGAACACTATTTTTATTGGATGGCCTGACACGAAAGACCAAGTCCCTTAACAGTTCAAGAATATTGGAATTTCCGTGAAGAATTGACACTGCACAATGGAGTCCTCTTTAAGAATCAACGAATTATCATCCCTCACTCCCTGAGATCTGAGATGTTAGCACGCTTACACTCTAGTCATCTTGGAACAGAAGCATACCTCAGGAAAGCTAGAGATTGTATTTTTTGGCCTGACATGACCACACACATTAAAGAAGCAGTGGCCAAGTGTGAATTTTGCGCAGAATACCAAACAGCCAACCCACAGCAGCCCGTGCAGACACACAAGATCCCAGAGTCGGGTAGGAGCAGACCTTTTCTCACTTCATTCCAAGGATTACATAGTCCTGGTGGACTATTATTCAGACTTTGTCGACCTTTTGAAGAACACCAGCTCATCAGCCGTGATCAAATTCCTGAAAGCTCAATTCAGTGGACACGGCATCCCTGACGTTCTTGTGACCGACAACGGACCGCAGTTCGTGAGTGGAGAGTTTTCGGAGTTTACCACTCAGTGGGAGTTTCAGCATGTGCCAGTGACCTCCTCACCGTACCATCCAAAGTCCAATGGAAAGGCAGAGTCAGCCGTAAAAGTCGTGAAGAGCTTGTTCAAGAAATCCCAGCGAAACAATAAAGATCCGTGGCTTAGTCTGCTGAACTACCGCAACACTTCAACCACAGGGATGCAAACCAGCCCCGCCCAGCGCCTAATGTCACGAAGAATCAAGACACTGGTTCCCATTAGCACCAACCTATTATACCCAGAAGTCCCCGAAGGAGTCCAACATCAAATACAGCGGAAACGCCAAATGGCCA
>OX421451.1:1265000-1275000 GCA_949126865.1 Montipora capitata
CTCATAAGGGGACAAATCGAGTTTCTCGTCACAATTTACTAACTTGAGATGGCGTAGCTTGCGATCGCAACTTATAACTTGCGATCCGTTCAGGTGCAAAGTGTAAAGGATAGAGAGAAGCCTGCAGAAGTCGGTAAGTCAATGGAATCCATATCATGATTTACATTACAGTGAAAGGACTGAAAGCCTAATCGACCATGAAAAATCCTCGTAATTGCATCCTCGTTCCCAGAGGTCCTGAGAACGAGGTCGTCTTAATTGACCCTATCTGGCCGTCAAATATCTGATAGCTTGTGACAATTGCAATGGATGCGTGTAGTAGGAAGACTTGATTGCTGTGAATACACGGCATGCAAAGTGAATATGTCGTAGCAATATGCCAGATCGTTTGGTGCAACTGTGCCGTAGAGCGTGAAACGCGCCACACTGGGCTGCGTATTATCACACCAGTCGAAGATCCTGTTACCCTAAGCCCAACACCACAGAGTCTCTTCAAAATGTACTGTTGGTGACACCTCTACCGGCGGCTAACCTTTCTTCACATGACTGTGAAATCTTGTGCAACTGGCCCTCATCATATGGTGCGCCAGTAAGACAAAGGACAGTGCGGCAAGAGACAACAATGGCTAAGCACGAGACATTGCCAGAATTTCTTTATGTACGTCACCTCGAAGTTGGTGATGAGTGCATATGAACTTCAGGCAAGGTGGAGATCTGAACAAGGGTGAAGAGGAAGAAGCCACTGACTCTAATGAAGACCAATTATTCGACGAAAGCAGTGACGAAGACGTTGACATCAGAACCGATGACACCAATTCACAAGGCCAGCAGGATGAGTTAGGGGCATCTATAAATTTTCTGTTTGGAGGAAGGTCGTGATATGGAAGGGCAGTGAGTTCAATAATCGACTTCTGTTTTAAAATGTTAAGTCAAGTACTTTTTTTCTCACCACAGTAAACGTCAGACCACCAAAAAGGTAAGAATTAAACTGTGCAATTGCATGTTAGACCATTTTGCAGTCAATACAAGTCGCAGGTGACTGATTGCTGCGAGATTTCAATTAAATCTCCGAATTAACGTCTAACTTCTCAAAATTCTTGATTTTAGATGGTAGTTTTCAGAGCTATAGTATAGCTTTTTTGGATTGCCAAATCCCTTATTTAAACAGAGACTAGAAGATATGCCTGATTCACAAACAGCATCCACATACAGTGATGAAATTAACACAGTTTAGTCCGTATCCTCTAGGTGCCTCTAATGTGTCAGATCGATTAAGGTTTTGGAAATCCGGGTCTGTAAACTTTCGGTTTTGATGGTTTTGTATTCACTTTTCGGTTTCAGTAATCGAAATTCACTTCGGTTTTTCGGTTTTAGGTGAATTTTGAGCGGTTTTCCGGTTTCTAATAGTCCCCAGTGCCCCCCTCTTGCAGGGCACTCGCCAGTATGAAGCAAACCAAGGCACTTGCCTGATTCATTTTGTCGTGATTTTTGAGAATAGCGTGATTCCAGTGTTGTTTTTTAAATGTACTCATCATAAACACCTAAAATGATCTAAAATACCTACGAAGAGAATTTAACCATGGATATTGCCTGAGTCATAACGTTTTTGTCTGGCTACGGCCTAGTGTTGGCAGTTGAAATTTAAGCGATTGACTCTAGGGAACGTGTATAAATTAAAGATTTGTAATAAGTTGAGTGAAAACCAAAGATTCTGCAATGCGGCGACGGAAGACACAATACAAGGTGCCTCCTCCTACTACCGCTTCCAATTGCATGCTAAATTCGAAAGATTTTCTGGTCTTAGAATAAATATTCCAAAAACGGAAGGATTTTGAATAGGATCTGTTTTGGACATTTTTTCTTAAAGCTTAAATTTTCAACCAAAACTCACATTTGAGCCTTCTTTTTACTGGGTTGCCAGTATCGCAATCCCAGTCGGAAAATGAGTAAAATTTCTTTGTTTTCCTTTCTTTTTCTTTTTTTTCCGTGTCGGTAAGAGTCTTGCCTGTCACTCCCCTGCTAAATGGTGTCTTTCTTAGGATTGAGAGGGTAGTGGAAATGCGTATATTTCTATGGTGGACATAGTAGAATATTTAATTAACCTGCAATGGCGTCGAAGTCTCTGAAAACCCAGTGGCGTTTTGGTGGATCTTTAAACAAAATATACCTTTATGGAGCTCAAGAATGGAACGTTAATTGGATAAACAAATATGTGGAATCTTTAAAGCGAGGAGTAATGGTCTTCGACAACACTTGCATTTTTCGCGTTGGACATCAACTGAGCTTTGTTTCTAATATTTTACTGATTGGTGTTATGTACAACACTGATTTTTTTATGGGTTTAACAAACATTGAAGGAATCGAACGCCTTGAATGCATCACAGTGTTTGCGGAAGTCGCATCTCAGTTGTCTGGCAATTTACATTTATTCTGTACCCAACTCTGCACAGTCTTCAGGTAGAAAAAAATTGGAAATGTGACAGTGAAGAATTATTTGAATGAAAGCTTGTTGTCTCTTTTGTGCTTCATTATTTACGGTCAAGGTTCTTTCGAAAAGGGTTTGATGTGAACTGTCAGAAATTTATTTAATTGCATATGCTTTGTGACACGGATTATGTGTCTTGTTTGCACACACGCAATTAAAATAGAAAGGGTTTTGCTTCTAATAGCAAATATGTTGTTTGTTTCAATAAATGTTTCGCTGGAAAAGGTTTTTGTGCGATTTCCAGCCTTTGTGAATATATCATGTTGTCTTATTTTCGAGCTTAACAAATTTGCACACGTGGGTTGAAATGTGATACGGGAGGATTTTTGTGGTAGTGCACTGTAAGCAGCGCGTGCTTAAGTCACGAAAATAAACAGTTTCTGTTGGAAGCGTGCTTGAGTTTCAACAAAATGAGCCCCAAAAACAGCAAAAAATTGTGACGATGATGAATAATAAAGTAGCTGCTATTTCCAAAACGATGGAATTACCTGGTGATAAATAACCTCGTCTTGGAGAGTAAATTTTTGACTTTGCAGGAACAATGGTCAACCTTAAGAGTTGGGCGATTGTGATCTTTGTGTTGAATTCGCACATTTCTTGTCAAACTTTATAACACTTGAAAGAAAAAGAAAACTTACAAAAACATTACTAACTCACGAAACAGGGAAACAGCGAAACGAAACAACATGTATGACCCCACAATACATTGAATACTAACCGACAAAGGTTGGATTTGAGATTAAATATCGTTGTAGGCCTAATTAGGCCTAAAACGTTATTGCTCCTAATTCATTGAAGTTAAGATTACGATTCAGATTAAGACTGAGATTAGGAGCAATAACTTTTTAGGCCTAATTAGGCCTAGTGACTAAACATATTACTAAAACGATGTTTACATACATCGTGTTTTGGTGCTTCGTTTCGTTGTTTCGCTGTTTCGGTGTTTCACTGTTTCGTTGTTTAGTAATGTCCACTACGGCTCCCGCTGAATTCGATGTCACTTTCCATTTTGCAATTTACTTGTGCAGTCAAAAGTACAATAACAAAATTGAACGTAGCAAAAATCTCCCAAAATTTTCTTCCCTGATGGTAACTTTTTATATTCGCGGTTCAAAATTGAAGTTGTTTTCATGTCGTAAATTTTGTTGCTGATGGCAAAATATTTTTTTCTCGATCGACCGTACTGAAAACTTCCTTCTCCTCTTCCTAAAAAATGTGTATCAATATTTATTTACTTTTGCATCAATATTTGTTTTGCATAAGGCAACCTAACAAAATCTGTACCTTGCTTAGTTCGCATTTCTCAGCGTTAAAATAGAATTCTCGGTCCTATGCTTCTGTTACAAAGTTGTATATTTTTTAGGTCACCCATCCAGATACTAACCCGCCGGACAGGGATAAAGTGAAGTGAAGTGAAGTGAAGTTTTTTATTACAAAGCTGTCAGACGCTCAGAGTGCACGTTTAAACTTGTGGTGAAAAGAAGTTGTGAGGGAACTTGAAAATGATTAACATGTCAGCCCAGAAGCCAATGCTTCTCGATTCCCTTTTATTTTCTTCAATCTTTCGGGGTTTAGTACTTTGCTAGCAACCACATGTCTTCTCAGGGGGGTATTTACCTAAGACTTCTACCATGTCCCTACAATGATATACAATACCAAAACAATATCGTGTTCTATTAGAGCTGCATATTACGCAAAGACAACTTGAATCTCCTGGAAGACAGATCTCAGCTCAGTTGACAGTATGGAACAAAGCGCTGTGTTACTGCACTACCACACGTATGCAATGCGTGCCTATTTTTTCTAAAGATGACAGGAATTGCTTTTTTCTGACAATGATTAATAGGCTGGTAGCCAGGTTTTTAATCTCAGAAAAAGATCTGTTTCGTCGTATGAACGTGTGAACCAAAGGGCCTCTGCTGGCACGACTTCCGGGTACCCCTTAAATAGGCTTAATAAATGAATGAATGAATGAAGACTTTATTTAACGAGGGTTGAACACTAAATAGCCAAAGGCTAATAAACGTTTGGCCCTCAAGACCCCCGACTTGAAAAAATTGACTGGAACGCTGCAGTTCGATACCACTCAACTCAGTCCCTTCTGTTTTTGAGTAACACGCACCACAGGCAACCCAGTGTACGCTCTCGGAGCGTCTAGTTATTTCTTAAGTTTTAAAAAAACATTTTAACTAGATTTCAGTTCCATTCGTTTTTACCAATTAAATATGGTTTTTTCCTCAACGGTTACTTCTGATGATGAATGTTGACAGATTCGAAACGTCAACTGTTTTGTTGCTCATGTTTGTCACCGCTGTTTGGGTGTCATTTCTTTTAAAGTTGAAATGGCCAAAGAACAAAAATTTCCACGATGTTCTTTAATTTTTGTTTGTTTAAACCTCGCGTCGAGCAATGACTGGACGTCACTGAGTTAATTTGAGTTAGGCGATGACGTCAAAAGGATGGCGTGGGCACAATGTTTTTTTACCGTCTCTGGAAATTTAGTTGAAGGCCATTTTAACAGGATCATCGAGGAATCTTTCCATCAATGGAAAAGTCACCTTACTCAAAATGCGTCTCGAAACCTAAGGACCGCAACAAAGAAATTGCTAAAATCATGGCGGATGTAGCTAAAAATGAAGCATTGGTCGTTCTAAAAATAGTTAATACCGTAAAATAATGTGCGTGCTATTTCTTATCGACAGTTTTGGTAATGGAATTTGGTAATGGAATTCTTAATATGCTTTTTTTTTTTTGGGGGGGGGTAAAAGAGGTGTATCGTGGGATTTTTGCAAGTGGTGAATACTGTTAATTTACAATTTTTGATTAATCTGGGGATCATACGATATTCTAGAGTAAAATAAAAGTTGAGGGCACTCGGAATGGAAACTAACGCAAGAAAACTTTCCAAAAAACGTTGATTCCATCTGAGGCCGGGCTGCCTGTTTTTTTCAGATAAAACTCCCTAAATTATGATTTAAAAACTAAATATAATATATATTCATAATCGACTCTTAGCGTTTTTCTGACACTTTAAGGTACCAGAGAAACACCTTCCACTGCTTTCTACTATAACGATCTGTAAATAAATTGTTTGACTCTATTGTTTTTAAATGTATATTCAACGAGCTTTCGTCTGTATATGAAATTTCTTGAAATTCAACCAATCACATACCATGAATCACATCCGCTATCCATTTGCACGCAAAACTAGCCCATTGCCAGCTGGATTGTAATTACTCGGTCTGGCAAACGATGTGCTTATTCGTTTGTCAGAATTCCTTTTCGTTGAGCAAGCTCCACAAATTCGCTCCGGAAATCGCTGACACTTCTGCTATTTTCAAATGCTTTCTCGGTAGCCATTTTTCAAACCGTGTTTTACGACGCAATGAACTTGTCGTGTTAATTTGAAAAGTCGTCGCGAAGTTATTTGCTTCTTGCGTGCGCTTTTTCCTCTCGAACTACACTGAAGCTTCCTTTGAGATATAATAGTACAAAGCGATGAAGAATATAATGAAAAAGACGACAAATGCCTGCTGGATTTCATTTTTGTCCATTTTGCTGAGTTATACAAAAGCTACCAACGTCGGTAAGTCTGTGGCCTGATTCATTTCTGGTCCCTAATAATTTATATTTACATGGTAACGTTTTTTGGTTTCCACATTAAAGCCGGCATTGATCCTACTTTGCAGATTCCTGTGACAACTGATAAATCTATAAATTATCCGTTTTAATTGGTGAAATCAAAACACTGGTTTAGAAACAAATCAGGCTTGAAAGGTCATCCTCAGTGAAACATGGAAGTATTTTATTTGTTTTTAATTCAACTTGCTTGGAAATCTTGGATTTAATTTAGGTGATCGGTGTAAGGAAAACTAAGAGGAAGTCATATTTAATGTGCATGGAAATCCCCGACTTTCGATTCCGAATCCTTTTCGCTTTTTGTCTGTATCTTAGTTGAAGCTTTAGGGTTACACAATTTATTACGATACTATATTTCAGTCTCAACCTTTTTGCAAACCCGGAAAAAAGCAATTCATTTCATCAGGAAGGTAGTTAGCCAGTCTTTTTTTGTCCATTTTAATCCACCTTCCGAGTTTTGTATGTCTTTGGTAAGTTGAAAATTTTCATTTAAGAGTCGTTTTCTATTTCTGTTTGTTTCAAAGTGGTTTCGCCTTGTGATAAAAGATTGCATAATTATTTTGTTAAGTGCACTGAAAACGAGGGAATCATATTTTCAGTTTTAATATCGTATGGCTAAAATTAAAAGTACAAATAAATAAGAGTCACCCAAAGAGCTTAGATATCTTCTTTAATGAAGCCGCTTGCGGTAAACATCAGTGACGACGAAAACAACAATAAGAAAAACGAAATCAAAACAACAATACGAAAAATGTTTCACTGATATCATGCTAAAACGTTTGTATCGACCTGTTGAAACCTTTCAATCACCAAGAAAAATGAGCCGAATTAACAATTATAAATCTATCCTTTACGCCAAAAAACCGTGATCTTTGTCAATTTCTAACATGGCTATAAAATCTAATCTTCTAAATCGGAAATTAAATTTTGTGACTTTTAGCTTTTTTTAGTTCTAAATAAATAGTTTCTCCTTTCAGTGTCACTTTGTAATGTTTTCAATTCATGTTTGATGTCCTTTTTTCTTCGTAGAAAATCTCAAGATCGGCTGCTACTCAGATTCGCCTTCAAGTAGACAATTCTCCGTATCTCCTGGAGATTATCAACCGGAACATCTCACACCGTATATCTGCGTTTATCTCTGCGGCAATATGAAATACGATTTCGCCGCTCTACAAAACGGCAATCTTTGTTTGTGTGCCAGAACGTTTGACGCTAACGCATCGCAAACAGAAAATTCCAGTTGTTATATAAATTGCACGGGGGATCACAGATATACATGCGGAGGGATTTGGGCTAATTTAGTATACAACTCTACTTCTTATACGAAGACGTTTGTAATAAACTACGCCAACCCACCAAGAGTTTTTGAATGGGTTAATTTAACCGCTGCATTCGTTAACGAGAGCACGCCTGGATTAAAAGTGGCATTCAAGTTCAATATCGGAGAGGAAGGTGATTCGCCCGGAGAAAGCGCAAAGTTTAATTTTCTCGCATCATATTGGGGAGAAATGAGCATTAAAGCTCGGCCTTTAAACTTTTATCCTAAATCGGATTTTGTCAACTTAAAGATTAACATTGGCGCAGCCGTAGAGCGAGCTGGGCTCTCCTGCCCACTGGTTGTTCGAACAGGGGACACGATTCGCTGCATTGCGAAGATTCATCAAGGCACAGAGATCACAGCTACATTTCTATTTCAAAATGGAGAAAGACAAAACCTGTTACTACCAAGTAAGTTGAATTCAATAAATCTCTGGTGTGTATGTATTTGCTTGGCTACAACGAATTTATGGAAATTTTTCATTTATTTAAAACCTTGAGTTGTCGGGTGTTGTCCGCACGAGTTTGACAGTGTTTGTTCAGCGCATAGGAAAAACAAACGCATTGCCTGCGGACAATAAAAGACAGCCTTCTTGATTGATTCCATTTGTCACTTACAGCTGTGCCAGAAACAAAGATTTGTAGAAAGAAAAACGGAAGCTTTGAAGGACAATACAAAAATGGCACGTAGAAAAAAATTAAAAAAAATCTAAAGAAGATCAGATTTGTTTGCAACTGATAACTAAACCTTCAATTTGTCTTTTTACTTACACTAGTTTTAAAAGAACCTCGCAAAAGGTTTGTGACAAAGGCAGTTTATCTGATATATTTGGAGCTCTGCTCTTTCATTGATTGTATTTGATCGTGAAAACCCTGACTTTCTACATCCGTTTAAAGTTTTACAAACAGAAAATAGACTTACGTCACAACAGCTGCTCCTTTTTCTGCCTTTTATGAAACTTATGATAACAATCAAGATATAACAATAAACATGAATGGTCTATTTTCGCACACATTTTGTATGTCCATGATAAGCTCAACAACAAAAAAAACGTAAAACAGAGGAATTTTCTCTTTTTCAGTCTCGCAATAATAATACATTGCCAAGGATACTTTGATGCACATTTTCGTGGCTAACCTGACGTATGTTTGACAAGTTGGCTGTACCGAAAGGTCTCTAACCTGCGATCTTAAGGCGAATTTTTTTAGGCGATTTTTTAAAGATGATAAGTAGGGAGGGAGGTCATGATCGCTTGTTAAAAGGCCTCTAACGATTCCCGTATGTCATGCTACACTCGAAAATAATAATAACACAGAAGTTCTTATTAAGCGAATTTCTGAACTCAATACGCTTTAGATTAATAATAGAATAAATACGAAAAATCGTTGGTCCTAGCTGGCATATTAAAGACAGTTTTGTACACTGAGAAAAATGTTTGAAAAATGTCAAAAGTTAAGGCTAATGGCAAGGTTCCCTGGATAAAATTGGTTTTAAAATGTTATTATCAGCGCTTTATAAAATCTTATGAAAGATCTTAAAACGTTTAACGTTATCAATTCTGGATAAACGTCGAGAACCATCGAGAAAAACCTCTCATTCATAAACATTAGCACAAACACGCTTTGTTCTCTGAAAAGTTTTTCCCCACTGACGAGATACCATTATATTTCGGCAAAATGCTTCCATATTTGTCGATCAATATAAATAATCAATATAAATCAATATAATATAATATAATATCAATAATCTAATCTAAGCGTTCATTTCCACCTGTCGTCATCAATAATAAGAACATCGAAGTTGTTAAGAGTGCCAAACTTTTGGGTCTCTTCATCTCTGACGATTTGAAATGGAACGTGCATGTTGCTGTTAAGAAGGTAGCTTCCAGACTGTACTTGCCAAGGCAGTTAAAACGAGCGGGCCTCAACCCGCACGAACTTGTATGTTTCTACACCACATGCCTTCGCCGAATACGCCTGCGAGACCTTTCATAATAGCCTTCCCATATACCTATTAGATGAATTGGAAAGGCTTCAAAAACGCGCCTTTCGTATCATCTATCCCACCTTGAGCTTTTCCGAAGCGCGCGTCGCCCTGGGACTGCCCCTATTAAGCGATCGAAGAGAGGAACTCACCACGCACCTCTTCGATAAGATCCTTCAAGACCCCAACCACAGGCTCCATCACTTACTGCCGCCAAAGAATGAGTGCCAAGTAACTCTCAGGAAAAAGAGGACTTTCAATGTCCCTCTTTGTAAGACAAATCGCTTTAAGCGGAGCTTTTTAATGGCAAATTCTTCCCCTTCTTAGCTTTTAGTTCTCGGTGTGCAACTTTGCTTTTAATATATTTTTAGATTTAGTTTTTAAATATATTTTAGAATCTTTTTTTACTTGTAAATAGCCGTAATTCAGCCCTTGGCTGCAGTGGTTTTATTTAATAAAGTTACTATCTATCTATCCAAGAGAAAATGAGGAGACAGAGAGGGAGGCTCCCGGTCCAGCCCTTGGGATATGTCATGTCCACGAAAGTTATTTTTAGACGAGCGAAAGTCATTGTT
>OX421451.1:1280000-1300000 GCA_949126865.1 Montipora capitata
TGCGTTTAACTTGATTGGTCCAAATAGCACGATAACACAGGAAGCCGTTGTAGATGATCCTATAGTAGGTCTTGCAGCGTATGCAGATCACCACACGATTGACATGTACGACAATGTAACAATTGTTGCAAAGATTTTGCAAGGAAGCCGCGTGACCTACAAGTTTGATTTTGGAGATAGCTCAGCTCAAGTAGAAACACAAACAAACAATGTGACACATCAATACTTCAAATATGGATTGTTTACCGTGGTGGTAACCGCTGAGAATTCTCAAAGTTCAATAAACGAACAAGTCAATGATACCATCAAAGTGCGGAAACCTAACAAACCACTTGAGCTTCGCGGGCTCGATGTATCTTGCCAAGCCACCATTCTTGGAAATGCAAGTGAAATCCTTATCACTTACCAGTATGGTTTCCTATTTCAGTGCAAAGTCAACTTTGGTGACTTAACAGAGAAAACTTTTACAGATGAAACTCTCCCCTGTCCTTTAATATACACCTACAACACATTCGGTAGTTTTCAGATCACTGTGAAATGTGAAAATGACTTGGGAAGTCACACAGTAACGACAACGGCTCATGTTGACGAAGTCATCACGGGTGCCAAATTTAGGACAGGTGATGGAATAATCCAAAAAGATTTTGGCCAGCCTATGGTTGTCGAGTGGCTTTGGTCAACAGGAACGAATGTCAATCAAACAGTCACTCTGACAGGATTTGGCGTTATAAATAGTCACAAGACCGGTCAGTTAGGTTTTGTCGAGTTGGATCGCACTATATGCTCTGTTCCAGGGAATTACTCTGTAAATATCGAGCTGTCAAATTCTGTTTCTTCTCCACAAAACCTAAACGCCATTGTTATCTTTCTGGAGGAAATATCTAACTTAACTGTCAGGTTTAACCCAGTTGTACGAACAGGTTCTCCAACGCCATTTTACGTTGCTGTTGATTCGGGGTTAGATGTAAAGGTACAGTGGAGCTATGGAGACAAGATTGTTGACCACCGCCAGTTTAAAGGCCACGGCAGCCAGACTTTTATTGTCAGTCATGTGTTTGCAACTCAAGCGGATTTTCAATTGAAAGTTTTGGCATCGAATCAAAATTCAAGGGAGAGCGTCGAACGTAACATAAAAGTGCTCGCCCCTTTGCAAGGATTTTCATTTCACCAAAGCAACACAGGGATTTGGCCAAACAAAGAGATCAATTTTCAATTCAATCGAAAATCGCAGTTTCCAGATCTCCAAAACGCGTCGTACTACATCGAGTTCGGGGACGGTGAGAAGTCACAGGACGTTGAAATGGATCCTGCGCAAACACATTTCAGTTACAAACGCATGTATTCCAAACCAGGTTGTTATAAGGCCAGACTAGTTATCTGGAACTTGGTAAGTCGGGTTGAATTATCCGCTTCAGTTAAAATCATAGAAACAATAACAAACGCAGAGCTGAAAGTGGTTAATTCTGAATACTCTGCGCACCCTGGAACTGTAGGTGGAGGTTCAACCGGAAACACTTTCCCTTTCGAGTATCCAGTGTCCTTTACAGTATTAACGGATACAGGAACTTGCCTCAGTTACGACTGGCTTTTCGGGGATGCCGTTCAATTAAGGAACGTTAGCACAAATGCTATCACGCATGCGTACCCCCTACCTGGAAGCTACGAGGTTACAGCTAAAATCTATAACAGCCTTGGAGAACAGACTTTACGGTATCCAATAATTTTACAGTATTCAGTGCTGGGACTATATTTAATGTCGAGTGGCCCTGGAAAGCCTGGGGAGAGCGTCACTTTCGTAATATTTTGCTCAAGCCTGGGAACGAATTCGCAATTTGTTCTTAGCACTGGTGACGGCAATAACGTCACTCTAAGAAATTTCCAAAGCAACGTCTCCTTGAACGTAGAAAAACTCTTTATTGATCCAAACATCAATCTTCCATTCGATCCATCCAGTTACTTTGTAAAAACGTACAGTCATGTTTACTCTGCTGAAGGCGTGTTCGAGGTGCAGGTGTGGGGATGGAACAACGCTTCCCAGAAATTAGCGCGAACCTCTGTGGTAATAACAAACAAATCCGTCCCAGTACCTCGCGTCCAAGTGCTTGGTGGCAAGAAGAGTTTGCTGAATGTTTCTTCTATAATTTATGGAAAGCGATTTTCTCTAAGCTCTCGTGTAGAGATTCTGAGCAACGAAAGATACTCAGTTGAGTTTGAGTGGCAATTATTCAAAGCAGATGTTTACCATACCTCTATGTCCTCGTCTCACGTACAGCTCCCCCCTGAATCAGGAAGGGAACTAAGGTAAAAATAATAATCGACCAATAAAAAATCCCATGCAACAAAGTTTAAGTGTGCACATTCAGGATGAGCCCTAGTTTAAGTCATTCAGTCAGTATTAAAGCTCATGATTCCTTTTGGTTTATTTCAGTCTTCCAAATCACGTAACAACAAACCAATCAACGATAACTGTTCCTGCGTTAGGCCTGACCCCTGGTGAATACATATTCCAGGTTACTGTCAAGATATCCGGCGAAGGATTAAGCAACGCTGACTACACTTACGTTAAAATCACGGGCGGAGATATCGAGGCTCGCATCACTGGAGGAGACTTAAGGTCACATGACTGGGAAAAGGAGCTGTTATTGAATGCAAGTGATTCACACGACCCCTTGTTTCCCGGAAATGAATTAGATTATAAATGGTTTTGCAATATTGCAGACGGTGAACACGATATTGTTAATTCTCGTCTTGGTTGCTTTGGAAATGGAGAAGGTCAAATTGAATACACAGGTTTAACTTTCACAATTCCACCCAGAAGTCTCTTTGAGGCCACCACTTACGTCTTTACAGTGAATATCAGCTCCAGAACAACATACCGCTGGTCGATAGCGTCGCAGACAGTGAAAGTGTTGATAGGAAATCCACCAGATATCCAAATACGGTAAGAGCATCTCTGTTTACTTCATCACGACATGGCATTGTTTTGTTTTGTTTTTTTTTTTAGTCAAACATCTTTTTTCAAAGCAACTAAGCGCTTTGAGACTCAATAAATAAACAGTGAGATCTCCTTGCTGACACTTTATTTTACCGTCGTTTCCAAGTCCTTGATTTAAAGTGTTAATGGCCAACTACAAATAGATGGTTTTCAACCAATCTCTAGAGACACAGAAAACAATGCTGCAATGTATATTTGCTGGTGGACGAACGAAAGGAGCTAATTAATGAGAAATCTTTTCTTTTCGTCCACCAACATGGCGGCGATGAATAAGCGTCAAAACCACCTGCAGAAACTTTTTAAAAATCTGTTGAGGAACATTTCAAAATGTATTTTTTTAATCCTTTCCTGATTACTCTGCTTTTTTTCAAATGTAAAATAAAATAAATAGAGCAAAATGAAATTTTCTGAACTTAGGGAGACATTAGACACGTTCCGAACGAAGGAGAACTAAGTCGTGACAGTGGCACATAACAAGATCGTGAGAGATTATGCACTAACAATTGGCGTAAAATCAACTTTTCTTAATTTGTTTTTTCTTGTAATCAATTTAAGATCCGTCCATGCAATTTCAATTTCCCTTTTATAGCTATTTACTTTATTGACTAATTGTAAAACAGTGTAGCCATAGGTTAATAAGTTTTCGACCTCGGATATTGCATTTTTAGCTTTCTGATTGGTTCATTCAATCTCGGTTATATACCGTATGACCTAATATGAAAACTGTTGAGTCAAGTGTTGCGAAGCTGAAAATCACGGTGTACGAGAAGCAAAAGTTCCCGGGACAAAACATCTGACACGTTCAGAATTTGATGAAATGTAATAAAACAATTATTCCATTCGCGCTTGTTGGATATGAGACTGGTTATAGCCATCTCATATCCAGTGCACGCTCTTGGAATAATTGTTAAATAACAATTAGAATAATACAAGATTTTTCACACGAGTAAAAAGTCGCTAGACCCTAAGGTCATAATAAGACTCTTCTTACAACGCTCGGTGTTGCAAAGGGAACGAAACAAACTTCTTCGATGGGGCGAACAAACTCCTTCGAATTCCTATAGTATAAACTCAAGAAACTGGACGACTTATGGGAGCGAACAGCCAGAAATTGTAATTTTCTATAGACCGAATGCATAAATAGCGGCCAAAAAAATATTCTTTTGTTTATGTGCTAATTAGCCTCACTAGCCTCGTTTGCATGGACAAAATATAAAATAAATGTTGCTTGAGAGCGAGGCTAGTGAGTCTCATTAGCACATAAACAAAAGAATACATTTTTAGCTGCCATTTATGCATTCGGCCAATGACTGACATCAACGTTTCATTCATTTCTTTCCAAAACAGTTGTGAGTCGAATTGTGGACAGTACGTGATTCCTCACCACCGATTGATTTTGAAAACCACTTGTGTAAACTGTGATAATCTTCAAGCTGTGAGCTATAATTGGTCAGCGGAAGATGTACGCATGTCAGTTCCTTTTCCTATCTGGACCGCAAACCGTACCCTAACGATTCAGAGCTTTCAAAATGCCGTCATCCTTGGGGGAACATTTCACAGCGGAACTTCCTACAGGATAAGAGTCTCCGTCAGAAGGCTAAATTCAGGTTGAAAACAGATTCATTCGTGAGATATTTTAATTCAGTGGTTCATTGTGAATGTCACAAGAAACAGGATTGGTGAAATGACAATTGAAAAGTAGCATAAATTTGATCAACAGCCAACACTCCACTTGGGGTGTCAACATCACATAAAATAACCAGGTCTAAGGAAACGATCATTGAAAATTGGGGTGCCAGTTGAATTTTTCAGGTGTCTATATCATGTGACAATTGCTTAAATTGTCTAAGTGCGAGGATCATTTCTCTCTTTTGTCTTTGCCAACTATTCGCTCTTCATGATAGGCAACCAAGAATAATAATGTTAAGTTGGGACAAACCAAAAACTACCAGCAAGGCAAAGTCAGTCGATTGGGTTTTAATTGAAGTAAAATCATCGCAAGACATGTAATATGATAAAGTGACCAAAGTGAAACTAACTTAACTGAATAGGCCAGTTTCGTAGTCTAACGGTTGGACTGGATCTAGCATGAAATGGCTGCTAATGCGGGCAAATTAGTTCAGTTGCATTTGAAAAGATTTGCCCGCATTAGCCTCCATTTCATGCTAGATCCAGTCCAGCCGTGATAATTCGAAAGTGGTCTATTTAGGAGAAGTGAGACAGAACAAAGCTAACAAAGTGAAGTCAATTCAGTCAAAGAAAAAGAAGTTAGGGCTTCCGGTAGGAGTAATCAAATGCTCTAGAACAATATCTCATCTAATGCGACGTAATATTTTCAGGAGCCGAAGGATTTGCCGAGTACAACGTTGAGACCAATCAGCCACCCAAGGGAGGGACGTGTGGTGTCACACCTAAAACTGGCAAGGAGTTGGGTACAACATTCACTTTTACGTGCAGTGGTTGGCAGGATGAACACGAACCGCTGACCTATGAAATGTCTTACTCTCAATACCGGCATAGTGAGGACCCAGTCTCAGCACAAAATAGCGTGCTATTCTTCCATGGTCCGTCTTTAACTAAAGCCGAGTTCTTACTTCCGGCCGGTGCGAAAGAGCGTGGTTACCTGATTGAGGTCATGATCATTATAAGAGATGCCTACGGAGAGGCTTCAGAAATCAAACTGCCAATACAGGTGTTGTTTTTTGTACTTTTTCTGTTAAAAAGTTTTCCGTTGGAATCGACTTTCAGACTTCTGCAAGATTATTTACACTATTTGCGTTATATCATTATTACAGCAAGCGCATGCGCGGACTTTATTAAAGTCCACTCAAAATCGTATTGCCCAAATGGTGACTTGAGAAAATCAAAATGCTGTTGACAAGAGAGTAACCTGGTCGGAGTGATTTAAGTGTCTTTTGGGGGCGTTTCTTAAATACCTTGATTGCACTCGATGAGCACGTCACGACCTTAACTAAACTAATCAAATTAAACATTTTTCTCCCGCCCAACTTACGCATGACGCACCAGGTTTGTAAATAATCAAGTCCCTTCCCTGTTGGGCACGGTTAGTTTCTGGATGGGTGACCATCTGGGAGTAACCCTTGCCGTGTGCATGCGTTCCTAAGTTCACTCAGCTTTCCATCCATTCGTGGTGGGTGAAATGAGTACCAGTAGTACTGGGGACAAGTTGTGCATGCAACGGGATTGGAGTGGCGCCCACCCCTCCCTGGCGTAAGTCACGGGAGACGCTAATGAAAAAGGAGCCTTCGGGTTGCCTTCGGGTTGCCTTCGGGTTGCCTTCGGGTTGCCTTCGACTGCTGTCGGCCTCTTGTCTTGTCATGAGTTACCAGAAGGGTGCCATTGTGTGTGTGTGTGTGTTATCTGGTTCTCTTCATGCAGGTGAAACGAAGAGACGTGACAAGAAACGAACTTAGAAAGAAAACGCTTGCACCAGGAAATGAGATAGAAAAGGCACTCGGTCTTGGGGAACACTTGATCGCTGTACAGACGATAAACATCGTGAGCAACATACTCAACAGTCAGAACGATACGAGTCACGATGCCATAATGGAAAACCAGCGCGTAAGTTATATTTTGTCGGAATGGAAACACAACCGAAAACGCAGCCTGTGACCTGATCATATCCTTGCACAACTGTTTCGTCCTTGTAAGGACTCAGTAACATGGCCAGGCCGTGTAAATCTAGCAACGTGTTCTGAGAGCAGCATTAAACCTAGTTTTCACTATTAACGCAAGCATTGGCACAAGCAACATACGAAGACGTATTGACTTGTCGTTAATTAGTTTCTTTTGCCCTAACCGTGAAACGTACTAATTATCAATACTTAGTTTACGCGATAAGCTGCTTATGCCTATGTTTTTTTGCGTCAGTGATGCGAACTCGGCTATAAACCCCAGCTCCGTCGCGCGTAGGTAAACCGACATTTGTGATACCCTCTCAAAGAGCCTTTTGTTTGAGGGGCACATTACAATTACAGCCTATCATTGCGAACGAGTACTGTTAGTAGTTATTTTCATAGAATAATTAAACAATGGAACGCATTCCCCCAAAAAACATCAGATGAAAACGATTTTAGTGTTTTTAGGTGTAAATTTAGAAACGTTTTTTTTTTATTAGTTACAAATGTTGTATTTTATCATATGTTTTTACAATCAATGAACGTCCTCGATAGGAATAACCTCAGACCTTTTTCTACTTAATGTATTGTACATAATAAACCCGGCATGATTTGATTTTCTTTCTTTTTTAAGATCCGTTTGATGATGATCAAGTATTTAAGTAGCATTCGGCCACAAACACTTGATGATGTACTTCTTAGCTCCCAGACCCTACAGGCGGTAACCAGCGTCACCAAGGAAACCACGGTGAATGCTCAGGTACCCTACCTTTTTCATCCATTTTAGAGTTTGTCAGATGCTCTGAGACCACTGAACGTAAGACCACTTGTATTGATAATAGAAAATTAGTTGTTATTTAAACAAAAGCCTCCATTTACCGGAAAAAGATGTTAAGATATTTGTCCGCGGACGTTATCTGTTCCGCGAGAAGCGAACAGTTTTCTGAGAGCGAAGCTCGAGGAAAATTGTGAACTTCGAGGAACAGATAGCGTCCAATAACAAATTCCTGAGCATATTTTAAAGTAAAATGGAGCCTATTGTGTTTATTATTCTTCAAATATTTTTCCCAAGACTGGAGCTTACAATTAGGCGAAACGTCTACAAACAGCTTACTGTCAAAAACGTTTACAGTGTATGAACGGTTGGTTTTTTGGTGTTTTCTGGTACCGCTTCATCAACCAACAACAACAACAACCTTTATTTGTACTCTTAATACATGAATATTTACAAAAAAAGTAGGAAAAATTAATGAAACTTAAATAGAGTACTGGCTGCCCGGAATAACGGTCGTGTCGTACCTCATTGAACGGGCTTCAGGATTGGCCAAAAGAACAATAGAACGAACAAAGATAACGATGGATTTAGCACAGAAAACAATACGAAGTACGACACTATACAGCCAATCAAATATAATGTTCAACAAGAGGTACCACCCTACCTGAAAAACCAGTGGGGCTAGAGAGCCGGGTAGCCAATAACATGTAATATAAGTAAGTACATTAAGATAAAGGTTGGTTCTAAAATTACTTAACTAAAAACAGAAACAAGCAGAACTCAAACACACGCACAAAGACATAACACTCACGCAGCTATGACCTTTACATGTTCTTATTACAGAAAATTGAAGATAAGTAGAATTAAGATAACATATCTAGATTATTTTAGGAAAAATATAGTGCAAAAAAAGAAAGTAAGAGAGAAGAAAAATTGGCATGCATGGCTAGTTATAGATAAATAAATGCACAACTGTAACATTAATAGTAATTATTAATAAAGCCAGATTTGATCTTTGCCGAGAATTTAAAAAGCTTAGTGCTTTCATCGATAGAATTCCAAATCTGTGGGCCTTTAAATCTAGTATTATACATTCCATCACAAAAGCACACGGTATTAATTTTAATTGCAAACGTTTTGAGAAATTGGGGACTACCATCGGATTTTCTTTAGGTGGCGAATATTCGGTCACGTCACGCGTTTAGACCAATCGCGTGCGAGCGAAAATATTTAATGGATTATAAATTTAATTAGAACGAGAAGCCAAGATTTTGCTAAAGACGTCTGCCTTTTTATAATAACTCTTTAAGGCATCTTCGAATAAAGTTATCATTATGGTTTTTAAGCAATTAACAATGGTCTCATTTTTAAAAGGTGTCATCAATGCAAGTGGTCATTTACTCAGTATGATCATTTTGATCAGGTTTTAGCGACAAAGCAGTACGCAACAATGGCTGAGAAGCTGCGTGAAGAATCCGAGAGAGGGGAAGATGGGGAAATCATTGAAACCATCTCCAATCAAATGCTGAGAGGATTATCAAATTTGTTCTTAGCATCTACAAGCAGCAGTAGCACCAGGAATGGTTCTGAAAACGAAGACAAGGAAATATCTCAGGTATGACGCTATGTTTAAAGAGCTATTTGTATTTGCCGTTGGTCAAGCGATGACTGTCAAGCCATCTGTGCTGCCTAAGGCTGAAAAATATTTTTGGCTGCCATTTCTTTGGTGTTAGAGCTATGCGCATGCGTAAGACACAAGTCATGGTCCCTCTACCGTGTTTTTCCGGCTGCAGAACCACCAATTCTGGTCACACTGATGTCTTTCTTACATTCGTTCCAGGAGGTTATGGGCGAAGTCCTCAGCCTCATTGATACAGTCTCAGACGCTGTGCTTGATACAATGATCCCAGAGCAGAAATCGGTGGAAATGAAAAGCAAAAGTGTTGTGATTGGCTTATCCAAAGAGCTTCCGAGTAACCTCGCAGGCTTATCATTTTATGTGGAAGCAGGACTTGGACAGTTTGTGCTGCCAAATGACGACAATCTGATAAACAGAACGAAAACTAATTCCTATATCACAGCTACAGTAAGTTGTGTAAATGGTTTTATAGGTCTATGATAAATGAGAGAGAAGGATCAAGGCATTATTTGGCATCCATATATCATGACTGTAGTGACTAGCCAACAAAAGAAAGAGGAGAAATTAGTTCGATGCATACTGAAATGATTAATCACTGCAAGCAACCATTAATACCGATAATATTTGTTAGATAATCATTTGTGTCATCTTAGAATGACCATGCATTGCGTAGCTATCACAACAAATGGAAAGCTGGTGCTTGAGAAGTAAGAGAAACTGGAATACCCAGAGAAAGCCTCGAGAGGCAGCGTGCAAAACCAGCAAATTCAACCAACATGACACGGAGTCCACGAATGGAACCCAGGACTCATCGCAGCATTGATTGCTGTACCGGTGCTGCTTCCCATCAGTAACATCATTGCCATTTTCTTTTTTCAATACAGTTGACGTCATTGTCTGCTAATCCCTTCCAAGGAGACAGTAATTCTACAGAGATAAAGACAAACCCATTGTCACTCGTACTTAAGGGGCCTGGTGCCAATGTTATACCCGTTGTAGGGCTGGCGTCACCAATCGATATTTTTCTACCTCAGGCCGAGGTCACACAGGTATGTAACATGGTTTGCACTTGCGTGATCCACAGCCACGTTTTCAATGAAAACGAAAGGAAACGTTTGCATCTTAATAGAGTTCAATTCCCGGAGGATTGAACAGGGACATCAAAATGGCCGCTGTCTCTTTCTTTGGGGACACTAACATGGCGGCCGTGACGTCATGTGAAAACTGACAACAAGCCGGTAGCTTATTCTAGATAGATAGATACTGAGATAGATAGTTTAATAAAAATATTACTTCACAGCCAAAGCGCTGAATTGCATAATACTTTACAAATTTTACAATGATACACTATATATACTACGTTAAAATACATGAGTATGACTAATTTAAATTTATTTAAAATACTACAAAATGCTGAAAAACAAGAAGTCCGAACAATAAGCAGATAGCTAATCGAACGCATATTTACACTGTGTTGTTGGCTAATCGGCACATGGCCGGAATGAATGACCGCTGAAAACGCTTGGTGCGCACACCAGGGAGGTCGTTCCCTGTACCGCTTTTCTTTCTGCAATCGTTTTTTTCTCATCACTCAAAGACAGCTACGGACACAGAAAATGAAACAGATATTAATTTTTACTTTATATTGTAGATTCCACCAAACATCTCGCAAACACCTTCACCTGGAGGATCCATGACAGTTCATAAAGTAACTTTGCCTAACAATGATAGCACCTTGAAAGTTGAAATCATACCGTCTGACGGAATGTCAGCACTGACAATTTTCCTTCGGCATAACAAGCCCTCCTCTTTAAGTGAATACGATTTCATGACAACGGTCCCTCACCAGGATTCCATGAGCGGAAATTACTCGCTGTTTATTGCGCCTGATCAATTAAAGGGAAGTGGTGACTATTATTTTGGAGTGCTACCAAGTGCGCATGAAAGTAACGGGGAATTCACTACAACCACGCTGAATTATACGTTTGAGGTCCTTAGTCCAGCCTGCTATTTCTGGAACGAAACCTCCCTGCAATGGAGCACAAGGGGATGTAGGGTAAGTTGAATAAATGTCATATTTCTGACGTCAAAATATTAAAACCCTTTTAGATCACAAAGAATAGTTTTAGAACGCCGAACGTAAAATAATAATGTAAATAAAACAGATAAATAACCCCAATCAAGTTCCGCAGAACTTTACTGTGTGATGAATTTATCTTACAAAACAGATATACAGACTCGTGAAAACAGTCCTCCCTCGGTTGTCTCGTGCCTCTTCTTCTTTATTCTAAATGTTATAATCCAGGTTTGTTTTTTTTTTCTGTTTGAATATTCTGTGTATTTTTTCAATGGACAGATCACCCTGATCTCTGACGTTCCTTCTTTAGGTTCATAACCAATCGACAAGCAGCCTGACTCGTTGCCAGTGTACTCATCTGACGTGGTTTGGTGCTGATCTCTTCATTCCACCAAACAAATTGGACATTAAGGCTTCAATCCAAAAGCTAACCGAGATACATAAGCATCCTGCGCTACTTGCTACTTACTGTGTGATCGTTGGCCTGTACATCCTGGGAGTGCTGTGGGCCAGAAGGAAGGATAGAAAGGATATTACTAAGGTTTCTTACAAAGCCTAAAATGAGTACTTCTTCTTATGGTCCACTGGTTAGGGCGTAGTTTGCATGCGATTGCTCCGAATTCAAATCACACTCTCGCCTTTACTTGGATAAGCTTTTTGTGGTTGCAAATTCGAATCCACCACACTTCCTACCAGTTCTTTTGTTTTTAACAATGCTATGTATCATTAAGTTTGTCATTTTGCCATTATTTAAGTAAAGAGCTTCTGAACTGGCTTGAAAGCTAAATACATTTTCACTACAAACAAAGTCTTTACGTTACATTTTACCCCTAATGTCACGTCAACTAGTGTATTTCCTTAATATTTCCTGTTGTATTTGTAGGAAGGTAAAACCTTTTTCGTCAACCTGATTCATTTTTCTGTGGTGATATTTCTCTTAACTTCATAACTAATAAATGTTTGACTAAGCGGCAAAAATGTGAAGAAAAAACCATGCTAGTCTCTATTTGAGCGTGTAAACCAGTGAAACGTTTAGTCTTAATTTTTGCTGTTCGTTGATGTTCGGTATAACTTCAAAATTAATGTATGGCCTTACTACTTTCCTCTTCCAGGTTGGTCTGGTTCCTGTTCTGGATAATCACCCATCACACAGATATCGCTATGAAGTCACAGTTTACACTGCTAGAGGAAAGAACGCTGGCACTACAGCTAATGCTTCCCTTCTCATCGCTGGCGAGGACGATCAGAGCGCGGTACACGTGCTAAAAGGCGCATCAAGAGATTGCTTACAGCAAGGAAGTGTAGATTCATTCCTTATCACCACTCCGCACTGCTTGGGAGGTCTGACGTTTATCCGTATTTGGCACGATAACACGGGAAAAAGTCCATCATGGTTCCTCTCCCAAGTGGTCATACGGGATATTGAAACTGATGACAAGTTCTTCTTTCTGTGTAACAAATGGCTAGCGTGCGATGAGGGTGATGGGCATGTTGACCGGCTGTTTCCAGTGGCAGGAAAAGAGGAACTCCGCGACTTTGTTCATCTGTTTAAAACAAAAACATCACGTGACTTTTCCGACGGACATTTGTGGTTTTCCATCGCCTTTCGCCCAGTGCGAAGTCGCTTTACGTGTGTCCAGAGAGTATCATGTTGCTTATCCCTTCTCATGTGTTCAATGCTAGCAAATGTGCTCTGGTATCGGACTCCAATGGAGAAACAGAACAGCGTTTTGATAGACTTCGGTTTCTTTGAATTCACTTGGCATGAGATTGTTATTGGGATTCAGTCAAGCTTGATAGTCTTTCCAATAAACTTGCTTATAGTTCAGCTTTTCAGAAATAGATCAGTGAGCCCTAAGGCTAAACAGAAATATGCCGAAAGAACTTCCGTCAGTAACGAATGCAAATCCCTGGGTTCCGAAAATCATAAAGCTCGCAAGCAAACTGCTGTATCACTGAGTGATATCACTCCTACAGATTCACCGAAAAGGCAATCAAATGCAAGTTCTCTTGCACAAAAGCACGTGACCCTGAAAAATCTAACCAGTCTTCGTGCACCTGCTGCTGCGCGCATGGACTTATGGGAAGATGACTTCTTTTGTTCGCTTCTTGAGAGTCAAATTGGTGTGTCGCTGCCGGAAATCAAAGGAAAAGAGACACAAGTGGCACAGAAAAAAACGGAAAGAGACCATAAAGAAGGAGATTCACCGGACTTCTTATCGTCTGATATCTATTATTACCTGCATCAGGATGAAACACGTGATCACGACAAGGGTGCAGGTAATATATTTGACTTCTGGTGTCTTTCACCTCATTTAATCTTGTTTTAATTGAGTGGACGTAGGCTTGGCGACCTTTCGTAACATGGTCCTTGTTGGTCTTTGAAAATTCTTTATTTGTGTTCGTGACATTAATTCTGAACTTGCTCCCCGATTTTTCCCCAAAATCGTCTAATGCTTTTTTGTTCCTTAAAATGTTTTTCGTTACCGCATGTTACCTTAGCTCCTTTAAGAGTCCTTCAGGACTCAATTCTCCAGAAAACAGTATCAAAATGTGAAAATTCCCAGTTTGCAAAAATTCTAAATCTAAATCAGCACAGTGTTAGATCTGACTAATCCCCTTTTCAGTTCTGGAGCTCGTTGTCTTTCCACTCTTGTTACTTCACGTCACGTCTTTTATAAGATCGAATATTTTTCACGATTTGAAGAAAAGCAGTTGTAACCGACACATTTTTAAGGCATAGTCGGGCAACGCGTACGGTCCCTTATCTTGATTCATCTTTGTAAGTCGTCAGTGCTTCCCATTCCAAAGCGACGCAGCTCTTAGCAATTGCTCTTTTTTTAGTTTCACCAGGTTCAGTATCTGGAAGGGGTTCATTTCAATCAACAGCGTGTTTGCTTCCCCCAGAAAAACCTACCGTAAAAACGAAAAAAAGGAAAAAGTTTAGATGTCTATTTCCTTGGTGGTTTGTGTACGTTGGTTGGTTTGTGTGCCTTTCTACGGCAGCAGCTGCCGGGTTTTTCACGCTTTTGTACGGACTACAGTTCGACGATAAACAACAGAAAGAGTGGCTGGTCTCCATGTTCGTATCCATGTTTCAGGATATCTTAATCAGCCAACCGCTTAAAGTGATAATCATGGCAATTTTCTTTGCGCTGCTCCTCAAGAAACCGCAAGACGAGGAAGATGACATCATAAATGCTGAACTTGCGCGCGATGAAGATTGGCTTGAGCAAAATCTCACGCATGCGCTGGAAGGAAAGCACAAGACGGCCACCACGCACTCCCAGCGACCACCAAATAAGGTATTAAGTGCACACATTCACCCCTCAAACGTTGGGATCTTTGATCGCAGCCAGCATTTACGGAAAGGAGCAGTACATGTGCTGAGCTGTTAGCTGTGCATTAAGCTAAGACCTAAACGATATACTAGACTCCATTACATCCATTGTAACCAATAAATTTCAAAATTTCAAACATCAACAAAGAAGGGGCGGACGCGGAAATGTGATATGTACGAAAGGAAAGGAAAAAGGAAAGGAACTTTATTTAAGTGTCTAGTCGTTCTAGCGCTGGAACACTAACTGGGGACACTGTAAACTGAAATTAACAATCAACGCAAATCAAGTCAAATGTTGGTTTTTTAGGAGGGGGGAAACCGGAGTACCCGGAGAAAACCTCTCGGTGCAGAGTAGAGAACCAACAAACTCACGAGACGAAGTAATTTGTTTCCTACCATCTGTGTTTTCAGGTTCTGCTTCATGCCGCACGTGTCCGCCTCTTTAAAGAAAAAAAGATGCACTTGGTTATCCGAGAGATCGTCTTTTACTTTTTGTTTGTGTGGATGGTTTTGCTGATAGCATATGCACACAGAGACCCGTATGCACACTTTATGACGCAAAACATGGAAAACACGTTCGTCGGTTATCAGGAATCACCTGGCGCACGTGAGGATGATAAACCTGAAGTAATTACCGAGAAGCCTTCTGGAGACGATACCATGAAGTTTGGTGATGTAAGTACAGCTGGCAGTTGTGGTTTGAGATCGTTATGAAGCGCTGTGGAGGGGGTGGGGGGGGGGGGGGTTGTGCATAAAACGGGATAGGAGTGGCTACCACCCCTGCCGTAATAACCTTTTGAAGCTATTGAAAAAGGACCCTTAAGGTTGCCTTCGACTTCGGTCGGTCTCTTATCTTTTATTTTTTGCCTTATTGTATGTTGTAGAGTCGTACTCTAATGGATGCTACTACTGGATACTAAAGGCTGGTTTTCACTACCGAGTGCTTATGACCTAGTGAAAATCAAAGGTCGGAGTCGTAAGCGGAGTTATAAGCTCGACAGAATCGGAGTCTGAAGAATCAAAACGTTCCCATTTTCTTCCGATTGTACTTATGACTCCGTCGCTTATTATCCAGTGAAAACTAGATTGTCGAAGTCGGAAGCAGAAGCGGAAGAACCAACCAATTCACAATGCTTGGAAGACCTTGTTGGAATCGAGCATTGTGATTTGGTTTAGCCTTCCGCTTCTGCTTCCTAATCCGACAATGCAGTTTTCACTGGATCGTAAGCGACGGAGTCATAAGCGAGCGGAATCGGTATTCTGCTTCCGACTCCGACAGTTTGATGTTCACGAGATCGTATCGCTCTGCGCTTCTGATTATGACTGCGACTGTGACCCCGTCGCTAGTGAAAACGAGCCTTAATGGGCCAGATAAATGAGGAAGTTATTCGGTCCAATTAGATTAATGAAGCACATTGATCTTCTGTGCAACTATAGGTTACAAATGTCGTTGATTTCTGGGATTGGATGAACCAGACTTTAGTTCCAGGCCTCTTCAACGGTGTCTGGTACAACGGCCAGCAAGGAGAGTCTGGATACCTGAATGACAAGATGTCATATGTGGTGGGAGAAGTACGCATGAGACAGCTTCGAGTAAAGAGCGGTAAGTGTCCAGATGTCGAACAATCATACAGATTGGAAAGTTTCCAGGATCGCAAGTAAGGAGACGAACATTTTCAGATTTTGACTGAGTGTCACAAAATGTTCTCCTAAAGTGTCATCAACATTAATGCCACTTGAATCTAGAAATACTTGCAATAAACGGCACGAAGTTTCCTCCTAACTCCATCACTCGGAAAAAAACATAAAAAGCTACAATAACGTCACCTGAAAAAAAAAAACAAACAAATACATAGTGGACGCCTTGACTCAGCGGGACACTTCATGACATTTTTTTACGAGATCCCGTCACTTTTACGTGGATGCAGCGAAAATACTAATTTTGTAAAAGTTTTGTTGAACTCCTCAACATCATCATCATCGTTACCATTGTCATAGTCATTCTTTGTGTTGTTTTCTGAATCACAGGCACCTGTCAAATCGACCAAGTGTTTGAAACACACATGGGAGCTTGTAACGAGCCGTATTCCTGGGATGCTGAAGATCAGACTTCCAATTACGCACCTGGATGGAAACCAGCCAATCAGAACAGCTCTTACAACTCTGCCTGTAGCGCGTGGCACTACAAAACAACCACTGATCTAAAAACACGCCCTTTCCTCGGGTATCTTGCCTTGTACCGAGGTGGAGGCTACCACATAGACTTGGGGTCCTCCGTTGAAGATGCAAACTTCGTGTTAAACGATTTAAAATTTCATCAGTGGGTCGACAAATACACCCGTGCAGTGTTTGTTGAGTTCACCGTTTACAATGGACACAGCAATCTTTATTGCGTCGCTAACTTGTTGCTCGAGTTTACCGCTGCAGGAGGTGTGATACCATTTATTCAGTTGCTGTCAACAAGGATTGATCGCTATGTTGGCCATTTCCTGATATTTGTGCTCATATGTGAAGTTGCTTTTGTTTTGTTTGTCTTATTATTTACCTACCGTGAGTTTAAGCGGTTTCTTAAAACAGAACTCAAAGAGTATCTGACGGCATTTTGGACTTGGATAGAATTATTGCTAATCTCATTGTCATGGACCAGCATAGTTCTCTACGCCATCAGGTTTGCATTAGACAAATACACTAAGAAGACCTTCCGAAAGAATCCTCAACAATTCGTCGACTTCCACCACCTCGCCCTCGTTGATCAGCTGTTTGGTTATGTCTACGCTTTCTTGGTATTCGTGACCTCGATAAAGTTTCTCCGACTGTTTAGATTTAATCGACGTATGTCACTCCTCGGTTGCACGATTAAAGCTTCGGCTCGGGAGCTTTGCCATTTCGGAGTCATCTTCGGGTTGGTATTCGTCGGATTTTCACACCTGTGTTTCTTGGTATTCTCAAGCGAACTTTATAAATTCCACACGTTTGTCACAACTGCTGAAACTCTCATAAGCGTTATGCTTGGCAAATTTAGTTATGTCAATCTTGAGCGAACAAACAGAGTTCTCGGGCCGCTCATGTTCTTTTTCTACAGCATTGGAGTTGTATTTATTCTTATCAACATGTTTCTCTCCATTATAATTGAAAACTTCAAGAAAGTGAAACACGACAACGATCTTCAATCCAACGAACACGAAATAATCGATTTTATCACCGACCAGTTTTTTAACTGGTTGGGGTTCAAGTCACGTTCGATGTTCAAAAATCGCGTCTCCACCGAAAGAGAATTTGCGAGAGGAAAGTACAAGAGAATGAAACGAGTAGATGAAGCACAAAAACTCAAACAAAGGGTGGATCGACTTGTTACGCTTATCAAGGAAGTTCATTTTGATTTCAGCGAAGATGAAGATTTTCTGAGGAACGATGGTGAAGTTACTTACCTAATTCCGGAAATTCAAGTAAAGTCTTAACCTAAAAAAACCAACCTTGTGCCCAGATTTCTTTCCAACTGTCCCTCCCTGCTGCTCAATGGGATAAGAAGAAGAGAGACCCTGGTAACTAGTTGACAAATTCAGGGCGATCACGTAATTCAGTTTCCGTTTATTTTGCCGCAATTCTCAGTATTATCAATGACAATATTATAATATATTTTTAAGGACATTTAGTGGCGAGGAAGCTCATAAAGAAACCAGAAGGCTAATTTGATATGAGCGCCGCAAAAATGAGATCAAGCAGTACGTAGGCTGAATTAGAAACTAACTGTAATGAATTTTTCTTTATCTATATATAAATTACTGGAATTTCTTGTATTATAGGAGTGTCTCTGAGACACAAACTGAAACATATTGCCAAATGCATTGCTATGAAGTAACCCCCTAGTAAAGAGAAACATAAGTTTTCCAATTTGGAAAGAAAATATCGCTTGAAATTTAAGAATGTTGAGTTCTTTGAAGAGATTTCAATGTGTTCAGCGTGGGAATCGCTAGGAACCTACAGCTGAACCTATGATTCTGACAACCTTTTCCTGTAGAGTGACAATACGGTGTAAGTTTGAGTGATGAGTAGATCCCCACACTGAAATAATAAATCAAATATAATAATACAGCGTACGCAAAGAAGTGGTTTGTATATTCTTCCAAGACTACGCCCGCAAAACAAATTCCCGATGCCCGTTCTGCTTTAAAATTCGACAAAAAAATGGCCCAACTTCAAGTTGTTAAATGTCATTATTTAGTATCAATTAAATCGTGTATTAAAATCACAGCGGGCGTCAGCTATTGGCTGAATTACTAGTATAATGCTGTTATATTGTACTGCTTCCGTAAATTTCAATGCAACAATTTTTGTTCATAATACATCATTGCCATGAAGGGGCTGTTAGAATATACTAATCATTGTTCTCAAGGCCTTCAATAACAGATGGTCAGCTCAAAATAAATCTCCTTGTTTTCGCAAAGGGAAAACGTAAATAATCGTAGAGGGGTTAAAAAATTAGTTTTACCTAAAGTTAAAATAACAGGGGCCAGTTACTCGAAGCCTGGTTAGCGCTACCCTTTGGTTAAGAGGTATCAAAACCTATAGGTTTCTATGGTATTTAACGCTGGTTAGCGCTGACCATGATTCGAACAACCCGGGCCAGGGCGTTGTCTGAAATCTACAGTATCTCTTGTAAAGCTTGGATCTCTCTCGGGTGAGTTGAGGTGCATGATTGGTGTCAAATTATTTAGAAATGAGGTTCCTAAGATCGATATGATTTTTTTTTTTATGGATGACATAATTACTGAATTGTTTCATATTTCCACAAGTATTTAGTGTGAGGTTACTGATGATTTAACAGCACATTTTTAATCAGATGGATATAGCTCTTACTTTTAATTGTTTTGGTTATTTATATTTTGCTCTTGGCATATTAGCATGTCATTCGGTAGAGGACTCGTTCTCGTCATCAGAGCCTTGGGTCGACACAAGGCTCTGGGAAACTCTATATAGGAGAAAATGCGCCGTGGGGATCTTATAGCCAAATATTTGCTATTTGAACCTTACTGCGCCTCCTCACCCCTCGTGCTAACATGAATGCACCAATTAGAGACGCTTTTGATTGTTCTTCACGAAAACCAACGAGAAGACTCTTTGTTTCAGGGTTCCCCAGAGCTCTTCTCTCCCTCAGTCAAGAGAAGAGCTCTGGGGTCGAGATTGTAGAGGACTCAACTATTCTTTACCGATCGGAGGTTAAGTAAAGTTGATTCAAGTTGGCAAGTTGACATTTCAAAAGTTTGAACGTTATAATAGTGTAACACCGCTACCAGCCCCCCCCCCCCCACCACCCCCCCCCCAAAAAAAAAACACTTTGCATTCCAAATAATTATTTTAATCAATTATCATCTGTATCTAACTACAAAAAATACAACAATGACATTTAAAACTAGCTGTACAAGTATCAGTCACACCATTTATAGCAGTCTGTAATTAAGAGGTTAAAACGAGTGAATGGGTGATGGTATGTATTTATAACAAATTTGTACAACTCTACTGACATTATCTACATCAG
>OX421451.1:1320000-1342500 GCA_949126865.1 Montipora capitata
AAAAGGATTGCCCAAAATACGTCTTTATTGAATTTACGCGAGTTTCACCATACCCTGGGTACCAGAGGGTTTTTTTTTTCCTTTGGCGTGATCTCTAGGAGCGGCGAGGCCACAATACCGAACCACAAAGCCGTCGTGGTGAGGGAAAAAAACCCATTGGTTGGTCACGGCGGTTGAGAATCTCACACTATAAACACGGTCGCTGCTGATTGGTTTTCGTAGTCAGTGCCAGTCCTGTCCGAATAAAACACCAACACGTTCACGCTCACTGGTTGAACGGCGATAGTGCACCCTAGTGGCAACAAAACCGGTTTTGAGCGCAAGGAGTGCTACGAAAACAAAACTGGCGGTGGAAGACTGTGAATTCAAGGTACAATACACACAAAAGCTGTTATCGTAGTCGTTATTTGTCCCTTGAATGCCTTGATTGGTTCGCATATCCCTGAACTCAAAGAAAATCCGAAAACCGTGAACACTAGTAATATTGTGTTTCGAGTAAAAAGCCAGTCACGCGCGATAAAACTAAACCGCAACCACCAACGGTAATAGGCCATTCTCGTGCCTGCCTCCTCTTCAAAGCGAGTCTAAGTGCGAAGTTTTTGTTATGAAAATTAGTTTTCATTCATATGTAAAGTAGAACTAATTACCATCACAAAAACTTCGCACTTAGACTCGCTTTGAAGAGTAGCCGGACTTGAACTCGGAAATGGCCTATTAGTTTGTGGTTTCATATCGCTTTGGATTGGTTGCTGCACGATTGGAAATGTCGAAATCAAAATGTTCGATTCCCAAAGGGCTTGAATTGGGTACGCCATTTAACCACTCCTCGCGAAAGAAAAATGAAACCTCTGGCACCCAGGGTCGTTACAACACGAAACTTTAAAACATTCACCCAATATTTTCAAGTTCACCACACAACTTTTTCTTGGCCATCCGTTGCCAAAAACAGGTGTAAATCATTAGTCCGTGCCCTAAATTAGTCGTTTGGAGGAAACGGTTTTGTCATTGCTTTGCGGCTGCCATCAACCCAAAAGCGTCCTTTGGATTATAAGTGTTTTGCTACAAAAAGCGTGACAGTTTCCCCCTGAGAACTGACTACCCTGCGGGTATTTCTCAAAATTTCCGCAATTGTTATCTTCAAACCGAGGCGGCGTCTAGGCCTGATACTTTCCAATATACCAATTTCGATATATTAAAATACAGTCCTAAACAAAAGACATCATCTCGAGGCTCTGGGGAATAAATACAAGGATTTGCATGAGTTTATTCCCCAGAGCCTCGAGATGATGCCTTTTGTTTGCGACTGAATTTTAATACATCGAAAGTGGTCTATTATGTTGTTCTTTGGCTTCTCGGGGGCGGAAAGTTGCCAGGACGTTTGAGAAAGGGGACCCAAGTTTTTTCTAAGGCAGGCAAATCCAGATTCGCTCATTAGTATCACCTAACTAGTGGACTAATGCAAATCGTGCATTTTGATTGGCTACGCTACTAGATGACTATTAGCAAGGGCTACGGGTCTAATTGTTAAATAGACCGGGGAAGAGGGGCGACCAAATCGAGTGTCAAAAGTAACCCAACCTGCTATATTCTTGATGTATCCTTGGTTTTTGCACTCACGCTCGCGTGTTGCATTTTTTGCTATTGTTCAGTATACCAACATGGCCGCCAATGACGTCATGTTTAAGACAAGGAAACGTTTTCTTTTATAGTGGTACTATGATCAAAGAATCAAACCTTTTCTTTTCTTTGGATTTTAAAACTATGCTAACTAAACACTGAGTGACCCAAGTTTAACGCCTTATTTTTAAAAAGACACTTGTTTATTTTAACTGGAATTTTCCTATTTAATGGTCCGCCATTACCAACTTTAAAATCTTGAAAGAGCTGGATCGAGGAGAAAATCACGTCAACTTCTCGCTAGTTTAAGAATGCAATGCGTTTGTACGCGACTGAATAAATATGCAGCACGGGAAAGTTTCGGGCTTTCAGATTTTTAAACTCGTGTTTTGCACACATAATAAACTACGCTGAAAATTTAAGCTATTGAGTAAATGACGTCACTTTTCTCTAGATGCAACCCTCTGAGGTCCAGTCGGTCAGTTTTGAACGTGAGTAATGGCGGACAGTGAAATCCAAAACTTACACTCAAAGTAAACAGCCTTTCGACAAAACTCAAAGCTCAATTTTTTGTCAGGCAGGTGTTAAGCAAACACACATTCAAAATCTGTAAAAAAAAAGGAAGAGGTTTTTTTTTATCATAGTACCACTTTAACATTCAAACATTGACTGGAGTTTGAGCCGTCTTCCTCCCTCTCCCCTCCCTTACATACAAACATTTGCCTTTCTCAGTGGCAGTATTCGAGGGATACACCACGGAAAGAAATCTTCAGCGCATTCTTTAAGTCTTTTACATAAAATTGAACAATTAAAAAACGTGATTTATCTATTTTTAGATCCGTGGAATAAAAAGAAAAACCAAGGACCAGTCGCACTCGACTCCTGACATCAAAACCTTCAAACGCTCAGAAGTGACCATGTTGTATATTATTTCCTTGTTTCTGGCCTGCTTCATTCCCTTCATAATTATATTCGTTGTAGAAAAATATCGTGGTGGTGGTCCAAGATTAAAAATCATCTACAACGTTTCCGCCACTGTCGTTTACATAAACTCGTCCCTAAATCCGTTCGTTTACTGCTATCGTTTGAGGGAAATCAGGGTTGCAGTGTTCAAGATACTTGGTAGAAGGTATACAGTTGACAAGGAAGGAGACGTTGTCCCTGTATCACGGACGATTACATATTCGAAGATCAACAAACTTCAGAAGTCGCTCGTTTGTATACCTTCACACATCGATGCCTGGAACACGCGCGAGACAAACGTTTAATATTAGGTATTTACAAGAATAACGGCTGGAAAACAAGCTATGGAAATTGATAACAAAACTAACCAGTTGGTCTCTAAACGCTTGGCGCCCTCAGTTCTTGTTGCGTTTCACAAACTGGAGAAAGTACGCGTTTGGCACTTCGTCCGACAGAGAAGCTCTCAGTAGGAGTGTGAAATGGTCAAAATGCCCTTAATTTCGACAATACAAAGCAGGTTGTGACGTTGCTGGCCAAATGACTGCTAGTTTCGCCTACTTTGCGTAACATGAGGGCGTAAAAACTAACTATTGATGTGAAAATTTAAGACATCGGTCCCGTTGTTTGTGAGAATAATCTTAACAAAAAACATTTGAATCAAGGTGCGCTTTTATAAAGCAAACCACACATTGTTTGCGTAGACGGAGGGGGTGTCGGCAAGTGTGGTGATCTTTCCTTGAGTGTGCCGTATATTATGGCGGGGCTGGATAAATCCGAAATCAAGCTGCAGAATGATGACAGTTTGACTACATGACTAATAGATGTTCCCTTAACCGACTGAGTGAATAGTATTACCAGAAACATTTCTTTAAACCTCATAAAATTGCAATACCTGCCACACTCAAACTTGAAGTTCTGCATAAGCGTAAAGTTAACAATTATTCTAGTGAAGAATCTTGTCTTCCTGTGAGGTGTAAATGAATAAAGGAGGATACTTACCACGAATCATGTTGAGCGTGCCCCAATGAAGAAACCGCTGATCAACAAACTCTTTCCCACGTGACTGACTTATGGCTTCTGCCCATCCATTGTAAGCGTTCAATAGTGCCACGTGATCACTCTTGCTGCCCCGTGCAAATTCTTTACGAGACTGCAACAAAAACGTTCAAACCATTAAGACAGAACTTCCCCAAAGTACGTGAAGTGTTGCGGGCCATAAGATCTAAAGTCGCAATGAACTTTTTTCTTGTCACAGAAGTTCCCTCCATTGAATTTTTTTATTATTTTCAAAAGCAGAGAGCAAAAACAGCATTGGAATATTGGGGACAATACACTGATCAAACAAAAAACGCAAAAAGAAATTTATTACTATATGCAATTTAGACAGGATGTCTAACTTTCTTCACAGACTCCCTGATACTGCGCACGAGTAGAAGTGTTTTTTAGCAGCTTTTACTCTACGACCTCTCAAACAAGCATAACCGGTTTGCTACCTGATCAGCCTGTTCTCGACAGCTGAACGGTGTCACAAACGGATCTTTGTAACTAAGGCCGGCAGCAATCGTCAATACTGGATCTAAGCACCTAAAGATAGCACCATAGATGATCATTTTGCCAATGCGCGGTTCAACTGGTAAATAAGCCATGTGTCTCCCGAGGGTTGTTAGATCTTCCTGGAAAACAGAAGAGAAAAACTATTTAGATCCAGCTTGTAACAGGGAATGTTCAGTAGGATATTGCAAATGAACCACGCCAATGGTCTTCTTTGCATTTCAATGCACAACCTTCCTCGAACAACATATGATGTTTTTCTGCAACCAGTTGTTGTGATCCCAATCCTGGCTCAGTGAAGAATTAATTTTACTTTCACTTAAAGTGCCCCTGTGACCAAAAAAATCAATTCATATTTTTCTTTGGATTTCAAAACTATGTTAACAAAACACTAAGTGACCCACGTTTTAAGCCTTGATTTCAAAAAGACACCTCTTTATTTTAACTGGAATTTTCCTATTTTATGGTCCGCCATTACTAACATTATGTTCTTGAGAGAGCTGGATCGAGGAGAAAATGACGTCAAAGGCTCACTAGTTTAAGAATGCAATACGTGTGTACGCTGCAAAATTAATATGCAGCACGGGGGTTTTGGGCTTTCAGACTTTTAAACTCACGCTTTGCATATATAATAAGCTGCGTTCACACGCTGAAATTTTAAGCTAGTGAGCCTCTGACGTCACGTTTCCCTGGATCCAACCGTCTGACTTCCAATCGGTCAGTTTTGAACGTGAGTAATGGCGGACCGTGAAATCCAAAACTTACACTCAAAGTAAGCGGCCTTTGGATAAAAATCAAAGCTCAAAATTTTGCCAGTCAGGTGTTAAGCAAACACACTTTCAAAATCTGAAGGAAAAAAGGAAGTGGTTTTTTTTTATCACAGGGGCACTTTAACACAGATAAAAAAATACCACAAGAATTTTTCGCTTCAGAATTGACAATTATTTTCTAAGCATCCAGTCTAAAATTGACTTGAGAAAGCAATGGCGACGGGGAAATCTAAAATATGTAATCTCAAAAAAATTCACGCGTATTGCACGAACGCACATTGAGATTACATATTTATCACACAAAGGGCAAAATTATTGAGGGAAGCCCATTCAATGCCGCGACAAACTGAATGACAATCAACTTAATTCATTTGGTTAAAGTTCAATTCAATGAATCGTTGCTGTCAATAGAGATAGTGCTTAAAATGTACTGATTTTATATGCGGACAAAAAGAAGTTAAATCAGACTCTGAATCTGGAAGTAGATTCTTTTTTAACTTCGCTTACTCCGGATCGCGGTAACTGTAAAACGAATCAGGACCATGTAATCGTGCCCACTTGAATACCAAAAGTACCCTCGCGATTAAGAGAAAATTCCCTTCGTCTCAGCTAATCAACATTCAGTGATTTTTCCCCGTAAGTGATAAATCCATGGAAGATTAGATCTGATGGGCTTTGAAACAAGTGTTATCTTTACCATCACCTATCCCCTCAACCCCTTCAAAACTAGAGAAAACAAAACAAAGAGACAGACCTACAAAACAGATGAAGAGCAAAGAACTTAAAACGGCGCACCAAGCGTATTAAAAATTAAATCCAAGGAAGAAATACACCTGATTCCAAAACAGCCTTCATTTGACGTTTGTTTGTTTTTATTTCACTTAGCCATTGCTCTTTTGTTCAAGGAAAATATTGTTCTGAAGTTTGAGCTTTTGAAAACTGAAGGGAAAAAAATGATGTTTTTAAACGATAACCATTTTACTTAAGATCTATTTATGTTTCTAAGACTAGCCTGATAATCCATTGCTCCGATTTCCTTCAATTCTGATATAGCGCTTTGTACTGCAAACAAAAACACGAGTAACTTCAACATAACATTTCAGTACTAAATAAGTATTGCTCGTACAGTATTGCTCGTACACAAAAACACGAGTAACTACAACATAACATTTCAGTACTAAATAAGTATTGCTCGTACAGTATTGCTGCCGTGGAATCAAAGACAGCTTGCGGTCCCAGGACCCCATAATAACCCTTCTTACCAGAAAATGGTGATGGAGGATCGAGAGCCTGGGACAAAAAGTCTTTCACATTACAGGAATCATCTGAACACTGAATCTGTAATTTGAAAATCAAAGAATGAAAGATCACAAATACTTCTGCTAGTATAAGGCACGTACACTTTTGTTCACCTCAGTGGCTCGAATTGGGTTTTACCTTTGTCTGCAGGACAATTTCTTCCAATGACGTCCTCTGCATTTCAGCCGTCTGGTATCGGGCTGTGAAAAACATTTTTTTTTAAAGAGAAAACTCAGCCACCAAATCGTCAACTAAAAGGAAAAAAATGTTTCTGATGAAAACCTACCCATGTTTTCAAACTGTTCCTTTGAGAAAAGGTTGAAACAGAAACCCGGCTTGCACCGCCCCGCTCTGCCTCGTCTCTGGATAACACTCGCCTGCGAAGTCCAGTGGGTAGTTAAACAGGATACCTAACAAAACAAGCAACTTGGTTACCCTGTGTAAAACACTACGAAGCATTCGTAACTAACTTGCTACAGCTTCAGCACTGAGAAATATTATCATATTGTTTTGGGGCCTAGGCCATTGCTTGTGTTGTTCGTTCTTTTCCACAGGGAAGCGAACATAATACACTGGACCTTGCAACAGCTCCTACGGGATTTTTAAACACACTAAAGTCACTTTTATATTTTACCTTGTTGGCTGCATCATATATTTTCTCTTTTTCGTTTCCAGCATTTATGACATACACCACATCATCAATTGTGATTGACGTCTCTGCTATATTGGTCGTCAACACGATCTTACGGACTCCAACAGGGGGCCTGGTGCCAAAAACACAATGTTCGTGTTAAGATTTTTTTTTCTCTTTCTATTATTGCGTGTAAATCGTAGGCTCCTGAAAAGGGTGTCGTTGTCCATTTTTAAAAATATATATTCCTTTAGGAAACAGACAACTTTTTTGAAAGACATGTTTCGGCATGCTTATGCCATCATCAGTTTAATGAGTTCCTAAGTGTGAACAGTTATAAAGTCTACGGGTAGATGAAAAAATTATTACAACATGACGTAATACAAAAGCGGGTACTAATTACAGCGTGACACCAAACATCAAGGTGTAAACTAAAACGTGAGAAAAGTGTTGTAATGCTGCAATTGTTTGTTAAGTTCAGGTTTGATCTTATTCATATAAAAAGCTTCTTTGAGTTTTAAATCAATTGATTATTTGTTCTTACATAAAGGGGATGTGTTGAAATGCTTAAAAATAAGCGAGTTTTTATCGCTTTCCGTGTGTTCCTTTATCCTGGTAGAAAAGTGGCGACTAGTTTCGCCAATATAACGGGAATTACAACCCGCACAAGAAAATTGGTAAACTACCATGGATTTTAGAGCAACAGGAGTACGATCTTTAACACTAAACATGTTTTTAATTTTAAATGAAGTGAAAACTAATTTGATAGTTAGATCAGATTTGCAAAAGCGCTTAGTAAGTTGTCGGATTTTAAGTTTCGCTATTTTGGAATAATGGCCGACAAAAGGGAGTTTAAAATAACGTGTATCATTGTCATCATTAGTGTTCCGGCTTTTTTGGGAAAACGACCCGTCAAGATACCGCTTGAAAGTTCTGTCAATAATGTGCGAGGGAAATGAATTACGTTTCAAAGTGTCAAAAAGTTGATTAAGATCGCTTTGAAGGCCGGAGGAAGTGTTGTTGATTTTATAGCTTCGGTTTGATAAGAGTTCGGATAAGGCCAATTTCACCACAACGCTGTCTTATTGGTTTTCTCGAGACTTGCTTGTAATGGACAGATACAACATGCTCACTCACCTTTCAAAGACTTCTCTTTGATTAAACATAGGAAGCATAGAGTGAAGTGGCAGCACAAGATACTGAGATTTCTGTGAGGAAGATGATTGATAATAATGATAACATTATCAAAACGAAAACTGCACCTGGGGCGCCTTACTTGCGAGCGAGGGCGACCAAATTTCTCAACGAGTTGCCCGAACGGGCGCTTAACTTATAACAAGGTTATTCATCCTCACTTTTAATTAATTAATTCTGGGCTCTTGAAAAAATGACTCGGGCTACTAACTTTTCATATCGGAAGCCCGAAGGGCAGCAGCCTTAGTGAAGTGTTCCGCATGAGCTCATTCCACACAATGGTTGTGCCTGGAACAGACCCGCCACAGACAGGTGGGACACTTAATGAAAAATACATGACAAACAACTTTAGGGCCCTGCGCCGTAAGTATACCTTCTGGAGTGTTAAGAAGTTCTAATCTGTGCTATTTACGCCTGAGCACTTGTTCGAGAATGGTAAGTTATTAATGAACATCGCGGGTGACATTTCATATACATTTAGCATTTCCACCTCGCCAGTCTAATGCAATGTTATGCATTGTCACAAAGTGTCCCAACTGACTGTGGCAAATCCATACCAGTCAAAACCTTTACACAAGGCCAAGTTCTTACCCCCTGATGGGTTCAAATGACATCACGTAGTTGCGATTCTAAAAATCTCTTTTGAAGATTCACTAATGCCGACGTTATATAACCCCTTCTGTCTGTCTGTCTGTCTGTCTGTATCTCTACTTTCTCTTGATCTGCTTTGAACAAGTCCGGTCAGAAGACAAAGACTGACAAAATGTCCTTTTTGACTCACCTGTGCATTGCTTATCTTTGATGACAACATATCATGAACAACAGTGATTTCATCCCAACCAGCCAAAAAGCACAAAATAGCACCCTATCGATCAACAAAATAACATCATTGTACAGTTTACAACACTAATCAACTGCGCGTTGTAACTTTTTTATGACCACACTGTAGCCCCGCTAAGAAAGAGCCCAGCTAATACTAAATTAGAGAGCCTACTACTGGCCTTTGGTTCAGCACATGAACCACTAGAAGGCTCAAAAGCAGCTCACTTTGCACCCAGGCTAGCCAAAGGGGATCCAGCCCGATAGCCTGATACATGTAGTCCAACGGTCTGATAAGTTAGTAACACTGCTTCATTATCCCCAAGAAAACCATGCGCATTGCTGGCCATTTTGAAGCTGCACCTCTGAAGAGGTTGGATACGCGGATACGCAGTCTCGCTCGAGCATCGTGCCTCAAGAACAAGAAATACATTAATCTCCTTCACTATTTTTGTTTGATGTTTCAAAAAGGAGAAATACTGGGAACCAGGAAAACGACTGCGTACACGTGTCCACTCTCAATGTAGGCTTTCTAACCTTGTATCCAACCTTTTCAGGGGTAAGGCTTCGTGGTGGCGGGGTGTTCTGCAGTTAAGCTGAGCAATTTACCTCTTGGTAGTTTCTGCATACATACAGAATAGTTTCACAGACAAGTTCAGTGTCAGCCTCTGGAGTCACTGTATCACTTTGCACCTGTAAGCAATTCACTAATTTTATATGGCTATTGAACGCTTATGGTCCATATGCCACAAACATGCAACTATGCAAGTTGCAAACAGTAAAATCAAAAGAGAACAACATTTTTAATCAGGTATAATCAACACCCCAGCTCCAGAACATTCCAACAACTGAAAATGACAACAAGGGAAAATGATCACAGTTTAGCATGGCAGTTCTGAAACAGAGTTTAGGACATTGAATTGAAGAATTCCAGTGAGTAAGTCAATTCCCTATAAACTATGTTTATGACAATTCCTACAATGTGCATTTTTTTCAAATTAATTAACACTCTGCAAAACAGATACTTGCAAGAAGAGCCTACAAGCCCTGGATAAGCAAGTTGGTGCAATAGGTCCACCCTTCTAATGTTTTCCAGATTCTGGAGTGCATCATCTTCATGCTTTTACCCACAAGGAATGTATATCTTTGACAACAAAACTAAATAGTTTTGGACCACTATGTGTAATGTCAATACCTTTTTTTTATGAAAGCCTGTAAATTCCCACCATCACAAGATTTGTCAGAAAACCTGGGCTGGGGTGTTGAAATAAAACACTGTTAAATGACTGAATAAACAGACAGGTGCTCACTTCAGCTATTGAGTTGGTGAAAAAAGGCACTTTTCTGGTTGGATAGAGCTACAGAAGGAGGAAAAACCTCCTATATGTCCTTTCCCTGACTGTTTTCAAAACAAAAATAGTGGAGCATGCTGCAGCTGTAGATTTTTTTAATTTTATTTTTTATTTATTTATTTATTTATTTATTTGCAACACAACAATACAACAATGTACATAAAGAATAAAATCAATTAATAACAAACAGCATACTATACAAGTCGCACATACTAAAGTACATATATATATATATATATATAAACATAACAACGATTAAGATGGGAAGCGGGGGGGAAGTTAGTATCAAACAGAAGAGCAGTTTCAAGTTTCCATTGCCATTCAATTTTCCTCTGTAGTTCTACAAAGTTGGGCGTCTTAGAAAGTGTTTTACAAGTGTATGCTGCAGCTGTAGATAACATCCAACACTCAACAGTGGCAGCTTTGAGATGAGCAATATTCTCTCGAGTTAAGCCTAAAACCATACAATGTGAGAAATTGTCCAGATCTTTGTGAGAATGAGAAACAACTAGGCTAAAATTGATCAAAGCCCAGTAGGTGTTAATCCTGGGGTCAATCTATCAAAAGCCATGATAATAGAGAGGTTAAGCATGACGTTTACGCCAAACGGGAAACGTCAGAGTGGAATTAGGGTTTTGTCAAAAGTGTAAGAACCCCGCTTGATATTAGCTCATTTCTGTCCTGTTAGCTTCAGATATCAAGCAACTTCTCAAACGAACAAGACAAGTTAAAATGAGAGAATTTTCACGCTTTTATGATAAGCAGGAGCCTGCCGTTTCCCGTTTGTCGTTGGCTGTAAACGTCATGCTTAACCTCCCTAATATTAATTAACCCTTTGACATCCAAACCGGCCTAAACCGGCCAGACTTAGTATTTTACTCTGTCTAACGACAGACAATTTTACTCGTCAATGGGGAACCCCTAGGAGTCAATGGGTTAACCTCAAATAGCATTAACCAGGCTTTGAATAACTTAGCTTTGTATGTTGGATGAAAAAAAAAAATACTACTGAGTGGTAGGATTTATCCCCAGTTTGTCACGATTAAGGCAAACTTAATAATTTCTGCTCTGTTGTCATCCATCAAATCCATGAAGATGAATGGACCCATAACTAATTTATCGTAAAATAATTGGCCAGAGACAAACAAACAAGTTGTAAATAAGCAAGGGAGTCAAGTTCAAATGCATTTACAAAAGAACTTACGTGTAGCCTCCCACGCAGATGCTCTTAGGGCTTCATCACGCCTTCCTGACCCCACAATGTCTGCCAAAACGAAAAACCACTTCTGTTCGTGGAATACGGACCATCAGAGGCCACTTTCCAGTTTTGGGTACACTCATGTTTTGTATGGCATTGTTTTGCAGCATGTGATTGGTTAGGCACAACACAATAATTAGTCAATGCTGATTTGTTTCTTTAAATAGTAGGCAAACAGCGTTGAACGGAAGTGGCTTTTCATTTCAGCAGACATTCATGAGGGAGGAACGTGTGACAAAGCCCTAAGAATGACTGCGTGGGAGGCTAAAAAGTACTCAGTCACCAGTAAATTTATGATGATTAAGGGGTAAAACCTTTGCAAAATGGTAGCTGGACTTGAATTTCTTGTACTGTGGTGGGCTAGAAAATGCTGTTGGTATTCCACCCAACATTTGATGAACATCAGGCAAAAAATACTCCGTTACAGAATGTGTGAAACCAGGAATTGTCAAACTGGGACAGCTAAGTAGAAAAACAAAGAAGCATGATACTGTTAGATGCCACAAGACTGTTGACAGTTTTCATTATCTGTGGCACTGACAAATAAAAACATACAATACATACCCATAAAAGTACTGTGAAAATCTATCTGAATTCACGGTTGCACTCATCACAACCACCTTCAGTTCTTGACTCTTTTGGAGCAACATCTTTAAGAGGATCAACAGGAAATCTGTATTGATGTCTCGCTCATGTACTTCATCAACAATGACATGACTGACACCTGCGAATCACACAGAGATCATGTTTTAACTGCTATAGTTGTATTAGAGGCAGCCATCATAGCAATGTACTGGCTAAACACTTTCTGCATAATTATAACTCAATGACAACTGTCCATGCTACAATGTAGGAATTAGTCATACAGTGAAACTGGATACAAAGATAGTGATAATGATGATGATGATGGAGAGGAGGGAAGTGATGACTTTATCAGAGTTAAAAAACAAAGGCAACGTGCGATTTTATAAAGCCCTGTATGTGTCCCTATTATAAAGTTAAGGAACCTATTTTAACCTCATTTGTACCTTTTCATCTCGTTTGATTATGGCAGTCAAATTTTGTCCAACAATCACACTGCCTTTGGATTTTTTTGCAACAGTTCATCAAAGAAGCTAGCCGGTAGTTTCTATCTTACATGTATTTTGCCAAGGCTCTTTTCATACTCAGGGGTAGTTACCTTGTAAAAGGGCATTATTCTGCATCCGTCTCAATATAATTCCTGTAGTGCAAAATAAGATGCGACCACTCTGAGTTGGGGGTACGCCTTCTAGCCTCACCTATAAAATTGAAAAGCACAATAAAAGTGTATATTGACACAGCAGTTTTCAGCAAGCCCAGAGAAATACTGGCTAAGCTCTATGCACCACATCAATAATAAATAATGTACCTGATAACCAATACTCTTTCCCAGGACTTCTCCTCTTTCCCAGGCCACTCTTTCTGCAATTGACATTGCTACTATACGCCTTGGCTGAAAACATTTGTACAAATATTAATTTCATTAATGAATGAATTAACTGTACAAACAACACCAATAAATAGTGTGAATTAGTTTTGCATTTAGCAGACAAATCAAGGGACCACTTGGGTGAGCAGGAGGATTGATCAACACAATTTAGACTTGTCACACAAGGCACAAGTCACCTTCGCGATGTTGAGAAGAATGACAAGGATGCATCTAAGCCAGTCGCTCGCCATTTTAATTTGCCTAACCACTCCAAAAAACACATGGCTATCTGCGGCCTTTCCCTACATCTAGGTACGACGGAAAGCCGCAAGAATCTGGAACAAAAATTCATCTTTCAAATCGGCACCCTTAATCCTCACGGTATTAACGAATGCTTTTCATTTAACTAATATATTCCTATTTTTCACGTTGCCATGTTACCACCAATAGCGTAGCTCCTACTCTACTATAAAAACTACACGTAACCCATAATCCCTCGATTCGCTCTGACGAAGGGCTAACGCTCGAAACGTCAGCTTTTAGAATCTCTGTATGGTGGCCAATTTACATTATCAACTCCGTTGATAAAACCAAATTTTTGTATACTACTTCCCCACCGACGCAGCACCACAGTTTCTTTAGAAACTACCCCTTTTCATATATGGTTGAAAAGCACTAAAGGATGGTCAATATTTGTACCTATAGTTGCACTTCATTGGCCCTTTTAAGTACATAGATAACACCTCAGATGGATAATCTAGCTTCAAAACTCAGTCAGACATTTTAGACAAAACTCTTACAGAAAACGTCCACTCCCAACAAAACATAACTTTAAACCAGAAGAAATCTGAAAATAAAATAAGAAATATGTAAATTTCACTTTCTTTCCAGATAGAAATAAAAATTCAAACAAATTTGACTACACATATTGCTTCCTCTGGTTTAAAGTTCTTTTGTGGGAGTAAAGTTTTCCCTCTACAACACCTTAAACCTTTTGAACCACAACATCTCTTCTAGCTGATGAAATTAACTGGTAGCACACTAAAAGCAACATCCTCATTGTTGCAAAACTCAAAAGAAAGAGGATCTTATTACCCTACCTGTGTAACTACAATGTTGCAGCTTGATCCTCTGCCATTCTTTACAGCATTATCTAGAATGAACTGAGGGATCTAGAACAAATGTGAGGATTTTTTTCTCATAAAAACAGATATTTTCAAAAGGAGGCTCTCAGTTATAGAGGGCAAACAAACTCTGTTTTCAATTGTTTTTACCTGTGTGGTTTTGCCGCATCCTGTTTCTCCAGATAATACAACAACTTTGTTTTCCTCAATTAAATCAACGATCTTTTTCCTAAAAAATATCTGCCATTAACCATTAAGTCTATAGAATTGTCAAGTATATTGCATTAAAAAAAAAAATGAAGTTTAAGGTATATTCTAATCTACATGTAAGTTTAGAGTTAGGGGATTTCTCTAGGAGAATCTGTGACTCTCTACAGTGTAGCAATGAAGTTTAGGGTATATTCTAATCTAAGTTTAGAGTTGGGGGATTTCTCTAGGAAAATCTGTGACTCTCTACAGTGTAGCAATGAAGTTTAGGGTATATTCTAATCTAAGTTTAGAGTTGGGGGATTTCCCTAGGAAAATCTGTGACTCTCTACAGTGTAGCAATGAAGTTTACGGTATATTCTAATCTAAGTTTAGAGTTGGAGGATTTCTCTAGGAAAATCTGTGACTCTCTACAGTGTAGCAATGAAGTTTACGGTATATTCTAATCTAAGTTTAGAGTTGGGGGATTCCTCTAGGATCAACTTGGACCACAGAGAATCTGTGAACCTGTGGCCAAAACGTGGGCCAATGTATGTGTATGTAATATGTACATTATGACTTTTTCCAATACCCAGACACACCTTCTACAAAGGGGATACAATTCCTTTTTTAGGAAATGTGTAGAAAGGGCTTTTACCAAAAGAGAACTACCGGTAGTTGTCTATATTGAACTTGCATTTGCAGAGAGAGAGACAAAGAGACAGACAGAGAAATTTGGAAATTCTTTTTGTTTTCTTTGATATTACCATGTGCAGTTTTTGCCTACCTGTGATCTAAGACAGGCAATTTGTTTGGGGGTTCGTTGAACCATGACATTCTTCTCTCCAACATACGCTGTCTTTGGTTAAATTCTCGCAACAACTGTTCATTAAGTTTAGCACTTTCTTCTGCTTTCAATTCGTTCCAAGGCAAGCCACTAAATATGTCTTTCACAGCACAGGTGACAGGAGAATAATTATTATCTATAGTTGCTAAACTTTGGCCATTTTCAGAGCTTGCCATCTCTATTGTATGTGGCATATCCCAGCTGGAAAAATCTACATCTTGAGGATTGGAATCTTTCCAGAATTTTGCATCTACGTTTATCTGTGAAGCAGACATGTTACTGGTGGCACCAGAAGAAGATTCACCCAATGCTCTACCTTCTGAAGCACTTACTACTCTAGGGCATGGTTGATGAACTGGCTGAAGATGGTTCCTGTACAGTTGCTGACTAAGAACACTATTCTTGATCAGAAAAGACTCCACCTTGGAGAGTTGCTCCTCATTAATATAAATCCACTTGGGTTCATCCATGCTCTGGACTGCTTCTTTTTTTATAACTGCAGCTGAACTGATGTTTGCTGCTCCCATTCTCTATGGAATATAGAAAATTTATACTGTAAGCTTACGTGAAGCACAAGGGGTTCCATCACAGGCCTTATTTTGGGTCATACATGCTTGGAACATAAATTTACAAACTTAATTGGAGGCAAGCTTAAGAGCTAGCCAGTACAAGATAGGGATTACAGAAGAGGTAGGAATATATTTTGATGTCTGCAACACTTCTATCATATTAGTCCAAACAAATGCTGAATAAAAGAGACACAAAAAATTACACCATTTCTACATGACAGGTGATCAGATGAGGCACTTTATCAAAATAATATAATAACTCAGGACAGGAAGGGATCATTATTACAGAATACTCATCCATTCAGATGTGTTATTTATTATCCTGACCACCGCAGTCTTAAGTCCCAAATTAGAGGTCTCACTGATAAATGATTAGAAGAAATTCTAAATAGGAGGAGGAGGTAAGATTTCTCTCATTTTCCAGACCATTTACAGTAATGGTCTGCACTGTGACCTGCAGTCACAACGTTGATGAAGAAGAACGAGGAACCAATAAATTTAGTGCCACTGCTGTCCAGAGTCCCAAAATGGATGAACAAAAATACCGGTAGTATCATTATTACGGCAAGGAGTATAATGGACTTCCACTTAAGTCTGCAGTCCCAAAACGGAAGAACAAGAGTTAAGAGGAGTTGAATGGACTGCCACCACAGTTCACAGTCCCAGAGTAGATGTTGCTTTAAAGTAGACTATGTTAATAAGAATTTGGTTTTATCAACGGAGTTGATAATGTAAATTTGGCCACCATACAGAGATTCTAAAAGCTGACATTTCGAGTGTTAGCCCTTATCAGATAAAACCAAATTTTTGTATACTACTTCCCCACCCACGCAGCACCACAGTTTCTTTAGAAACTACCCCCTTCATTCACATATTAATAAGAACTGCAATAGCAGCTATTTCATGTCGAATTAATGTATGTGGACGGGAACTGCATAATCCAGCCACAGGTTAAACCAAAAATCTGTTACTTTTTTGGTGTCTTACTTCCAGCTCAACACAAGCAAGCGCTGCTGCATTTTTCTCCGCTTCTTTTCTTGTAGGACCTTCGGCATAAAACGACATCTCCCTTGGCCATGGAATCCTGACGGTGGCTTGCCAAAACTGACCCATTTCTTGGCAATTAAATGTCAATGAATGCCCTTTCATGGCACCTTGAAGGACATTGTGTAGCTTTTCCTTGGCGGTTGGAAATCTCTGCGAGGCCTCAAAACCAACACAAATATGAGCAGGTTTTTTAATAGCCGACTTTCCGATTTGACGTACAACTCTTGGAGGTTTTTCCGGAGGATACGAATTTTGGAGGGCACCTCCGCCAATTACAAAATCAGACGAAAAAGGCACGCGAGGTCTGGCCTCGAAACTAGGAGGAGACGGCCGCATCAAGGGAGGCGGAGATTTTGCTTGAAATGGTGGAATAAACCTAGGTTGGAAATTCCTCCCAGGCCGCCGATTGTATCCTCTTGAGTGCGCCATCTTTGTTTTTGGCTACAAGCGCATGACTTTGATACAAGGGTGCTGACCAAAGGGATCGAGGCCTTAGGACGCAAACATCTGTTATGCTGAGGTTTGTACGGGTCCGCAAATGATCCCAGAACCGCAAATGATCCCCAAACTGTACCGCAAATGATCCCGGAACGCAAATGATCCCCGTTTTGGACCGCAAATGATCCCGAAAAAAAAGTGAGGAATGGCATGGTGGAATGGTCTGGATTGAGAATTAATGAGAAGAGCGCTTATTTTTATTAAAATCACTTTAAATCATGCATGGCTAGCAACAGGTTTCTGCCTCATGATAGTTTAAATTTGCCACATTTGATTATCGGATACAATCATCAAAAACTAACTTGGACGCAATTCTAAACCGATTGTGACCAGGGACCTGTTTCTCGACAAGTCCCGATGACTTTTAGCATGTTGTTTTGAGATAACTAAAAGCGGATTGTGAAACAGTTAAACCCTCTCCCTTCTTGAGATAACGAGGGAATTGTGACATGTGAAAAGTTTAAGGACTTTCGAGAAACGGCCCACTGATCTCTTTGACGAGGCGAAAAGGACACCACCCGGGCCCGGCTAGCAACAATCGTAACATTAATAACTAGAACGCAATGTTTTAGCCTGTAAGCTTTGGTTCAACATACAATACTGCAGTTTTGTTTTTTCCCATGTCCTTGACTAAAAGTCGTCCATTAAACAACTATGACAGAAAACGCTATCATTTGCGTAGACCTGCAATGCTCCACCGCTCTTAAATACACCTTGTGTGTAGCACTCGAATTGCCTTCCACATCTGGGACAAATCTCTTCTGTTATTTTTCCTTCGCAGTATTTTTGCTTTAATTCCTGACCAATGGCTAGCTGGGGATTCTGAGCACTTTCCATTTTTTGCCAAAGTCACTATCGGGGGAATCTAGGACAAGCATCTGGCGATTTTCCGATATGTCGGCAAAATCTGGGACGGTCGGGAAACTGCGAAATCCCTGATCGTCTGGGATTTTCCCGACATATGAAAACTAGGCTTAAGCAAGCTTCAGACAAAGGTAAATCACCAAAGAGTCGGTTGGACATGGAATTAAGAAAGGCAGGATTAACACATCGCCATCCTCCAGCCCCCAAAGATGGGAACTGTCTATTCCATGCAATGAATGACCAGCTAATACGCCGCGGAAGGGTCTCGCAGAGTGCCACAAAAGTGCGATGTGACTTGGTAAATTACCTCCGTAGTAATCCAACAACCCCGGACGGGACTCATTTCAGAGAATTTATCAAACACGGAGCATGGGATACCTATCTGAGAAGGATGGCTTTGGACGGTGAATGGGGTGACTGGATTTCTTTATGGGGCCTAATTAACATGTTTGAAATCCCGGTGGCGGTAGTATCAAGCTTAGGAGAAACGGGATTGAATATTATCCACCCCGGAGCTGGTTATGAAAACGAAGCCACTAGATATATGGCCTTACTTGGCCATGAAGCAGAGCTGCATTACCATAGCCTGGAACCAATAGCTGCTCAGAATCCCCAGCTAGCCATTGGTCAGGAATTAAAGCAAAAATACTGCGAAGGAAAAATAACAGATAAGATTTGTCCCAGATGTGGAAGGCAATTCGAGTGCTACACACAAGGTGTATTTAAGAGCGGTGGAGCATTGCAGGTCTACGCAAATGATAGCGTTTTCTGTCATAGTTGTTTAATGGACGACTTTTAGTCAAGGACATGGGAAAAAACAAAACTGCAGTATTGTATGTTGAACCAAAGCTTATAGGCTAAAACATTGCGTTCTAGTTATTAATGTTACGATTGTTGCTAGCCGGGCCCGGGTGGCGTCCTTTTCGCCTCGTCAAAGAGATCAGTGGGCCGTTTCTCGAAAGTCCCTAAACTTTTCACATGTCACAATTCCCTCGTTATCTCAAGAAGGGAGAGGGTTTAACTGTTTCACAATCCGCTTTTAGTTATCTCAAAACAACATGCTAAAAGTCATCGGGACTTGTCGAGAAACAGGTCCCTGGTCACAATCGGTTTAGAATTGCGTCCAAGTTAGTTTTTGATGATTGTATCCGATAATCAAATGTGGCAAATTTAAACTATCATGAGGCAGAAACCTGTTGCTAGCCATGCATGATTTAAAGTGATTTTAATAAAAATAAGCGCTCTTCTCATTAATTCTCAATCCAGACCATTCCACCATGCCATTCCTCACTTTTTTTTCGGGATCATTTGCGGTCCAAAACGGGGATCATTTGCGTTCCGGGATCATTTGCGGTACAGTTTGGGGATCATTTGCGGTCCTGGTATCATTTGCGGTACAGTTTGGGGATCATTTGCGGTTCTGGGATCATTTGCGGTCCTGGGATCATTTGCGGACCTGTACGGTTCCCATGTTTTTTGCAAGTCCAACAAAAGTTTTTTTTGGTAAATATCTTGCTGATACCTAAAGTACCTGAAGTATGAGGGTAAGGAAGACAAGCCAAGCTTACTTCCACTGCCCATAGATCTTACCTTATGGCTCTCAACAATCCACTGTGTTCACCACAAAATTCCATGATGCTGTTCAGGGCGTGAGAATGTGATAAGAACATCTTTGACTCAATCGACGCATCATATCATATCATATATATTTATTTATATACCCTCGGATTTTTAGAGTAGCTTGGTGCAGCTAATTTCTCCGAACATTTACCCTCCCAACCATGATACATCACAGAAGACAGACCACAACACCGGGAACTACATGCCCTACTCTTTGCGACAAGTGTGCGGGTTCTTTTACGTCCCACAGGATTATGAACATTGAAGGGTTGTGAGACGGGACCTCCGGCTTATCGTCCTTATCCGAGAAGACTAGAGAGTCTAACCATTTGCAGATGTAATTACAATGGTAGCACTTTCTCCTCAGTTATTTGAAGACCCTGAATAATGGTCCGGCCGGAGTTGAACTCACGACCTCCCGCGTGAGAGCCCGGTGCTAAACGAACTGAGCCACCGGTGCGCGGTATCTATCACCCATTGGGTCACCCATTGGGTCACTCTTGTTCTTACAACAGTGATGTCCATACATGTAGTAGCCTGCGTGACAGATGTAATTACTAATTCCGGTTATCGTTTCTCTCCTCCTGCGATACATTTTGTATGAGATGAAGATACAAAAAAGACGACATTATTCCAGTGCTAAGAGCAAGGTCAGGGTTTACAACGAACAAAAAAATAATTTTGAGATCTTTTTCCACGAAAAATCAAGAAATTTAAGGCCTTAAAATTCTTAGTCTTTCCTCCACTTTGTAAACCGGTCAGTGTAAAACGCAGACGGCTGCAGACTGCAGACTGAGGGTAAAATGCAGAGTGCAGACTGCAGACCAGGGGTAAAATGTAGCCTAAGAGTAAAATAAAATATTAAAAATAAAAAAACGAGTCATAAGCAGGCGCGTAGCGTGGTCATTTTTTCAAGTACGCACAAGTACATATGATCTAGAAACCTAAGTAAACTGAGCGAAAAATACTGCGTTCTTTATTTCTTGTCGAAATAGTTGTGTGAATACAAGCAAAGAACAAAGCGTCTTGCCCTTATTTTGAGCAAACTTGGCGCAAACAAAACATTGTATTGGTTGTGCTAGCTTGACTGGAATTGTCAAGAACGTTCTCGGAACGTCGCTCCTTTGTCACGAACGTTCTTGGAACGTCGCTCCTTTGCAACCTCACCTTTTTGTTGCACGCTGGCCAAACAACACTGCATTGTTAGTGCAAAAAAAAGGTACAATGCAAAACTAAGTTAGAACATGGTATAGCTTTTGTTTTAGTTTTCAGAATTTAATCAAAGTGGTGCTTTCATCACGAAATCTTGGTTGCGTACAAGTAAAATGTTAAGAATAGAAACAATTGCTAAAAATTTCAAAATTTTCTAGTCACTTCAAGTACGCACGTGCGTATATGCGTATAGGACGCTACGCGCCTGATAAGGATAAAATAAAGATTGTTCGTGATAACAATGACAGGCCTACAAAACTCCTATCCGCATGTTTTAACCAGCTTAGAGTTTGGCTCGAATGAGTATGTGTTTTAAGGATCTGCCCCTTTTGTACGAAACGCTCGGGGGATCTTAAAATATTTTGCTAAGTTGCGGTTGTTGTTGGATTAAATGCTATTTTTGCGTGGGCGGTATTGTGTGACGAACGACAAGATTCGTACATACTGTTTGCGCAAATCTCATTATAGCATGTGAACAATTGGGTGCACGATAGTTACACTTAAAATTGCGCGAAAAAGCACAGAATACGCATTGCAATTCCGAGAGCCAACCTTTCATGCTTGGCTATCTTACGGCAAAGAACAGCGCTATTCCATCAAACACACTATCATTCTAGAAAAGAACACTACATGCTGTAAATAGAACATTTTTAGCCACAAGAAGAAACACAGCATCAAGAGAACGTGTACGTGTACAATAGAAGGCTGCATGCTCAATTTTCGCGAGTGACAAACCAACCAATAAAATTGCAGGATATTCGATCCGCCTTTTGAGTATTAAAACTGAAATCTCTTGCCATTTGCCTGAGTGATACCGAATATTGGTCTTTCTCTCTCCTTTATCGGCAACTGACGAGATCCCAAAGGATCGAAACCGCGGTCTTGCCTAGCTGAGAAAAACGGCAATGAGCCTTCTAACTGAAGACGGACTTATAGAAGTCCCAACAACCTCCAAAGACGGAAGATGCCCAAATGGAGATTGGCGACTTATATAGCTACAACCTCGCAGACATGCAGCGACGAGCGTACCAAACCGGACAAAGAACGAGCGGGAAGGGAAAAGGTTCATTGACACAAACGTTTTCAAAGGCGTAGGATTCGCAAACGAATCTATATTTTATCTAGAAACGCATTTCAAATCTACTGAAACATTTCTGTACACGCATTTCTCAAGTTGCCACCCCTTAGTGGTAAAAAAAGGGCTTCATCAAGGGCGAAGCATTTAGACTTCCCCGAACAAACTCCTCTGAAAAGGAATTCAAAACTAAAATCTTGCATTTTAGAACATATCTTATCGAACGAGGATGCCCAGAAAGCCTGATTACGGCAACACTCTCAGACATCACTTGAAATTTGAGAACAGGAAACTTGCACGCCTACAGAAATGCATAGAAGATAAGCGAATCTTGTCGTTCGTCAGACAGTAGAATACCGCCCAACGGTGCCTAATCTTACACAAATACTCATGCAAAAATGGCATTTAATCTAACAACAACCGCAATTTAGCGAATTATTTGAAGATCCCCCGAGCGTTTCGTACAAACTCTAAGCTGGCTAACACACTTGGATAGGAGCTGTGTGGGCCTGTCACCCCCATTGTTATCACGAACACTCTTTATTTTATCCTTA
>OX421451.1:1347500-1365000 GCA_949126865.1 Montipora capitata
AAATTAAATTGACAAGGAATAATAATGCCTGAGTTAAACCTTTGACTCCCATTAGCCAGCCTGAGCCATCTGTTGCCATAGTAACCACTGCAAAAAAAAACCCACAAGTCTCCCCAGAGTTCTGTTTGTTTAAGTGGCACAAAAGTCTGAACCATGAACGCTTTCACCTCAAAAAGTACTATTTGTAGGTTAAACACTGCCAATGCCAAATGATTTTACCTGTCAAGGACATCATTCTTAGGGACAAAAGGGTTAATAGTCAACAACTTTAAGCTGATTTAGAGAAGGTTATTTCTACCATGTCTGATCCAATTCAAATGCCATACCAAAACTACCTGAAAAAAAAAAACTACAGCAACCCTCCAAAAATACAAATGTGCATACCTATTGCCAAATGCACAGCCAAAGCTGCTTTACTCAAAGTTAGTGACCAAATATGTAAACTGTGAGCTGCAACAACACCTTCAATGCTTTCCAGTGCCAGCTTTACATTGTTATACTTGATATCCTTTGGTGTTCCTGGAAAATAACATCAAGATTTACTTCTTTAATAATTAGGCTTGCAGTCCCAATCTGTTCACACATAACGCAAGTCATAACATAAAGAAAAGGTCCTATTTTCCTCATGCCATTGCCTTAATGTTATTATAATCCCATTGAGAAATAATGGTTGTGATGTGTCGTTCACATAAAAGGCATAGAACTTTGAGTGCTTGGTTCACACTTAAGACGTACGTACGTATTGCTATGTTTGACAAACCCATTAGACCTGCATTGTATAGCAAGTCTGTACCAGGTTTAGCAAAATCAGAGTGGTATATTTACAGATTTTTAACCCATTGACTCCTGGGAGTGAGACTTAACAGATTTTACTCCGTCTAACGTCTGACAATTTTACTCATTAACTGGGGGCATCCTTTAAAACTAATTATTTTACCAATAGTATATATTAAAGTTAGAATATAAACTTGTCTTTTTACAAATGCAATCAAACCATTGATGTCACTATTCCACTATTTAAACTAAGAGTAGATTGTAATGCAACTTAAGGTAGTGTAACGACAACAAATGAGCAAACAACAATATGGCGTAATTGAGGGGGACACAGCCCTGTGGCAGGTTTTACGCAACTTCATGATAGGTGCACAAACTAAAAGCCTCACTTATTCCCCCACTAACGTGGGAATAGAACAAGAGTATTGGCAGAGGCTGGATCGGACAAGATAAAGGCAAGGATATAAGATGGCAAGACACAAGCAATGCCAAAGCTTGGGGGAAGTCGCTACGCAGACTTAACCTAACCGAACCACAAGGAGTGACCCCAGTTTATTGGCAAATAACAAACAAAAGCCCGTCTCCCAGGGAGGGAGGGTGGAAAATTTTAAAGCAAAATTGTTACAAACTGTGTATTCTCGTGCAAGCTGCCAGGATTATGCCCTGTGACAGTGTATTGAGATTTATATAGCAAGACAGTGTCTCAAAGTTCGACCAATAAGTACAGCTGTACTATGAGCTAAAGAGACGCCATGTGGCGAGCTTGTCAGCCATGAATGGGGCTAAACAAATATATGGGCCAATCTAGGAAAAGCTAAGATATAACACTAGATTACACAGCAAGATATAAGCTAGAATACAGACATGAATAGCGTTTGTACTAACTTCTAGAATAAGGGAACATTCATTCATGAATGTAGCATTCAATACTGTTCTCTTATTTATCTTACTGGATTGCGTGACGAACGAAAGTGGTCTTGCCCTCTAGGGGTGTCATGTTCCATTAAATGTGTTTTACCAGCCGGTAAAAGCATTATTCAATTAAATTTTCATAATTCACTGCAAGATACAAAACAAAACATACACCACTGTACTGTCATTTACCTTCCATGAGAACATGGATTGTCTCTCGAAGAATGTTCAGTGTTGTTATGAGAACCAGAAACGAGAAGATGAATGTGCAGACTGGATCTGCAAGTTTCCAATCCGGCTATAAGGAAAATTAAAAAACAATGGTCAAATGGCCACTGTACACTAAAATTCTTCATAATAATCCCATTAACTCATTTACATCTAAAACGCCCTAGTAAACCCCCCATTGACGAGTAACATTGAGCTTAGAGGAAAATCTATTAATAGGTAAGTGTCACTCTCAGGGGTCCATGGGTTAAGGAAGTTCCTTACTAGTTAAGAATAAAGTACTGTCTATTCAATAGTAATTTGGACACAGGGCACACATTAAGTTGACAGCCTCTTTCAAAACTTCATTTCCCAAGTCAGATGAAATGTGGACATCAAATCTGATCTGTAAGGTATAATTTAAAGTCTTTTTACTGCAAAAAGAGTTCTTCCAGTCATAATTCATCTAGTACCATAAAGACTCGCAGATAAGCCGCACTCGCAGATAAGCCACACCCCGAGTTTAGCAACTCAAATTTTGGAAAAAAAGTTTTTCATGAAAAAAAATCGAAAGAAATCCAAAGTCGAGACCATGAAGTGTTCTGTCTTCATCCAAGGCAAACTCGCCAACAGTGGATCGAAAAATAATTTAAAGTCTTACCCCTAATTTTAGCTCTTTAGTAGAATAAACATCATGTCCACCACTTATGACATATGATTGATATTATTCTGGTATTTGCTCACAGGTATTTCTCCATTCAAGGCAGTTTTTCCATAGAATTTTGCGCATAAATTTGTTGTTTTCTTGCATGCACTGTGCGAAGCTGTGTAACCGGGCATAATATTGGACGATTGAAGACTGGACACCGAAATTCACAGCACCTTTCCCAAATGGTCTCGCAGATAAGCCGCACCTACGATTTTGATCGCAAATTTTTGGAAAAAAGGTGCGGCTTATCTGCGAGTCTTTACGGTACTTACAAAATAAAAAAAAAATATCAAAAACGACCCAAAAATACATTCTCCAAAATACACACAAATGTAAAAAATGATAATTATTACTACAACATTTACCTTAAATTTAATAACGTAGGCAGCAATCAGAACACCAACACTCTGAACAATGTCACCCAAAACATGAATAAAGGCTGCTCGCACATTAATATTCTGTTTTTCTGAACCATTCCGCAAGCTCCTACTTCTAGATACCCTATTTGATGACAAAGAACTGTCCTTTCTATGACTGTGGTGACTGTGACTTTTTCCTCCTCCAGATCCGTGGCTGTGATGATGTCCCATACCCGTTTGATGAAGAATTATGCCTAACCTGGAAACAAAGCAGAACAGATAGTCTGCAAAATAATAATCTCCAGAGACACAGGTGCAATGTACAAAATTAATGTTGATGGCTGAATAAAAGAGCTAATGAGTGATGTATTGTTTCTATCCACCAACATGGGGCCTATGACATAATGTGAAAAACAACTGTATGCCAACTGGTCTATCGTCATTCCCACAGGCACAAATTACTTCTGAAACATTAAAATAAAAAATAAATATACCTTGAAACTTCCATACTCGCATTTGAAAATTTGAGGTACATGATATTGTAGAGCCCACAGACTAGTGGGGCACAGTGTGAACCTTATTATTACTATAATTGTTGTTTTTGCTATTATTATTATGCAGTATGTTGTACGTAAGTATGCTTACAGATATAAGTATGAAAAGGCACTATTGTGTAACAATCCCTACTGTTAAACCTATTTACAAACCAATTGGTAATAACTAACGAACCAACATTTGAGAAAGGAACAAGAGTTTAAATTCCTTCATAACTCGTCGAAACCTTGAAAGACCTTGCTATATTTAGGGTGTACGATAAAACTGCCTTCTGCATATTAAACAAAACCTGGTTCCCTCTATCCAAACCTAAAAACTTCCTAACTTTCTCCACCGTCTCCATAGAGTAGCCTCCTAGTACATCAACTATCACATTAAGCTGTGTGATAGTGTGGCCGGGGAACTGTTGGCGCATCTGCCATCTCAACAGCGCATACTTGTCAGTTTTCTCCTGTTCCTTCTGTTCTCTGTTGGAAACCCAAGGGCAGCTCATCTCAATAAGGATCACCTTCTTCTCCTTTCTGTCCACAATTCTTGCATCAATTGTTAGCCCTGACTTCCTTATTTTCAGCGAATACTGGCACATCCTAGTATGCGCACGCTCATGCAGTCATTCTTGTACTCGGGTTTAGGTGAGACTGGAGAGTACCAAGGGGGGATACTCTGGATAAGATCTAAGTCTTTCAGGAACTTGAAGAAAAGGATTTTCAAGGCTGCATTGTGTCTCTGCATGTACTTAGTCTGTGCCAAGGCACCACAACCGCTAATCACGTGGGCCATAGATTCAGGCCCTTTTCCAAACATACAACACATGGCATCCGAGGTGGTCAGCGTCTTTGTCTTGCTCTGGTGGTACAGCTTAGTGGGGAGTAATTGCTGGTATAACTCACAGATTCCAGCAACAGTATGCACAGGTGCAGACTTCCACTTACTAAGCCAAGTGAAGCAGTCAATAACTTTGTTATCATCCCATCTTTCTCGCTTTCCTTTCCACCTCTGCTCTCTTACTTCCCTCATGCTTCTCTCTTCTTCTCTCACTTGTAATGTTCTCCCTATTCCTTTCACATGTGATTCCTGACCTGAGTCAGTTTGCAACGCTTTGGGATCTGGGTATGTAAGGTCCAGGGTAATGTCCATTTCCAAAGCAAATTTCTTGGCATCCTTTACGAGTGATCTTCTTCCTGCTCGTTCACACTTCTCCTCAAACTCGTGCACTAAACTCATTGTTTGATCTTCGTTTGCGTACAGCTTCATTGTGGTCTTTACTTTGGTCTGCTTATACAGACTCTCAAATGACGTCAGTCCCCGGCCTCCACACTTCCTTGGTAGGTATAGCAACTTGGTTGAACCAAGTGGATGGTTAAGCCTCCATTCTCTTTGATGATCTTGCGAGCTTCACGATAAAGTTGCTGCAGATCTGCGAGCGGCCTTGTTAGTGTCCACATAGGGTAGGTGACAACTGGTAGTGCGTATTGATTAGATGCTAAGACTTTGTGGAAGTTAGGGTTGGGAAAAGTGACTGCTTTGAAAGCCACTAATCTTGCTAAAGAACACAATCTCAACATTCGAGGCACTGTGGGAATTCATCCGTGTGAATCCATTCGCAGCTCTGGTCAAAATAATACTACCTTGTTTACATTTCGTTCCATCACTACGGGCGATGTGTAGAGGATTATTAGGAGTTTACCGTCTAACAAAGCTCCCGGTTGCGATAAAGTAAATGCAAAAATTCTGAAAGATAGTTCACCAGTTATTGCTCCTATCCTAACTAGTCTTATAAATGACTCCTTTTCTTTGGGCAGTTTTCCACTTCAATGGAAGAAAGCAGAAATTTTTCCAATTCTTAAATCAGGGGACAGTGAGGAGCCCGCCAACACAAGACCAATTTCACTACTACCTATTTTATCTAAAGTTTGTGAAAGAGCAGCTCACTCACAGCTTGTCAATTTCCTCGACTCAAGCAATATAATACATCAAATGCAAAGCGGAAACAGAAAATTTCACTCAACCGAAACCTCATTACTCTATTTCACAGACGAAAAGCTAAATAACATGGATCACAGAAAGATGTCTGTTATTGTTCTCTTGGATATGTCCAAAGCTTTTGATAGCTAGTATTCGACATGACTTGATGTTGCGCAAACTTCGCAACGTTGGTTTATCGGAATTAGCGTGTGCCTGGTTTGGGAGCTATTTGTCACAACGTCAACAAGTCGTTAAGATTCAGGATACCTTGTCCAGCCCTCTACCCTTAACAGTCGGAGTACCGCAAGGATCCATCTTGGGCCCAGTACTGTTTGCATTATATGTAAATGATCTCCTTCGAGTCCCAAAACACTGCAAGCCTATGGGCTATGTGGATGACACAAAAATCTTCCTCGGGTTCCCGTCAAACAAACTTCAAGACGTTATCTCTGCTGTAAACGAAGATCTCAAAGAAATAGCGAGTTGGTGTTGTAGAAACTCACTGCTCATCAACCCTGATAAAACAAAACTGCTTTATGTGGGCGTTCCCCAACTAATGAGGACTTTACCCGCCACTCTTCCAAGTGCCACAATATTGGGAACTGAAATCAAGCCTGTGACAGTAACTAAGGACCTGGGAGTGCACATTGATTGCTATCCTAACTTTAATGAGCATATCACTAAAACTGCATCTGACTGTATGTTTAAACTAACGAGAGTCAATAGGATAAAGCATTTATTGGATCGAAGCACTCTAATATATCTCATAAAAGCTTTCGTCTTTTGCAAACTTTTTTATTGTTCGACAGTCTGGAGCAACACAAGCAATGAGAATATTAAAAAACTTCAGTTAGTCCAGAATTACGCTTGCAGGATCGTAACTGGCTTGAAAAAGTACGATCACATTACAGAAGCCCTGAAGTCCCTTAAATGGCTTAATGTAAAGAAAAAACTACTCTTTAATGACTTAGTCATGGTTTATAAATGCATCAACAACTTGACTCCTAACTATCTCTGTGAACGATTTAAACAACGCTCAGAAATTCACCAAAGAGATACCAGGCAAAAGAGCGAGCTTACGAAGTCACTTTTCTCCAAGTGTAGGATCGCGGCTGGGCAAAGGGCTTTTGCCTTCCGTGGGGCTAAAAGTTTTAACTTTTTACCTAAATTTATCAGAGACACGGAAAGCCTAAGTGGTTTTAAAAGGAGAACTTTTAAGAATATTTTCAATTCGTAACATGTGAATTTAATATTGAAATATAAGCTGTTATATATATATATATATATATATATATAATCTATATTTTTATTTGTAAATAGTTATTATCTTATCTTATCTTATCTTATCTTATTATCTTGTTTTTGTAATTTAATATTTCATATTCATGTATGGCGGAAGAGCCCCCAGGGGGGAGCTATGCAATAAAGTATGTATGTATGTATGTATGTATGTATGTATGTATGTATGTATGTAAGTCCGATAGAGGGCTCAACCATATAATTGACAGTCTCTGCAAGCAAACCTTTGAAGCTCCCCACAGGACAGAGCTGTCCTCTTGCTTGGAATTTTCTAAAACTCCCAAAAACTTATAGGTCTCTCCCTTCTTCAGATTTTCTATGACCTGCCTTTCTCCTATGGCAGTGCCTCCCAAACTGCTGTCCAATGAACCTCTCCTTACTTGAGCTGTAGAACACTTCTTCTTGTTCCAACATGTACATTGTATTATGCTAATTACCTCCAAGTTAACCAATAAGGTTAGCAGATATAACTGACCCATACACGGCATCCTTGTAAAGCAGGTTTAATTAGTTTAGTTAGTAAAGTTAGTAATTTTCTTCATTTTTGTGATAGTGCACTTTATAAGTGCACTATCACACACAATGTCACCGGGTTGTGAGATATGTCCAGGTTTGACCCTAATTAGATGCAGGCGGATTTCAATAAGCATCACGAAGTGTCCCCTTGCTCTTCTAGCCAACTTCAACATAACTTGTGTCTCAGAATACAGACAATTTATGTCACAAAGCGTCCCCCAAATGCTGCTCTTTAAGTGAAGATTAACTGCTGCATTTACCCAAAGCTAAAAATAACTTTAACCTTTACCCTTACCTTATTGTTGAAAATAGGTAGCAAATGCTTAGACTTAAAGGGACACTTTGTGTTGAATGTCAAAATTTGGTGTGCATCTAATTAGGGTCAAACCTGGACATAAGTGCGGGTTGTAAGAGTGACAGAGTAAGTGTTAGAGTAAGTCCATGGTGGAAAATAGGTTGAGAGTGTGTGCATAAATCACAAAAATAAACAGGTATTTTGGAAGTGTGCTTAAATTTCAACAAATGAGCCCCAAAATCGGCAAGAATTTGTGACGCTGATGAATAATAAAGTACTAGCTTCTATTTCAAAAATGACGTAATTACCTGGTGATAAATAACCTCGTCAAGGAGAGTGAATTTTTGGCTTTGCAGACATTGATTTGGTTAACCTCAAGAGTTAGACGATTGTGATCATTGTGTTGAATTAGCACATTTCTTATTGAACTTAATAACACTTGAAAGAAAAACAACAACCTATAAACAAAAACAAAAACCAGGTATCATGCTGTCATTTGGTCACAGATGTATCGTGTGCCTTGAGATCCTGGGTTCAAGACTGCATTCTGACCACTCACTGAATTTGTTTCAGGTAGTCCCTGGTTCAACTTCCTGGTGCACTTGTAAAATAGCCAACTGGTTTGCCTCCTGCCAGTTGGGATTCTTAACAATTGTATATGTTAAATGCTCAGAGATATTAGCTACTAGCTACTCTGAAATCCGAGGGTAAACAAAGTTGTATTATTATCATTATCATTATCATTATCATTATCATTATTTGTATCAGTTATGTATGGTTACGAACTGTGATCAAAGATTAAAGATTATTATAACACACAAGATAACTTAAAATTGATCACAGGCGACCGCTGAAATCAATGTCACTTTCAATTTTGCAATATTTATTTACTTTGCATCAATATTAATTAATTTTGTTTTGGATAAAGCAGGCTAACAAAATCTGTACCTTGTAACAAAATCTGTACCTTGCTTAGTTTGCATTTTTGAGTGTTAAAGTATAATTTTTGGTTGTATGTTTCTGACAGCAAGTCGTATACTTTGAGGTCTCCCATCCAGATAATAACCCCGCTGGTCCACAGGGATTAAGCTTGCTGTCAAAAAGAAGTTCAAACTTCATGTCAGCCTAGAAGCCAATGTTTCTCAATTCCCTTTGGTTTTTTCCAATCTTTCCAGGTTCAGTATTTTAATAGTAACTACAGCTGTACATGTCTTCTCAGGGGGATAATCTACCGTGGTACCATTATTATTATTATTTACAATACCAAAACAATATCACGTACTATTCATCATCATCATCATCATCATCATCATCATCTTGTCCTTTTCCCTCTGAGGGAAATAGGGCCTTATCATGTACTATTAGAGCTACATATTACGCAAAGACAACGTGAATCTCCAAAATGCAGCTCAGTTGACAGTTATCATGGGAAAAAACACTGTGTCAAGTTACTGCACCACCCGCACACGTACGCAATGCGTGCCTATTTTTTATTGCTTATTAGGGTATAAGATTTTATACCTGAATAGTAATACAGTGCATAAATAAAGATCTACCTACCTACCTACCTCATTCTAGGGATGCACTACATGTTAAGTACTATTCAATAATAAATTATTACTGTGTGGTACGGGAAAATAAAAATAATAATTGATATTATTATTATGATCAACTCTCAGTGCAGGGAAATTTTTACAGGGTGTTTGATGAAAAGTAAGTGATAACAAGACCAATATATGTTGTAGTTCAATTTTTCCTCTGGTTTAATTTGTGAACCAGTCCATTTTTTTCTCAAGCCAGTTTAATTTTTTTAATAACATCACCCATTTCAACATAGTTGGACATCTTTCTGTAATTAAGTAGAACTCTTTATGGAATATATATAAAATACAAGATTTATAAAGATTTTTGAACTACAACATATGCACTTACAAGATATTCACTGCCAATCCAACACCAGCTGTTATGAGCATAATATCTGCATCTATTTCAAACTCTTGAGTTATCACTCTCTGCACAGCAAGGTAAACTAGGACACCAGTTAACACCCAGATGATCAGGACCGACACAAGAGCACCCAGGACCTCTAAAAAAAGGAATTTAAAAAACACTTAGACCAACATGCAATAATTATACTGAACTCAATATGATTTACTTTCTCTGCTTTGAACAGATAATGACATAGAAAAGAGCTTGAAAATTGCAAAATCAGAACATTTCATTCTTTGTTCTCCAGCCACCTGTAGACCTCCCTCAACCTTTCCAAAGGGTTGTCCAAATCTGTTAAAGCTGAATAATAAGATTATGGGAGTTTGTTGAAATGTAAGAAACTGCCCTGTCGACCATCACAAGATCCCTACTGTTTCTCCAGTTGTGCGCAACATAAAACAGACAAGATCAATCATCAATCAATTCAAACACTATTTGATACTGGTTGCATAATTGTCAGACCACTACACATCAATGATCATTTTATTTGAAAAGCCACAAGGATCTGGTACCACTGCAAAAACTAAGTATATGGATAATCTAAACGACATCAAGAAAGTAAATGCCAAACTTTCACACATGAACCTTGAGCTCAGTCTAAATTATTATTTTGACAACCAAACAACTTTCAAAAGTTGTTATTAGTCCTTATAGTTCACCACTAAATTTTCTCCGATTCTTATTGGTTTAAATTGATCATGTGACGCGATAGTGTTCGTCCGCGGAGAGACACTATCAGCCCATAGTGCCCGTCCGAGGAAAATACCCGGATGGATAGTAGTCGTCCGCTGAAAATACCTCTGTAAACAAGCGGCCTTATGGAAAATAAACAATCGAAATTGTATTAAGAGGGTTTTTGTTTGTTTTCTTTTTCAAATTTTACATTGGCTGACACGGCTTTCGTCTAATAAAGTTGAAAATAATTCAACATGTCAGGTGGCAGCTCATTATTGTTTTATTTTCAAACATGTCATCTGCTCTCGCAAGACCTTACGAAGATGAAATACCCAGGATATGCCCTGTGAAGGGGTTCTAAAGTAACTGAGATCTATGCTGTGTCAGTGGGGAGTAAAAAATTAATAAAACAATTAATTTTAGTTGGTAAATTTAACCACCTCGAGAAACGATCTGTGAGCTGAAAAGTCAAGTGTCAGCCCCTTGTCAGAGTGAATTGCCCAATAATATTGTGGTTTGTTAGAGGTTTATGTCGGTGATGGAAGAGCTTTGCCGCATGAATACAGGAATTAATCAAAGGGGGCATAGCTTTCAAGAGAACCTACTGTAGATTTTGTTAATTGAATGAAGAGCTTTTATTGATTTATCCCCATTATGCACATAAAACAGTCTGTGATTTTGACATATCATTTCATTATTGAGACTTTGTCTATGTTTTGAATGAAAGGACATATGGTTGATTTTTTCTGGTATTTACTGACAGGAATTTTTTCATTCGACACAGTTTTTCCATAGATTTTTGCATTACAACGAGAATGTGAACCAGACATTGGAAGCTTAGTAACTCGATTGGATGCAAAAATGGAAAACTGGACACCATAAGCAGCGCAATGTTTTAAATTAAAGTGCCTATAAACCCGAATTTTTTGTTTTGCTTCGAGTAATCTTTGTATCGCTCTGAGCAAAATGGCGCAAAAATTTTTGTTTTTGGTTAAAACCGGAATTTTTTACGAATTTACAAAGTGGCGGAGACGCGAGATTCGAAAACCCATTACCGAGCTGGTGAGCTTGCCGAAAGGGAATGGGACGAGTGTAATTCGTGACGTAAAACCCGGACTGTGAGTTTCGCAAGTTGTGACTTCCATCAGAGGTGAAGCCATGCCTGAGAAATGTGTTGTTTTCGGTTGTAGCAATGTTCGAAGCAAAGAGAAAGGGATACTGCTTCATCCCATACCGTTTTACGGTAAAAGTGAAAGCGAAAAGCAAAAGCGAAGGAAGAAGTACAACTCTAGCCACTCTTCGTCCGCTAGGGGATCGTCAGCATATGCCTCGTGCATGTCTTCCTCATCGCTGGCCGCAAAGCTCGAGTTTGGCGAACCTTCAACTTCCAGCTCGTAAACTTCCATTTCTGAAACTTCCGTATCCGAACCGGAGGACAGAATGAAGTCGTTCGAAGCCATTTCTTGATTAACACGTACGCTGGTTACAAACGTCAGCCGAACAGAAATTGTTTTCACCGGCACGAAGGGAAAACTACAAAACTACGCGTCTCCTCTGTTGATTTGCCTGATGCTAATGTCCGGGAATTACGTCACTAGGCCCAGTCTCCCTTTTACCCGGTCGCGGGTAGAGAAAACCGCACTTCAAAAATTCGTAAAAAATTCCGGTTTTAACCAAAAACAAAAATTTTTGCGCCATTTTGCTCAGAGCGATACAAAGATTTCTCGAAGCAAAAAAAAATTTTCGGGTTTATAGGCTTTTTAACAGTTTACACAAAGCGATAAGCTGCATGAAACATTGCCCAGTGTAACAGGGTCTTTATAATTTTGTTCATCAGTTGTTGACACAAGATTATTTGTTCGACAAATTTGCTATCAAAGGGCTAACCAGCGAAGAAACAGTGGGCCATCTACCACCCGAATACCTGAGAATAGCGTGGTATTTTCTTGCTCATGGAGGATCGACTACTGTTGAAGTTGCAGGCCATCATTGACGTTTCAGCTCATGGAAATTGGCGTTGAAATTCATGACACCTTTTTCAAATGTTTCCGCAGATATGCCGCACCCCCGATTTCCAGCAACGATTTTTGGAAAAAAGGTGCGGCTTATCTGCAGGTTTTTATGGTATGTTATCTTTAAAAATACACGAATGATGGAAAGGTGTAATGGGCCAAAGGAAGGATATGATACAAATACAAATTGCGTTGACACTAAGGGCGACAGACAACAGACTCTGATATTTCAGTAACTGTTGTCCTTTGCCAACGCACCTTGTATTGTATGCTATCTTTCTTGTGCTGAGTATCAGGTCCAATCCCTTTATAAGGCAATCTTCAAGCACAACAATACAGTTTTTTCAACTCATCTGAAAAAATTACCTGCCCTGTAATAACCAAATGTTCTCTTCTTGTCAGGTAACCACTGTGCTACCCAGATAGCAAAGAGACTGATAAGAAATGCAGCAAAATCAGACAACATGTGAGCAGCATCAGTCATGATGGCCAGACTGCCGGCAAGCAAGCCACCTAATCAATAAGAAATTAAAAAAACAGCAAGTGTCCATGTTGGCATATTCAACCTGTGTCACGCTTGTCAAAAAACACTGGGGCCATTCCATTATTTTTAGTATTGTTTCATACCTAAACCATGGGATGAAGTTTCCAGAAAAGATTGTTAAAATCATTTTCAAGGAAATAACACTATAATTTGGTCACAAAATACAAATAACAAACGTTACTGAATATCACTTATAATCATTATACATTTCTGGGGTAATACATTTTCCAGATTGCATTTCATGAACTGCTCCAATCGAGACGTTCCATGCTTAGTTTTTGTGTTAGCATCATATTATTTGAAATGTGGGCTATTGAAAAAAGACATAAGTGATCCTTGCACTTAATATCTGCACCATTTATTTAAGTAATAACTGTCTCTAAGAGACAATTATTAGCCACTCAGTTGGGAGGAGATCAAACATATATATTTCAAGTGCAGTTTATTGAAGTGATCCTCACATTTATCTGGACAATTATTTAGATTTTCACTTAAAAGGTCTCGGTAAAGGAAAACCATAAATTAAATATCTTATTGTGCACAATCAATTCAATAACTATTTGAGACAACACCACGGTAATGGGCCCGCATTAGCCTCCATTGCAAGCTAGTTCCAGTCCAACTTCACAAATCATCAAAGCGTGTTTGATAGCTGAAGTAACTAAATCAAATTAAACCAAACTTAAGCTTATCATGACTGAGCCCCACTTTACCATTTTTCTTCCTTGTGAGGTGCATGCTGTCTTGACAAAGCTGCTTATATTTGTTAGGAAGTTAAAACCAATATTTATGAAGGCTTTAAGGAGATTCTGCGGAATACAATTCACGCAACTTCGACTTTTATTAAATCTTAGGGTGCGTTCGATTGACCATATTCCGGAATAGGAATACATGGGATAAAAGATAGAAATCCTACGTGTTTACGGAGATTCACATTAAAATTGTCAAACATCTGCTAAAATGCTATTTTAAACATATTGTTATTATCCTTGCTGCTTTGAAACGCGCCAAACATACCGTTTCAATCATCACTCCATAATTCTTATTCCGGAATAGGGTCAATCGAACACGCCCTTAGTATATACTCAACCCATGGAAATTGCATTACTAGCTTTCTGATTGGCTCGCCAAATCCCAGTTATCAGCGAACAACCGAGGTTTTGGAAAACAGTGAGCCAAGTGTCAGTGTGTCCAAAACATTTCGGCGCGAATCCGGCAAAATGGCTTAAAACAACAGGTTTGGACAAGTCCAAATCCAATCATGTACATGTCCAAAGAAAGCCGCAAAGTTCGGCATAAACATCAATGGTACGAAACTGTGAAGTTCAAAAGCTCGTTGTCGCTGTCGATAAGTTTCCGTTTTAAGATCATGTAACAACAATACAGATGTTTACCTTTGTGTTTTAATCGTGAAGTATACACTAAAACAATTATTCCATTCGTGCTTAATATATAAATTGGATATGAGGTGATTATAGCCCACGAGGTGAGTAATATAATATCACCTCATAACGTATCCAACGCGCACTCATGGAATAATTGTTAAATCTTCCAGACTTACCTACAACTTCGGCGACCACAAAAAGAAGACAAACTATGCTTGCGATCAATAGTTTCCTCCGTGCTCTTGCGTTAGAGTATATGGGTTTTGATTCGTGACAATGGATGTCTGTGAGATAACTGTCAACTCCATTGCTGTGACTTTGATATGTGATGAGAGGAGCATTTTCGAGCTCTGAAGAATTATCATGTAGGTCATCAGTGTCACATATACTATCAATTACGTCGTTTGAATTACTGCATTGCGTCCTGTGAGTTATAAAAGGTGCTTTGTCTTCTTCAACTGTGTTGATACTTGTCATCATGAAAGCTTATCGAGATAAGGTAATCCCAAAATATTCTCGTAACGACCGTACAAGTCCGACCACATCTTTCCGAATACGCATGCCTACTCAGTGATGCTGGTCTGCGGCTTCCTTTAGTAATGCGTCCAAACCTACAAATTTACCAATAAATACGGGGTGCTTACCATTTAGCCAAAAAATTCGGAAATTTCGGAAAGACAATTTTCTGGAAAATCTTCTCGGAAATTGTGGACAACCTCCAGAAGTAGTCTACCCTGGCTGCCAGAGGTTTTTCTTTCTCCGCGACTCGCTATTCCGTCGCTCTAAAGGCTCGTTTACACAGCGATTTTATCGCGCGACAAGAGCTACGATAAAATCGCAGCAAAGTTGCACTAAATTTCGAGAATGTTCGAATTTGCGGCGACAAGGCTGCGATCTGTCGCGCTACAATCGCAGTGAAATCGCCGGCTGTTCACACGCGCGATTTGCTGTCGCCGTAAAATCGCCGTTCGATCGCAGCTCTTGCCGCGCGATAAAATCGCTCTTTGTAAACGAGCCTTAAGAGAGAAAAAACCTCTGGTATCCAGGGTAGAGGTTGTCCTCTTTTTACGTTCGGAATGGAATTCGGCGGCAGGTACATTCATAAAAGCTGACGGTTAGCTTTTATGAATGTTCAGGATACTTTCTGTATTTATAGGTAAAACAATGAGCTGTGACCTGTGTTTTGTACCTGCGCCCGAGAATCTCGCGCGAGACCCCAACGGAGAGGTTGCTCGCAGGCAACCGTGGAATTCGGGAGATCGAGTAAATATACGGGATGGAATGCCGGGTTGTAAATGGTAAGCGCCATTCTCATCCGGTTGGTAAATAAATTCGGAAAATCGCTTACCTTTTATGCAACGATCATTTCATGTGGATTATTTGGCTAAATGAAGCCGCCAATAAATACACCCTCAACTCTCTGGTAAGCGACCACCCTTGATGCAAGACAAAGTGGTCGCTTATGGGAGGTGGTCGTTTACGGGAAAAATCAACAAATAAGTCCAAACTTGACTGATTAACGTGATTACATAAAGATATTTACCTCATAAGCTATAATTGAGCAAAATTGACAACGTTTTCTTTACCTGAAAGTGATTTATTCTTGTTTTTTTTTTTCCAAGCATCGAATTTTGGGAAATGTACTGCACAGTTTACTTGTAAATGTCAAAATCACTGAAATTTTAACGGAATAAAACCTGAAAAAACAATGTCATGGGTGCATATGTAATGGCACTCTAGATACTGTAGACTATCACTCTTTCGCATTCGACCGCTTATCCACGAAGTCTAGAATGCTCGATTGCTTCTGTGTTTTAAGCCTCAAGTCAACAAGAATATCAGACACTTTCGCGATTGCCAAGGACCGTGACTCTATGTTTAGACCACAGGCACCCCAAGCTCAGTGTGAGCATGGCCGACAAAAATATATACAGTAATTATAACCGTTGACAACCCAGAAATTAAAAAATGGCTCAAATCGCGTCGGATCTGGAAAATAACCACACAGGAAGGAAGCTATCCACAATGGCAATAAGTTTAGGCTTTTTAATTGAGATTTTTGTCATATAATTATCTTCTTAAGCTTTTTATCGGGATTCCCATACAAATCCTTATATTTTTGTCGGCCATGCTCACACTGAGCTTGGAGCGCCTGTGTTAAATTTACACTTAAGCGTTTTACCGAGGTTTTGAAGTTTACTGTAAATGCCAACTGATACCACGGTAAACGCCGCCCGAGTTCATGGGACATAATTTTTCAGTTCGATCATCCCTTTGATCAGGCATGGTTTAGGTCGGTAGCCAAGGTCGAGATGACAGATATATCGGCTTGTAGTCGCATAAAATTTCACGTCCTGTGGTGTTCAGATTACGTAAGTCTCATTCGATCACGTTTTTCGTGGCTTGGCTTTCACATTTGTTTTTGACCTACCTACGAGTCATGGCAAAAAACAAAGACAGTAATCATTAGCCAAATCCGGACCAACCACTCGGACAATGTTATGGAACGTACATCTAGATACTCTGAAGTTCTCTTTCTACCAATCTTCAACGAAATTTCCATGTAAAAGAGTTTCAAACCAGAATTGGTTTCTCGGCCAAGACCAAGCTCGCCTAGCACGCCTTGTCTTTCAAGTAGCAATTTGAAGCAAAATCAATCTGGGTGCTGCAAAAGTAAGAGCCGCTGAATCTTTAGACCTGGGCTTGCTGCTCAAGAACAAGTAAATAAGACGCGAGTACTACAAGAGCCACAGCTTCTTTTATAAACGCGGGCATTTTATACAAGGATTTTAGGATTTGCCATCGATTTGATCGTAATCGTGATTGATGACAGGTTTACCTCGGTTATTTGAACCAGTGTAAACACTGCACAAATGTACCAAGGTTTAGTCAGTAGACGTTTACTTCGGTAAATGCCCAAGTGTAAACACAGCATCAGCAATCTGACGTACAGATCACTGTAATGTATCTGCAGGTCTAAAGTACGCTGTTCTTATTTGTCAGCACTCCGTGTCATCCCCATTAATCTTACGATCATACGTGATCATGCTGGGTGGTCGCTTACCGGAAACAGAAAACAAAAGAAAATATCAGATTTCTGGCCTAAAAAGGGGTCGCGGTCGCGTAAGAAATTCGAGAAGTGTCCGCTTACGAGAGTTTGACCAAGGGCCAAGTCGCACTAGAGGGCAATTTCGGATTTGTTCAGGACAAATCTGACTTGAAATCGGCCAGTGACAAAAAAATTGTCCGGAAAGCTACAGTCGCACTTGAGAACAAAATATGTGAACAAAACATCACACCATGC
>OX421451.1:1370000-1377500 GCA_949126865.1 Montipora capitata
GAAATTCCTGCCGCCGAGCTGCAAGAATTTGCAATGAAGTTGGTGCTCGGTGTTAGAAAGAAAAATGGTGAGTAAAACACTCCTGTCTATATAATAAAAAAAGAATTACAAAGAGGCTTGAAGATATGAATTTTATTTTCTCGTGTTAAAAACACTCGCCGCCGTGTAATATCCTCTCTCTCTATATATAATTTATTTCAGAAAACTTTTCCGTAATTTTTCAAACACCCCAAATGCTTATCTAGTTAGCCATCTTGATGTGGTCATTATCGATCCATTGGAGAAAAAGACTGTAATTGCTAGTAAGAGCACTCACTCACTCACTTGGTCGCCTGAAGGCAGGCAACCACTAGTTCATTCCACAGCCTCTTATTAGCCATTAGTGCAGCAATCTCACTTGCTTCGAATGCCCCAGTATCCTTCTTAAGAGTGTCAATATAGGTAGTTCTCGGTCTTCCTCTCCCGCGATGACCATGTGTAGCTCTGGATGGCGATAACAGTGTCCCGCTAGTTGTAGTCTACGGGGGGCGATTTTGTTGCTGACTGCTGGTAGTTCTCCGTACAGTTGTTGGTAAGAGCACACAGTGGTTAGTATTCTTCAGACATCATTTTGACCTTGAAGGCAAGTAATCTTTCCTCTTTATGTTCTGAACTTTCTTAGTATCTCCGGAATTGGCCACTGATAAGCACCCTCGTTCCTTTCTTTCCTATACTCTTTAGTTTTTCTTCTGACGTCTTTTACGCAGTACCCACACAAATGATTTTCAAGCTTGAAATTTCCACAGACAGCACAAGTCTCTATGTCCGATCTATTCTTCGGCCACTTGTGTCGATTTCGAAGTTTCTTTTTGGAAGCTGATGTCCTCTTCTTCGGAACCGCCATCAAAAGAAAACCATCCTCTTGAGCTTCCAGGTCTGAATTTAATTGAGGCAAACTTATATTCCCTGACAAAGCAGGTAATAGGTGTAATCTTGGGCAGACAAAACCAAGTTTGTGCGCGACACGTTCATCGAAATTGCGAAAGCTTCTTATTATCTTACGACAAGTCCAAGACAACATGGCCGCCATTTTGTTTTTCGAAACGAAAGAGACTGAAAACCAGATTGGAGACGGGAATCGGGGGAACTGGGGCCCGTTTCTCGAAAGTCCCGAAAACTTTTCGGGCCCGAAAAGTCATTTGTGAAACTGCCAACCGATTGTTTTGGAGTTTGACGACTTAAATCCTCTCCGTTGTTGAAATACAAACGGAATAATTGTGACAACCGAAAACGGCCCGTGAAGTTTCGGGACTTTCGAGAAACGGGTCCCTGGGGCGTTTACCATTTGCACGGAAAACCCGGTTGCAATGGAACGCTCGCCGTGAGTCACGCTCGTAATGGTACAGGATTATGAACCGAGTCTCTCGCGGATAGAGGAAAACAATCACAAATCAAAATGACGGCTGCACCTGCAGTGTCGAAAGGCGGCCAAAGAGGCCGAAGTGAACCGCGTCGAGTGGGAGTTTACAAATGGTACAGGATTTTTCCGGTCATTTCGGTTGAAACGGGAAAAGAGGAATATTAATGAGCTGTACCATTTGAATTTCCAACCGGAATTTTCGGTTTTTGTTGACAAATGGTAAACGCCCCCGGGTAGAGACAAAATGGTTTTAGCTTGTCGAGTTTCCATCCGTTTTTCAACTTCTCGAAATTTAACTCTGAATATATCATGATCTCTGCTTAACAGTGATTAGGCCTAAAAACACCCGATTTTAAAGTGTTCGTCTTTGTGTCGAAATTTATTACAATTCATTTCTTTATTTTATCAGAAATAACACACAAACAGCGTTGACAAACATCAGATATAAACGTATCATTTGAAATATGTAATTTCTAACGGTTGAGTGACATGGAAACGAATTAGTTGGAAATTAATATTCTGACAGCACGTTGGAGAGGCATCGTGGGATAGCCCGGGGTATTTAAGCTTTTTGCGGGAAAGTTGAGTCATTCTAGGTCGGTCAGTCTCTTGCTTGACCTCTTGACCTCTGTATTGTATTGTTAGCCTTTAATTGTATTTTCGCTTTAGAGACCTTGGTGCAGTATCGTAACTTAATGGTTAGCTGTGCCCTTCCTAGGGGTATTGTGTTGCTGCATTAGATGAGGAATACGTTTCCACAACTTTCTCTTGGCCACATCTCATAGGTGGTTTTTTTTAGTGGTTTTTCGTATCTGGCGTAACACATCTTATATATATATATAGTTGCTCTGCTTTCTGTATATCAGGACGCTCTTTGTATCAGAAGACTGACTGACTCCTAAGTAAACTTTTCATATTGAATGTCTCGTATGAGTGTAGTCAGAATTATTTTCTACTTGACGTTTCGTATGCTTCTGCATGCATCTTCAGAACTTGAGAAGTGACGGTTAATGCAAACTTGAAGTTTACATGTAAATATACAGGATCAGTAACTTTGACAGACATGGAATGTATGGGCTTCCCAATGCATGTCATTAAACTCCTTGCCCCCCTCTATCAGGATCAGACGGCGGCCACAGTCAGAACATCGAGCGGATCATCAGAAGTCTTCCCCATCGGCCGCGACACCAGGCAAGGTTGCATTTTATCGCCCTCACTTTTTAACATTTATACAGAAAACTCTGAGACAGGAGTCGTGATCGGAGACCGGACCATCTGCAGCTTAAGGTATGCGGACGATACGACACTCCTGTGCAAGAGCAGAGAAGAGCTCATGTAAATACAATACAATACAATACATACTTAATTGACCACTCCTCACAGGGGCTTTTCAGGGCCAATGAAACACAATCAACGAAACGACGGAACAGAACATCAACAACTGTTAAGAATAACTGGCCGGAAGAAAACCAGGTGCAGCTGGAAAGTTGAACCGGGGACTACCAGGAACAAATTCAATGAATGGTCAGAGCGGGTCTTGAACCCGGGATATCCGGATCTTAAGGCAAGCGCCCTGTAGTGTTATTAGTAACGGATGGCCTGGATTAAAAGCCACCTTTCTCACGATTCTCCTTGTGTCCGCCATTGCATACATGTACACACAATGCCAAGTAACCTGGCATTCTGGCACAGGGTTGCCACAACACTACACGCCCCAACCACTGGGCCACACTATCACTTCAAACCAACATCGAAGATCTCAGTCGAAAGAAAGGACTCCAACTAAATGCAAAGAATACAAAGGTTATGGTCATTGACGAACACAGAACAGATTTCAGTCATTTCATTCATATTAATGGACAATGTCTGTGAGAGGTTAAAGAATTCAACTACCTGGGGTCAATGATCAATACTGACGCAGACGTTACGCAAGAAGTAAAACGGAGACTAAGTATTGCTCGAACATCAATACAGAAGATGAACAAGATCTGGAAGAGCGGAGTTGTCAATAACGACCTTAAACTTCGACTAGCTCGGTCTAATGCCTTCTCCGCCATTGCGTCTTATAGAAGTGAGTCATAGGCCATCTCCAAGAAGGTGGCAGATAAGCTCAGTACCTTTGAGATGTGGAGCTTTAGATGACTGCTGCGAGTCTCTCAGTGGAGGGACAAGCTAGCGTACCAACCAGTGGGTGCTTCAACAACTAAGAACAAAGAGAACGCTCTTCCGACAAATTTAAAAAAAAAACTGCAACTAGTTTTTCGGCCAGGCCGTACGACATGAAGGCCTTGAGAAATTTATCATCCAAGGAAAAGTGGAGGTCACCCGCGGAAGAGGAAGACCCAGAAGAGCATGGCAATCGCACATTAAGTAATGGCTGGGATGCAGTCTGCATCAACACCGCGGCAAAACGTTTGCGCATGCGTGATCTTCCGCATTTCCGGTTTGCTTCACTGGCGAAAATGTCGGCATTTCGTGGGAAAAGAGCTGCGAAACAGGTAAGTTTTTAACGCAATTTTTAATGTAGAAAGTTAGTTGCCATCGGGTAGAAAAAGTTACTGTAATGTGCAGAAAGAAGGATTCCCAAGGTTTCCGTTCATGTGTGAATTGGCTTGTGGCAGGGAAATGGCAATATTGTGCAACGTGAAGGTTATTTTTTTCTGCGTTACTCCTTACGATCGGCACCTCTACATAACATGAATGATCAATGATTCGATCAGATGTGAATTTGATTTTGAGTGTGACTGTGTCATTGGGAACGTAACCCTAGCATCAAATATTTTAAATAGCTGCTTTTAAGGTAATTATATTCTATTTTCTTGTTAATATATCTTTAAGTTATTATACTTCTTAGCAGTCACAACCCCAGGGTCACAACTCACCGATCCATGTCGACGTCAATTTCATTATTTTGTCCGTTAAAATAGTTACCAAGTTATGGATTTGCAATTAATTTGTGTTTAAGGCACGTTTTTGACCCTGCCACAATCCATGTTTTAGTTAAAATAATGTTTGGAAGAACTGAAGTGTGGGTACATTACTAGAGCTATATATAGATATCTATAGATTCAGATTCGTGACTCTTTGCGTGTAACAAATCATTTTTTTATTAGACTATTGTTTTGTGGAAGCATTAATGATGTAATTTGGTTTTAGGGGACTGTCATGTGTTGTCGGATCAAGTTAATCTGTTTTGAGTCATGTGATGGTTGACAGTGGATAGTTGTTGCTGAAATGAAGAATTACATTATTACCATGGACGTTTTTGGTTACACCCCACATGTTGTTCTTTTCTTAGATGACAAAATTTATTAATATATTACGTGATTTGGAGCTGCAGCTAGAAACAGTGACAATCCCATGCATAAGGTCTCATTGGGTTTGATAGCAGTAAAATATTTTAGAAAAAAGTTTAAAGCTTTTATCATAACTTCTCGTCTTGGGTCCTGCTGGACTTCAAATAATTTTATGCTCTACCATTTTGAGCAAAGGACTTGTCAATCAACCTGTTATAATATTTACAATATGATCTTTGGATAGTAATTAATTTCTACTTCATATCCTATGTCTCTTACATAGTTAGTTTTAAGCTTTGCTGTAGTGCATCTTGATTATATAGTTAGCACACAACCCCACAAGCATGTGTTATTTCTTTAATATTGGTTGTGTTTAAATAAAGGATATTGTTGTCTTGTCAGCCTCAGTTGTATTTGCATTAGATTCTGAATGTTACATAAAGGAGCCCAGGAAAAATATTCAAATTATTCATGGATTTGAAGTTCTGGAAGCAGGCAAACCTTGAAGAGTTCATGTGACCATATTTGGAATACACAGCATTCCTGTTTGGGACTGTTCAAGTCCACAAGATTCCTTTTCTTTACATTGAGAAGTACTGTAAGAGCTGTCAGGTTACTCAGATGGAAATTTGACAGACCTCAGCTGTACAGCTCATTAGTGGAACATAATATTATAAAGTGCTATTATTACTTTGATTTTCTTATTCTTTGGTTGAACCAAATAACCTCCACCATTACTATAACTGCTCAAAAGTATCAAAGTTGAAGCTGGTGGCTCAAGGAGTAAACTGTGCAAAAAAGTTAGGTTAAAAAGACTATAATGGTATTTAAATATTATTTTAGAACAATGTTGCTTTTATCATTAAATCAATGGGAACCCAAACGTAAGGATGCAATTTGCTCAGGAGGGGTCTTCCCTATAAAATGTCAGGGTACTTGGAAATTTTTTTAAAACAACCCTTGAAGGTAACAGAGTATTGTTTAGTGGACGTAGCCGAACGAAATCTTAACCCCTACAAAGGAACCAGTTCTAAAGTGACGAATGACTGGCATTTTATAATTCAGAAGTTATTTGCTGGCGTACCAAATTCTGCTATGTATAGTTCCAGATTAGTATTATGAAAAGCAATCGCTAAAAATTCAGCACACCTGTTATATCTAAAATATTATTATTAGTTAAAGTATTTTGTCCATATGGAAAGGTTACTAGGAATTATTTCTGTAAAGTCTTATCCAGAAAAATGCATCGTGGGATTATGCCCCTTTCAAATGTAGGTTAGTATGCTCTTGTTCAACATGCTTGAAGAATTATTACTACAGAAATATGAAGTTATGAGTTTTTTTAAAAGTTAAATCTGATGGAAGGGCGGATTAAAAATTTTTTTGAAGCAGCTGAGATGCTACCCGAGTCCACAAAGAGAGGTTCAATAATTTATTGTACTGGAAGTATTTGTTAGGCCAAGTTGAAATTTCTGAAAAGTTTTGTAGGATGGCACTGAATCCCCTTCAACAACTTTTCTTATCTTTCAAGATACATTATTTGATATCCTCCTTTTATATCCTCCTGCTGTTTTTTTATCTTCCAGCAATTAAAAATAATAATTCCTTTTTATTGCTGGAAGATAAAATCAATAATTATTCTTGATTGATTGTCCTTGTTGTTGTCACATTAACCCACTACAATGTGATGAAAGTGTGTTACTAGCTGTAGTAATTTTTTTTATAGTAAAATCCTCCCTGCTAGTAGAAATTTAAGTCTTTGGAACAGCAATTGGAAATGGTTGTGAACTTTTTGGAGACCTTCACCACTGCTGTGTTGCTGCTTTAAGTTCTTGTGTAGTCTTAAAATTGGTGAGCGAGTAAATTGCAAGATCTAAAAAAAATGATAAAAATTAGACAAATTAGTGATGAGTTTGTTTGTATCCAGAGACTGAAAATTGGATGTCCAAAAAGCATCTCCCCCCACTAAATGAAAAACGGAGTAGGTTCATTTTTAGTGAAATTTTTCAAAACGTCGGCGTCATAGGATTCCTGGACACCCCTCTACCTGAATCCTCAATGTGGAGACAACATTGGAGTACTACTGAATTTCAATAGCCACTTGTGAAAATGGCATTAATTTTTGACAAAATTATTGGTACAATTTTATGGGTTTGGTCTTAAAAAAAATTAGTTTGTCAAGTGGCATAAAGTGCTTGTTTTGCAGTCTATAAAGTTATTATTTTTCCTTAAATTCGCTTGGCAATTAATTTTTCAAATAATATTTCCCAGCTTCCGTGACTTCCTTTTTTCTTTCCAAAATATACCAATTTTAGACTGAACCGCCTGAGGTAGCACTTTGCTACCTGCACCCCAACAATGAATTTTAGTGAAGTAATTGTCCGCACTGTACTGTATTCAAGAAGAGTAAAATAAAAATGCGAGGTACATTAAATGCAAATGACACTCCAAAATAGTATGAAATAATTTTATAAGTACCTTTTGAAGAAAGAACCGAGCACCTGTTGTTGCTCCTCCGTATTTCGTCCCAATGGAGACGGCAAACTGTTGAACCCACTTGGAGTTCGGCAGCTCCGGCTAAATCTTCTGACAACAAATATTTTTGCCGGCACATTTACTACTGCTTTTGTTGGCTTTCCCACACTTTTTTGCGGGTGAGCCGCACAACCAAACCAACGCAACAAGGAGAACTACGAAAAAAAAATTGCTCTTGTCGAGCGCGAACGCGCCCGAAATTCTCTCATATTTCGTAGCTGGTGCAAACACCAAACCCCTTGGTGCAAGCGCTTGAAACTTAAATGAAAA
>OX421451.1:1382500-1397500 GCA_949126865.1 Montipora capitata
ATGAAACGAATGACATTTCCAAGAAGGCCAATATAGAGAACGCGAATATGACCGACACGACAAATCAGCCGACCAACATTGAAATAACAGGCGATTTCTGAAATGTGATCTATTAACGAAGCTATTCCAAATAAAGTCGGAGGACCCCCGAGGTCCTCCAGGTGCCAGAAGAGGAAAGTGAAGATTAGACCTACTCCGAATCCAAGAAAGAAAGTCACGAGGAGAAAAGATCCGTACCGAAATGATAAGAGAATACGATACAATCCTGATCCTTTTTCGTGAAGCTCTTGCACCAGTTCAATCGTCTCCTTGTTTGGAAAAGGAAAACGCGTGGCCACAGTCAGGGCACACACCATGAATACGAAAAAAAAATAAAAACCAACAGTGTAATTTTGACTGATGACTTCACCGCAAACTTCAACTCCTTCAATGCTGTCGATGACAAAACCAAGAAGAAACATGGCGGTACCCCAACCGAGACTCCCCCACATGCGCTGTCGGCCGTAAAGTTCTTTGTTATCACCGAGCATCCCAAGAGTTGCCGAATCGGCCAGCGTTATGGCTGGCGCCGAGAAAAACTCTCCAACCACTGTCAAAAACAAAAGCACTAAAAATACTTGGTGCACGCCTTCGCGGTCATAAACCAAAGAGCTTTTGGCTTTAAACTCTGGTTCCTTTTTTTCCGGGGTATTTGGCCCCAAAAATTCTTTGATTTCCGAAGTTTCTCCCGTAACAATTTGGGATACATTTTCAGTCAGAATAAAATATTTCCTACAAGTTACTGGTGCTGGCTTTATAAAGGCCAGTGAAAAGTTAAAAGATATCCAACACATCAGAGAAAATAATAATAAGAGCTTGCGTTTGTTCAGCCTGTCGGCGAGTGAACCCAAAAGAGGAGCGCTGAAAAATTCCACCATCGGTCGACATCCGACTAGAACTCCACTAAGGCTAGGATTCATCCCTAGTTGCTTGAAATAAACTCCAAGAAGAGGAAAAAACGAACCAACAGCTCCCCAGTAACAAAAATAAAACACTTTCGACACCAGGAGTTTTTGGTTCAATCGGCTAAGATTTAAACATAGAATTTTCTTCGTTTCGTCGCGGTCTTGAATTTCATTCTCCATCTTTTTAGCAGCCATTGTGAGTGGAGAGCACAGTTCATGTTAAGTTAACAAGTGCTGTTTTCAAATTAGACCTGGTCTTTCAAAACAAAAGAAACTCTGCAAACGTTTTAATTTTTAAAATACTTTTGAAGATATCTTTACAAGACAAACAAAAAACTTTGTGGGGCTGTTTTGTGGTTATATTGTTTCTTGCACGAAGTGTAATTCATATTTCATTATTTTAACTTGTTTTACTTACGGAACCAACTGAATCCTGCTGTAACCAATCACGTTTAACTTGGCATTTATTTTGAACCAATCAGGTTCCTGGTAAATCAGCGTTTGGGTAATAAGTACAGTTCGCAAGCCTGGCACTGATCATACTTCCAGCGTTCGATTTCAGCGTCTAAACTGATAGGAAGGAAAGAAATGGAAAGGATCTTTATTCAAGTGTCTAGTCGTTCTAGCGCTGGCGCTAGCACTAACGCAAATGAAGTCAAATTGCCAATGTTGCTAAGCAATTCAACCCAGCAACTTCCTTGAGTGGATCAAATATTAACCAACAAATAGCATTCTATTACTAGTGGAATGCCTGAGGAAGTGTAAGGGAAAGGGCTTCTGAAACCAAGTGATAGAATTTTGTCAAATTAAAAGTTGAAAACACTTCAAAACAAATTGTTTTATTCAGAATTGAAATTTAATGTCGTGAAACAGAAAGCACAGTTATTACTCAGTCTAATTAGAAAAGGAGCAGCCAGCATAGTCTAATGAACAGATCAGAACTAAAAGCAATTAGATCAAACTTACTGCCGAGAAAGCAGAAAAAGCGTAGCGGCGAGTAATAAATTTGGCTCGTTTCTCATTGCTTAAAAGGCTGCGGGCCGAGAGCTGTGAGCTGTTCAAAAACAGTGCGATTAATTCAAATTAGAATAGGAAAATTGTCTTTCCTCAAGACGTTTTTCAATTCAATTTCTTGTGGACCAACAAAGAGTATCGCATGAGGTCTTTGTGTTATCTAAATGCGGTGTTTAAAATTAATTATATTTGGTAAGCATTAGGACTCTATGAAATTTGCGTTTGCACAAACTAAATATCTCAGACATGGAGTAATAAAAACGGAACCGTTTCAGAATTTCTGGATGTACTGCCAGAGCATCGGTCGTACGTATACCTTGACGATGCACTGTGAGATTTCCACCCGCGGCTCGCTCATACCTCAGGTTTTCAAGTACATTTGTCTCGGACAGGCACTGACGGAGGGAGAGGAATGTCAGCCCCTCGACCATATGTGACAGATCCCTATCGTATCGGCCAGCTCAGTTCCTTTGAAGTATTCATAAGGTTGCGAGCCATAGAGCGAGTTTCAATCGAGTTTCGTAAAACCAAAACCAAAGTAATTACTTTGGCCAATCAAAAAGGACGGAGAGAATCCCGAAAACCCAATCAAAACTCGAAGCAATTACACGTAGCGAACACAATGCGCGGGAAAATGTGCACGCGCGAGCCACGATTGGTTTTGGTTTCACTTCTGATTGGTTAAAAAAGTGGCGCGAGAACTTTGAACCAATCAGTGAGTGAAATAATGCAAAACCAAAGCAATTCGCTAATTACTTTCGACACTCAATTCGAAAACCGCTCTACATCACAATGAAGTCAAATGTCTCTTTACCGGTTTAGGGATGGCCACTCGCCTGCTACCAATTGTCACCAATGTGGCCCAGGTTCGACTCTCAGACTCGGCCTCATAATATGTGAGTTTGTTGGTTCTCTACTCTGCACCGGGAGGTGTTTCTCCGGGCCTGACTCCGGTTTTCCTTCCCCTCAAAAACCAACATTTGACTTGATTTGAGTGGATTGTTGATTTCGGTTTAACGCTGCTCTAACGCTGGAACGACTGGACACTTAAATAAAGTTCCTTTCCTATTTTCCCACCGTGACGACGTTTGAGAACGCGCATTTGCTCAAGTGTGCAAACTCCTCTTAAACCTTTTTTATCCCTAAAGCCCCGTGCACCAGCCCCAACAACTCCCAACATTGTTGGGTGTTACATGTTGCGTCGGTTTGCACACCCTGTTGCATGTAAATTAAGTTGTTGCACAAAGTTGCATCTGTTTGCACAGCTCTTCCAACATTAGTGGGACCAAGCACACGCATTATGTGGTCTCCATGTGTCGTTCGAGACTAACGTTAATGATTTAATCACTGTAATATGAAGATTCTAAACTTATAATAGTTTACGTCACAGTAGCTCGTTAGATTGTGAACATTTTCGTTGTAAGCGGAAGCAGATCGAAAAGCCACCGGGTAACTATGCATTTGATTTTAAGACCTTGTTTCTGCTTTGTAATTATTACTTATGATGACGTCCATATTCCTTAGATTTCGAACGCATTCCACCTCACGTGTGCTTAACGCTCGTATCAAGATGCAAAATAAAGAACGAGATGCAACAAAAACCTCGAGGATGGCATGTTAACCAAGGGTTATGTTACAAATATCTAAGAAAGAGAACTCTTGCTTTTTGCTCAGTTTACCATCTCAATGATAGTCAACTACAAGATACTGTAATATAGGTTGTTGATTCACAGAAAAAATAGCCTCAGCCAAGTCAACAGCAGCATATTGGAACCTACTGGTTAAGGCGACGAACCCGGTTAGAAGAAGCAAAATTGGGCCTCTTACAAATGCTGACGGCAGCCTCGTCGTCAATGACAAAGATAAAGCAGACTTATTCAACAACTTCTTCGCCAATATTGGCACAAAAGTAGCAAGAACCAGTTACCACCCTTTACAGCAACGAGAATGCACGAGCTGCATAGCCCCTTTGAAGTCGAACATAACAGTGACGGAAAACATGATTCATCAAAAATTAAAAGCTATCAAAGTAAACAAGTCTGCTGGCCCGGACTGTATTTCACCAAAGTTGTTAAAACTAGCGGAGCCTGCTATTGTGAGACCACTGACTCGATTGTTTTCGTTATGTGCGCAAACCGGAGAAACTTTCAATGACTGGAAAAAAGCCCGGCTCGTGCCAGTATTTAAGAGAGATGATGCAACTGACGTCAGTAATTATAGACCTATTTCTCTTTTAAGTGTTCCAAGCAAAATCATGGAGTCGTGTGTTTCGGACACAATTTGATATCTGACAAGCATACCGAATGGGCCATTCTACGGAATTAATGCTAGTGCACCTTTCTGAAAAATGGAGAAGGGCTATTGATGAGAATAAGGTGATTGCAGCTGCGTTCGTGGATTTTAGAAAAGCTTTTGACTGTGTGCCCCACAAGATTTTACTGAACAAGTTAAAGCATCAGTTTGGAATTCGGGGCTCCCTGCTGTCATGGCTAACTGACTATCTATCAGGTCGTTACCAGGTAACAATAGTGAATGGCCAGCAGTCAGATGTCGCAAAGGTTAATTGTGGGATCCCACAAGGATCCGTCCTGGGACCAACATTGTTTACACTGTATACAAACGACCTGCCAACTGCAGTTCACTCTGGCACTACACTTATGTATGCAGATGACACCATCCTGTACTGTAGTGGAGATACTGTTGATGATGCTGTTACTCTTTTGAACCATGCTCTAATAGAATTATACAACTGGTGTTCGGAAAATAACTTATCCCCTCACGCGACAAAATGTGAAGCAATGTTGCTAACGAAAACGCAGTTCATTGGGCCTCTAAATTCAGTAATTATAGGCAAAGAACGGATTGAATGGGTAAATCATACTCGACTTGTAGGTGTCACTATAGATCACCGCCTTTCGTGGTCACGCCATCTTAACGACGTGAAAAAGAGCTTTTTAAACAAACTAAACCTGTTAAAACGCAGTTCCTTTCTAAGTAAGAATGCCTTACTGGACTTGTATTTTAAAGTCATTCTACCCTCCGTCTTATATGGCCTTATTGTGTGGGGAGGGTGTATCAACGCAGAGCAACTAAACTCCCTTGAAATTCTCCACCGAAGGGCAGCAAGGGTGATACACAAGCTACCCAAGCTACCATTTGGCCAATCAAAGAGAAATGACGGATATTATATGAGTCATTTCCATAGTAATGATAAGCTACGGTCAACAGAATAAGGAATCCTTTCGTGGCAGAATTTTTCTAACGAGGTAAAGACAAGCAACGAGCTATGGGAAAAAAATTGATTTGGTGTCCTGGGCCCAGTTGTTCGAAAGCCGATTAACTTAATCCAGGATTAGCATAAACTTTTGTGTCACGTTTTCACCTTTTTGGTGAAACTTTCTTTTGCTTATTTTTGTTTTCCAAGATTGACTTCTTCTGTAAAAAAAAAAATGTAAATGCTTTGTTTAGAGTGGAAGTGCACTTAGCTATCAAGCTAGTTTACAGGCACTCCACTGTTAACAAGGTGAAAGTAACAATTCAAACTTAACAGAAACATTAAGAACCCCAGTTGGCGGGAGGCAACCAGTTGGCTATTTACAAAGCGTGGTAGAGTTGAATCCGGGACAACTGGAAACAAATCCAAGCCAGAGGTTAGAACGGGATTTGAACCCGGAGCAGCCGCATGCAAACCCAATGTTCTAACCACTGGACCACACTGCCTCCACAATGTAAAGCATTTGGGAGTAGAGAAATTAACTCCTCGGTTAATTTTTAATCTGGGATTAGTGTTAATCGGCTTTTGAACAACCAGGCCTGGTCTTTCCTGAGATAAGAAATAACACAATTTCCCAAAATACTTAAAGTGATCACAGTTTTCTCAATTTGACAAGCAAACTTTAAGAAGTCATGATGTGGGCTAGGACTCCAAATGCAATCGTCATGAAAACCAGGATTATGACAGACGCCGCACTAAAGAGATGTCTATAGTAAAAAAATCCAAACCAACAAAGTACCAGGATTATAGCTAACAAGGGGAGAAATAACTTAGAAACATCCAAATCAGTCTCTTGGAAAGCTGTTGAAGAATGTTCATGGTCTCTTCTGATGTCTGATATCTGGGCGTGTACAACTGAATGGTTGGTAACACCATAAAAGGAGACTGGTTCATTGTCGTCTTGAAGCAAACGTCCACTGTAAATGAGCCTAACCCTTTTTCCTCTGTTAATTTCGTTCTGAAAACAAAACCTGCAAGAGCAACAAGACACTTTTAAGAAGTATAACTGATGGATTCAGAACTTCATTCATGAAGGGGATGCTCTTCTAAGGATCCTCAGCTTGAAAAGTTGTTTTGCTGCCCCCAGTCAAAGAGGCTGAGGTTGAGATAAACAAGGCTAAGTATTGTAAGCTATATCATTATTCCACTATATGTGTACGTGTATCTAGAGCTTCAACTTCAACTTCATTAATCAAAAGTTTCACAAAACAGAGACTCTAAAAGCAAAGGACTGAATTGAATATCTCCAGTTCTGAAAGCTGTGAAAAAAAAAAACCAACTGAGCTTTGCTTACCCTACGTGTCTCATATTCCTTGTTTGTGCTTCTCTTAAGGCTTTAAGGTCAAATAGAAGAAACCTGATTTTACTTTTAATAACTAAAATGAAAGGCTGTTAACCTACAATCCCTAATTCGTAAACTTCTGATAACTAACAGGAACGAGAAAAGACTACACATTATTGATCATTACCTTTTTAACTCTGCTACTGATATTGTTTTGCGAACTGTTACAGTTCTTTCATTCTCCATGTGTTTGATGCGGATTGTGATGTTATCCACATGAGGCTGACTTTGGTTGGTATGTTGAGGTAATTGTTCACCTACTCTTTGACGTAAAACATCTGAAGTTCTGTCAGTAATTGGGATGCTTCCATCAGTTGCAGAAGTTGAGGCACGTGCATTATCTGTGTCATTGTGAACGAGTAATGGTGTTTCTTGAGAACAAGCACTTATAACTGGTTCGTCAGTTCGCGATTGCCTCATTCCTATTGTGATGCAATAAACAAACAATTATTTATATCATTATTATTATTATTATTATTATTATTATTGTTATTGTAATAATAATAATGCAAATGTGGTCCTTATTAATAATGATAATAATAATAATAATAGTAATAATAATAATAATAATAACAAAATTATTATTACTATTAGAGAAGAAACGTATGTACGCAAGCAGAGTTATGGAGGTGGAACAAGCCACGTTCACACTGCATGGCACCTGAATGTCAAGTGACTAGTGGAACTCCTGTCAGCCAAGAAAAGCGAGGACTACTCGACAATGATGTCTTGGATAAGAACTAGAATCTCATTTGCCATCCTGAGACACATCCCTCCTATGCTTAAGGGGATCGTGCTCAATGAGGAGAGTAAATCTCAACCTACAAGAGATGGACTTTGACATCGAAAGAGGACTTTCAGGACACTAGATTCTGATTATTATTATTATTATTATTATTATTATTATTATTATTATTAATAAAGCAAGAAATAATAATAAAATTGTTATCAATAAGAGTGCAAGGGCTTGAAAAGTGGAACAATGAAAATGGTGCCTTCGAGTATTAAAATTCCATATTTTAAGGGGGCAAAGAGAGCCAATGAATTTACAGGAGCATCATATCAAATGATTGACTCTGGGGTATGGATATATCTTGACAACTTAGAAGTTGATTGACGAGTAAAATAGTCTGGCGTTAAACAAAGTAAAATACTCTGGCGTTAGACAGAGTAAAATACTGGCCGGTTTAGGCCGGTTTGGACGCTTAAGGGTTAATGACAAGTGGTCCTTTTTGTTGCATGATGCAAATAAAAGCTTGGATTTTGTTTGCCAAAATGTTTCGTGGTTTATTCATCCATCGGTCTATTGTAGTTCTCTCAGGTTCTTTACAGGAAATGTTGAACTAAGGAAATTTTTGTTTAGTTTTCAACCTTTTAATTTCAGGACAGGATCAGGCTGGTGGACTGGCAGGTCACTCACTCAAACCTAACCCAGAGGGTTAGTGTAAGGTCATGTCACAAAATGTAGGCCACTGCACTGCAGCTCTGCTTTTAGCAAAACCTACAACACCGGACACGTTTAGTTGGAACTCTTGACGAATGGTGTAGAATCAGTCTAGAATCATCGTGTTACAAGATGGCAGCTTACCGTTTCCCCCTCCCCTGAATTCGATGTTGTGTGAAAAAATTTTGGGCAACTGCTGGTAGTTGTGAAAATCAACACTGACGTAGTGGGAAAGCGGGGATGGCTGTTCCAACAAATCTGACGAGTATTGGAAGGCATGATCATCACCTGGTCCTCTCTATGCCAAGCTTTTAACAATATAAACATTGTTTTAAACAGACAGGCCATTGGCCACATGCTCTCCAGCAGAACATACCACTTGAGGTAAACCATTAATTATCGGATTCATAATGGGATTCACGAACAGTTTCATGTGAATTTTAGTATTTCAGATTTAAATGCTATAAACTCTTCATGGTGAAAGTAGTACACTGCTGCAGTGAATAAAATAACTGAACTTAGGTTAATTGCTACAAATCACAACTAGGCATACCAACCTTGTTCTTCATTTAAATTTCCCTGACTTCTTTCGTTCAAGGATGAAGAACTCATTGAATCTGAAGGTGCTGCGGTACTTTCAACAGTACTCTGTCTAGAATTCCACTTGTACAGGAGATGAACCAAAAATATCGTCACGACAGCGACAAAAACACTAACGAAAACGAGGACTTCGTTGCTAATCCCTTCAATAATAGCGGTAGCCATTTTCACGGCACTTTTCTCTCCAAAACACTGCAAACTTCCCAGGGTGGCACAGTTTCCAGTTTACATGAAGCAATTCATATCCAATATAAATGCAGCTGACCATTTGAGGAGGGTGGGTCCATGAGTGCAAGGAATTCTTCCAGCTCATTCAAGTACATACCTTTCATATGTGAAGTTTTCATCTGATAAATCTTGATACAGCATTTTTAAGGTACGGTTTTACATGTTTTGTATCATTTGTTAGTGTAGCATGGACACATAGTTCCCCAAATGTGAACTCTTGTCATGACTCTATTACAGCTAGCTTTCAGCTCTTCGTGATCATGCCTGATGGAACCAGTGCCTCTGGCCTTCTATCTGCTGACGAACAACGCCAATTTTGATTCGGTATCCATATCTCTCCCTTTCAACAGTAAGCCAAAGACTAAACTGGGGCTTAAGCCACTTGTGTTCTAAAATCACGAAATATAAGTAATAACCCATAAGCTTACCGTCGAGCCTGTTCCGTTGTACATGTCGTTAGGGGTAGGCCAGCCGGAAGTTAGGCACTACTTCTTCATCTTTCCCTTCAGTGTTGTTTAGCCGAGTTTTATCATGTTAATCAAATGTAAAAAAAAAGATTGCAGTACTGGCTGGGTTGACATCGCATCTTCTCTCAATCAACCAGAAGGTGAAGGCGTTAATTAAGGACGAATGACAAATAGTTTGAAAGGCGAGGGGACCTAAGGTTAGTTTATGCACTTATCAGCGGCTTTCCCGGGGGTCGACCCCGGGGACACCCCCGGGGAATTGAAATTTCATACAACCAAAACTTTGTGAAAACCCGTGGGTAGCGGGCAAGACAAGGGTTACAAAGTCCCCACCCCCGGGCATTTGTAAATACATGATTTTTTAAACACTGTTTATGGATAAACAACAAAATACATTTGAAGTTTTTGAATTTCCTTCATTTTGTAGAACAGTTAAAACATATATATTCTCTCATCTTGTTGGCTTTCCTCTGTGATACTGTTAACACATGGCCCATGATGCATGATTTTTTAAACACTGTTTATGGATAAACAACAAAATACATTTGAAGTTTTTGAATTTCCTTTATTTTGTAGAACAGTTAAAACATATATATTCTCTCATCTTGTTGGCTTTCCTTTGTGATATATTAACACATGGCCCATGATACCAAACCTTGCAGTTTTGTGACTTCCCATCACATTTAATCATAAATCTAGATAGATAGAAAATAAAAGTGATTAAGATCATGATCAGGATCTGAAAGTGAAAAGTTGCCGATAACTTTTACCCATATTCTGGCTCTTGGCAGTTACATATATAGCACCACAGTTGATCCTTGTGTTCTTCATCCTGCACATCATCCTGTTCTTCATTCCTGGATTCTGCCAACATGAAAGGAAAAGACTGTCACTATATAATGAATAGAAATGCAAACCACAGGAAAGAATTACCTCTCTGTTGTTTTTTTGCTTTTCGTGTAGCTGCAGCTTTTTTAGCACCACTTTTTCTTGCCTCCTGAACTTTGTCGAGGTGATTTGACCACATTTCTATTTCACTGGTGGGAAGCAAAAGCTGCTTGGCAATTTCCTCCTTGTTCTTGTGTTTTCCGTTCAAGGATTTAACAGTTGAACTTGGAGGTTGACTGTAATTCACGTTTCCATGTATATTAAAATCTTGTAAATGCTTTTCTGCACTTAAACAATGCCCAGCACATACTTTGCAATCTTTACCTCTCCACGGTCTTTGTGGATCACAGATTGGAATGGGTAAGTAAGAAAGAGGTGGACCACCACTGTACCATGTGTAATCTTTCTCCGGTTTCCCTGCTTGACAAACTGGATGAGGACAACTTGTTTCATAACAAGGTAGAAGTTGAAAAACATACTGACTGGGTAGATTCTTGACCATATGTCTATTGCGCAGATTCCAAAACACAAGTTTTGGTTGAAATTTTCGCGTAAACAATTCCACACAAAGTTCAAAGTAAACAATTATCAATTTCTGGGTGTATAGTTAAGCGAAAGAGAAAGTATTTAAACATAAAATTCCGCCATCATGACTTCTGATTCGCTCTCAGATTCGACTCTGATGGCTTGCTATATAAAATTCTAGAAATTATCAGTCTACTCTCACCTTTTAAAATAAAATCTTCTAAATTGTTGGCTTTGTAGATTGGCATTGTGAAAAATTTATTACCATAAGAAAAGCCAGCAATAAAGCAAAACACGATGTTTTTCATACAGCACATGTTTTGGGCCCATAATAATCAACTTTACACAGGAAGCCCAAATGCAATAAAACCCCGTGGGACAGTCCCGTGGGTATCCGCATAAAGACCAAATTCCTTCCAATCCCCCCACCCCGCGGGATGAAAAAAGAACCAAAATACACCAATCCCTTACTAATCCCCTATGTGCCCCGGGGGTTTCCCCGGGGTCGACTCCCGGGAAAGCCACTGATGAGTGCATTAACTTTCCTTACAACCTGTTAGGCTGAGGTTCGCATCACTAATGAATAATTTCAAATGATGCAAATTATTGTGGGTTGAATTTATCAGTACCCTTCTCTGCTCCACAAGATTTTCTCAGAGTACCTCAAGTGGCTTTCTCTGTCACAAAACCAACAGAGTGACAAGACTTGTCATAAAAAGCGCTTCATCCTACAGAAAACATGGGAAAATGATACGCCTTGCCCTCTTTTGCACTGCTTCTAGCTTGTGAGAAAGATACACTAGAAGACCATCATGAAAAACTGGGCATGGATATTCCTTGATTGGGCAGATGCAGGTCTGATAGAAATGTAATAATTCATTAGGGCCTAGACCTGCATGCCTTAATTGAGAAAGACAAAACGGGCATTTCCTAGCTTTCTTAACAACTTCTGCAAATATGATGGTTCCATTTTAGATCACTTGAAATATTTACACCCAGAATCTTAGCGTTAGAAACAACATCAATTTGCTTGTCGTTAATAACAATAGGGTTGAGATCGGAAGTCCCGTTTGTACTAAAACAAATCCTCATTTCAGTGTATTTAGTCTCGTTCAATTGGAAATTGTCCGAGGCAAAGATGTCGGCAACAGTCTGGATGTTGCTTACTTGACCCTTGAGTATTGTTTCAGAGATATTAGAATCATTGATGTACTTCGATAATTCATGGCAAGGTCATTAATCATAATAATGAAGAGCCACAGGCCCATGCCGCTCAGAGAAACAATCTTGACCTTGTTTCACTCGCTGCTTACAGCATCTCAGAAAGTCAGTTATCCAAAGGATGACGGTCTCAGGAATTAACGCTAAAGAGGCCTTGGTTTTGGACCAGTATCCCATGATCAACAAGGTCGAATGCTTTCTTAGAATTGAATAACACTGCTCTCACAGTGGCCCCATTCCTGCCAGTGGCAATATTTAAACACAATAATTTTTAAAGCTATAAAAGCTTGTGGAGTTGTGTGTTAAGAATTAAACTAACCTATTCTACATCAAAACATATTTACAAATCAAATATGTTATATATTTATGTCTGGCCTTTCTAAGAATTGAATAACACTGCTCTCACAGTGGCCCTGTTCCTGCCAGTGGCAGTATTTAATTAAGCACAAAAATTTTTAAAGCTATAAAAGCTTGTGGGGTTGTGTGTTAAGAATTAAACTAACCTATTCTACACCAAAACATATTTACAAATCAAATATCTTATATAATTATTTATGTCTCTTGATTTAATTTGAATGAATTAATAGCACTTTTGCTTAGCGATAAATCAATAAACAAATAAATGGATTATTAGAAGTAATATTAATTTTCTTAACTTTGATCAACAGTGAGACGTTAAGCAGACTTACATTGTACAATGAATGTAGAACATGAGGTGAAGTTATTAGTGGATGAAATCAAGAGACTTGGGTCAACTAATGCTGATGGCCAGGTGTCAGTCAAGTTTGGAGTTTTATTCAATGATGACCGCTGTGCAAACATATTTGAAGGTGAGGATTAAGCTCTGGAAAATGTAATTTCTGACACTTGAGTGACCTGGGAGCGAATTTGTAAGAAATTAATTATTTTATTCTGATGGAACGTTCGAGAGGCTCAGTTTTGGTCATGTGATCTCAGTGGCTATTTTAGCCATTCTATGTCAGTCTTTCTGGTGACTTTATTTCTCTTTGTTGCTTCTTTTGAAGGATGGGTGGTCAAGGGGTACTTCTTCCCCAAGGTTCTGTGCCACTGCATTAGATGAGTAATACATTTCCACCTTTTTTGGCCACATTTAGGGCGTGGTTTTTCATATCTGCATGTGTATTCATCAGATGACTAGCTGTGCACTCCTAAATGAACTATTTCACTTTGATTGTTTGTGTTCGTGGAGTCAGAATCTTACAGTGTTAAGAGGTCACTATAACCCCTGGAAGGAAGATCTCAAAGTAACTAAGGGTTTTGAGTAAACTGATATTGTTCATAAACTGTTTAGCAAAAGAACTTGGTCTGGTTCCTGTAAGATCCAAAAATCATTGATTAAATGGCAGTTTCTGCAGGTACTGGAGCAAAAAATACGTAAAGCAAAAGCAACAAAGACAGAAAACAAAACAACTCTAAATAAAAACTAATCCCAAGCGACCAAAAACACAATGCTTTCCTGTACCTGCAGAAAGACCCAATTCACAGCGAATGCCAAACATAACTTGACACTTGCTGAATATTATTGTTTTGCCTTGGGCATGTAACTTCATGTATTGTTTCCCAGCAAGTGAAGACAGCACAGAACTTCCTCACCATGAAACAACGATTCCAAGAAATTTTATTTGTTGTTCAAGTTGAGCAGTCCGTATCAAGTCAATTTTGATCTATTTTTTCTGATAATCTTGTTTCGCAGCTCTTGTAGGAACCCTTAAAGCTGCCAAGAGAAAGAAGATTGTTACTTACAATGGTGAATTGCTTCTTCAAGGAGTACATGATAATGTGGACATTGTATTGTTAAAAGATGAATGATGAAAAAAAAAAGCTTTATTATCATATTTTCCCGGAACTGGTGACATTTGCTCCATTAAATGTACAGTCAATATTATTTTGCAAACTTTTCTACAATAATAATAATAACATTATTATTATTATCATCATTATTGGTAATGTTAATGAAGGCAAATAAAGTTTTACATTATTTTAGTTAAGATGGCTTCTTCAGATTCATTGTTAATAATTATAAGAATAAATAGTATAGTAAGGCTTCGTAGCAGCAGGAAGTAAGGATGTTGCTTTGATGAACCACAAGATGTTTTTGAAGTTCATTTTTTAACGAAGACAAGGCAATACACATATTCATTTTATTTCTCACTGACGATGGATGATGACTCATCTGAAACATGTATTGTCTTGTCTTCATTAAAAAGTGTGGTTCATCAAAGCAAACAGAGCAACTTTCAGTCGAGTGTCGTAAAACCAAAACATTAATTACTTTGGCCAATCAAAAAGGATGGAGACAATCCAGTAAACCAATCAAAACTTGAAGTAATTACACGTAACTGACACAAAGCACTGGGAAATGTGCACGCGCAAGCAACGATTGGCTTTGGTTTCACTTCTGATTGGTTGAAAAAGTGGCGCGAGCACTTTGAACCGATCACTGAGTGAAGTAATGCAAAACCAAAGCAATTCACTAATTACATTGTACTTTCAACACTCAATTGAAAACCACTCTAGTATAGTGATAACAAAGGGACACTTCCTCGTCAGTTATTTTAATATGGTTGGTTACCCAGAGTGCTGGTCCAGCCATGGTTCAACAGAGTCTGCGGGTTGCTGGTCAAACTTTCAAACAAACAGTAGTGTCTTGATGGCATTTACAATAAAGAAGAAGAAGAATAAGGAGAAGTGTCTGACTCAGGGAGATTTATTTACACCATTGGTATTCCTAATGTAATGAGCTGCTGAGTCATATGTCCTGGATAATTTTCTCGTTACCAGAAATACAGGAAAATAGTGTCAATATAACAAGCTTCAAGTACAAACTGCCAATTGGTTTTAGAATGCGCTATCATAAGAAAAATGTCATCCAACATTTATCACAATGTCATTGACACCAGCCATGTTTTCATCACTCCTGGGTTCTCATCTGATCCTAATAGAATAGTACTTTGCAGCAGCCACTCCTGAGAACAGTTTTAAGTATCCTTTGTAGGGTAGTGTTGCAAAGCTCAAATGCTATTAGAAGCCTT
>OX421451.1:1405000-1427500 GCA_949126865.1 Montipora capitata
ACAATAGGTTTACAGGGTTGTAAGATTAGTGAAGAACTAATACCTGTCAGTAATCAAGTTTGTTCAAAAATAATTATTATTATGATGACGAACTTTATTAATGTTTTTTTATTTATTTAACATATTTATATACATGTTTGCCCCAAGAGCTAAATGAGCTCATCGCGGGGGGCTTGCACCAAATTCTAATTACCACATAAAAAATCAAACACAGGCATGGGATAGAAAGAAAGAAAGTTTTAAGTTAATTAAGTTAATTATAATGACCACAAAAAGAAAAAGAAAAAAACTGGTGACACAAAAATAAAATAATGTAGGATAACAATGCTAAAAATAGTAAAAGCTAGACTTAATGATCTAATATCAGTAGATAAGGAGTTCCAAATATGAAAAGTTCTTCCACGCTTATTTTCACAGTTGTTCTTGGGGCAGAGTATAGTAATGCCACCATAACATGAGGTTCTGGCCAATATATCACTTTTTGTTTTACAGACTGAGCTCTTTTTTTAGATTACCTTTTCTGCAAAAACGAAGGCAGTTGCTATGACATCAAGTTAGTTCCTTGTGATTGGTCTGTGGTGGGTTTCATTCATGGGAAATTTAATACAAAATAGTTGCAGTGACAAGAATATAGGGCTGTGGTTCGCTCCTACTTATGGGCTACTGATTTAAGCAAATGTCTCTTACAGACACCTATACCACCCCTTTGGTGGCTCCAAAGGGATTAATATACATGTACATTCAGTTCATTCATCGAGTCCTTCACCACAACAAATGAGCCCAACTGAGTGGCTTCATATCTCAGCAGTAGCATCACTGAGGTCATGGGTTCAAATCCCATTAAATTAAGGACGGTGCCTACTATTGTTATTATGCATACGTTCTGCGCATCTAGAGTTACTCGGATTTCCTATCGGTGATGCTTACTAATACAGGGATATTTTTGCGTGGTTTAAAACTATCCGGAGAAAGTAGATCTTAGTAAGTACTCTTGGTATTCAAAAAGAAAATTGGGGGTAACCATGCATTTTTCTGAGATAATGAAGCTTCAATTTGAGAAAGAATGCCATACATTGCTTTGTATTTTAAAGCTTTTTACAAATATTATTCATGAGTTATCTTTGAAAAATGCGTGGTTACCCCCAATTTTCTTTTTGGATTTCAATAACACTTGTTAAGATCTACATTTCCTGCATAATCACACACCGGGGCAAAAATATTGTTAATTAGTAGGCACCGTCCTTAAGCCACCTGAAATTTTCAGGTGTCTATAAGAGACAATTGCCTTAATAATTGTCCAGAGAACTGCAAGGATCACTTCCCTCTTTCACCTGACGATTTTCCTGCTTGTAACTTTACAGAATGAAGGGTCGTCCCTGGGCCTGGGGACCATGTTTTGTATACATCTGGAGATGGGGGTCCAGTTTGGAGGTCCACGTTTTTCAGTTCTATGCATGAACAGTTGTTAAATTACCTTCCCCTCAGTAGCATTTCTACCATTTAGGTACGTAAACTAGTTATAAAATCCTTGGGAAAGGCAATATCTAAAATTGAAAATTTGTAAGATGGCCCTGTTTTGAAATACAATGCATCGTCGTGGTTTTCTTACCTGAAGCATTGCACACGTGGTTTGGATCATAATGATCCAGAAAACCAAATGGACCATAATCAATCGTCAGACCCAGTATACTCATGTTATCTGTGTTCAACACACTAGGGATACAAATCAGAACTCCAATCAACATCTTAAATGCCATTCAAGCATAATATTAACAATAATAATAATAATAATAATAATAATAATAATAATAATAATAATAATAATAATAATTCAAAAATACAAAGTCTACCACTGACCACTGTAAGATGATTCCTGAAAATTTATATTTATTTAATTTAAGAAATTTATAGCCTTTACAGAAAGCTACAGTATCACTCAAAGACATCACATGTACTTTAGAATTTTCTGAAGGTTGTATCAATTGGACAGAAAATAATAACAATGAATCCAGCTCACCCATGACAAAATCCAACACACTGCCACAAGGCTACAAGTCTTGCAGTACGCCTCACTACTTCTTTAAAGAATCCCAAATAGGTCTCTTCTTTAGATTCTGTGATAACCTGGAAAGAGATTACTCTTCATATGAGTAAACATAACAACAAAGATAAGTATTGTAACATTAGTAATCAGGATGAAGATAGTGAGATGTTGTGATGGTGATGATGATAATGACGACAGTGACAATGATGACGATGCAATTGCAGCAATGATGATGGTGGTGGTGGTAGAGGCGATGCATGGTCTTGATCAAGATGGTGCTGATAATGCTGGTGGCAGTGGTTGAGATAGTGACAAAAAAGACAACAAAAAATATTACGACAATTAAGTTCATTTAAAATATTAAAACAAATCAACATTAACAAAGATTAAGCATTAATAACTTGTAGACCAGCTAGTTCAGCTTTTGACAGTGTTACCTCTGGGTAAAATGTGTTTACAGTGTAGTCAAGCAGCTGCACCAATATATCTGTGCGCCCTACACTTGGTCCCTTGCGTCCAGTCATAGGGTCTACTGGTTTGAATATCTCAAATGAGCCAAACCTTCACAGAAATAAGAGCACACAAGATCAGTTGACAACAAAACAAACAAGTTCTACCTTTAAGTTGATCCTCTGGTGTTTGTCTGTTGACTTTCCAATTGAAAGTATTTATAGTCATAGGTATCGCAAGTAACATTTCACACTCTTACAGCGGCATTCATTTTAATGTTTTGCCAGGCTTATAACTACTCTCCCTTTTGTATGGTTGTAGACACTACCTGTTAGAAAGGATAGAGGGCTATGTTCTCTACAAGTCAAAGAAAATGTCAGTGGCGGATCTAGGGATCTAGGGGAGGGGCCCACCCCCCCCCCCCCTTTTTGGGGCAAAAAGGATATATTCTGGTAAAAATTGAGGCTAAATTTTTTTTGGGTTCACACACTCAAAAAAACCGCCCCCCCCCCCCCCCCCCTTAGCTCAAGGTCTGAATCCGCCACTGAATGTGATAATAATTTGGTCATTATTTACCTGTAATTTGACAACTTGGTGTAAGTTTGTCAACTCAAACAACCCATTCAACAGTGTTCAACTTACAACTGTGTGAACTTTGCAAGGAGGGGTAACTGTCAATCAAATTCATTCACTGTGATTGGTGTATAAGCTTTAAATAACTTTGTTAGGTGGCCACGGTAAGGCGCGTCGCACTGTAATAATAATTATTAATAACACACGTCTACCTCCATTTACTAAGCTTTCACCCTTGACCTTTCTACCCTAGCAGTATGCACTGACATGTGAGCTGGACCTACATCAAAGGCCCCACCTCCAAAGAAGCTCCCGTAACTCCCTGGCAGTCGAGCATCCCAACAGATAATCGTAGAGTCACTGGAAAGATTTCAGGAGCACTCAGATTTTTTCCAGTTTGCCAACATTATCATCAATAATATTATTGTTATTACAACTCTTCTTGGCCAATATTACTTTGTTGTTCGTGGTCATGTGAGCCTAAATAACATACATAACTCCTGAAAAGAGTGAGGTCTCCATCTAATAGAGGAAGCCCTTAGATGTTTCAGACACCCAAACTCCACTTAACAACTTACTAAGAGGTAGTTGAGTTTGAAGTGGAAGCATTCTTCTTATGAGAATACAACAGCAAGGATAAATATACTTGCTGATTGCAATTTGGAACAAAAACCGTGGCTCTCAAGAACTTGTTACAATGTCACTTGTACATGTACCTGATAAATGTTGGTGCAATCCTCAAGACAATTGTGCATTTTTCCTGAATAGCATTTCCATTGTAAAATATGTCTCTGATTATCTTTGAATCTGATGTTACACAACTACCAGCTTGGGGTAAGTAAAGAAGCAAAACATTATTTGTTTGAACCAGTAAATTAATGTTAAATATTGAAGATAAAAGCATTTCTCCAAATTAAACAGGAGGTAATAGAAACGAACACAGGGCAAATGGATTAGCTTTATTGCTGAAAAGCTGGCTTTCTGGAGAAATTATATTGATTTGCCAAAATTTGAATGGTTCTTAATAAGGTTGATTTTGTCTCTTTTCAGGTGAGATGAATGAGAAACCAGGAGACCCACAGGAAAAAACCAACCAGCTGATGCAAAATCCTTTGGTACTTGTCCCCCTCAGAGCCTCCTGTGCGCAGCTGCCTGACTAATTAGAATCGGGCAGGTACAAAGTCGGACCAGATCAACTCAGATTGCTCACCTTGGATCAAGAGAAAAAACGGTTTTGTACTTGCCAAAAATATTTGACATTTGCCCCGATTTCACCAAGGTTAGCTTAAAGATTAGGGCTAGGGTGATTCCTCGAGGTCTTATCATAATAATTATTTTTTTATGTCGACCCGAGGTGAGCGATGCTGATCCCAGTTGATCTGATGCGACTGTTGCCTTTTACAATCAGTTTGGAATGGGGATATGAATGGAATGGCTATGATGCTTCTTACCTCTAGTGGTTGGAACTCCAAGAAAATGCATTGCCTGTAAAATAACATTGCTTCTTGTTGTAACTTGAGATCATCAAGGAGGACGGACACTAAATTATTCTATTTACCGGTAAATGCAAATTTAAGTCAATAACTTACAAGAAAACAGAAAGAAGAACAGACCAAATATCTTTTTGTATAATATGCTATTTTCCCCTTGAGAAAATAAAGCCCTTGAAAGAAGGCCTTTATTTTAAGACCACAGAACTAGAAAGCTCATTAAGGGGTTTCAAAAGTATTGGAAGTGGGTAGCTCATGGTTTTTTTAAAGTAACTAACTGTATCAACAAGGAGCAGGTCTTCAATCTGCTGGGGATGAGGGTATGGCATGATGACTTAGGGAAAAATATAGCCAACTTTTCTGAGTTAAGTAGTCAACCCTTTTCACTCGCTGTCTGTGCTCATTTAAACCCATGGGCTCAATAAGGACCAGATTTATATCAATCTGAAAAAATCCAAACAAACACTTCATTGAATTATATGACTAAAAGGAAGTTTTTCAATCCATTCTCCATACATTTTTCTTTGTTTGATAAATGAACAAAGGTACTGAGCTGGAGAAAAAACAAATCAGTATGTTACTTTATTCCAACAAACACTGTTTTCCACACTTAATGACTTGGCATTAACCCACAATGATACCATCATATAGGGCGAGTCACATTACAAGAAAGTCTGCCATTTTGTGGTCAAACTTACTCTTGTCCAAACGAAGCAAACTGGTGGGCTCCTATAAACAACCTAATTGTGTTACAATCATTACCTCACTACATAGAAATTCTCGGATACTTGATCGTAGCACCTTCCTACCATCAGCTTGTCGAGAGTATGGAGTCAAGCCTGCTCCCTTGAATTGTATTTCCCACCTTTCACCTTGCTTGTTTACTACTTCGCCCAGGTACCTGAAATTGCAATGTTACTATATCTCACCAAAAATAGTACGAAAAGAGTTGCCAAGTCTTTCGTAAATTATAAGAAAGGGTATCATTTTGCTATAACCTGGGTGTCTAGGTCTCCTTCTCACATCAATAGTAACAGATTGCCGCAAAAAAAATTATAAGGCCTTGCGAAATCACCCAAGCCCTAATCCTTAAGCTAACCTTGGTGAAATTGGCGCATGCATTGAATAGTTGTGGCTTACAAAACCGTTTTTCGCTCGATCCAAGTTGATCTGCTCCGACTTTTGTTAGTCAAAAATCCTATAGATATATATATACATAAAGTAAGCCAACCGGAGTGAAACTCGGAGTAGCGACAGCTGATCTTTGCCTTCACTCTACTTATAATGGTATTGAGCACTCTTCATCTTCACACCAAACTATAAACTTGGTTTTCCTACTTGGTATATATATATATATATTAATTTTTATTATATGATAAGCTCCGTGATCGTGCAAGATCACGCACCAAATCCCATACTGGTGTTTTATCCCATATAGTAAATCCTTCATTGACCAAGCTTGTTTGGTCAAGATGGCTGCATATTGGCCTCATTCTTTTTTTGCGGGTTCATAAACACCAGGGTCCGAAATTAACTTTTGGTGCAGGTGCCAGGTGGCGACACAAATTTTTTCTCAAGATGACGCACAATTGGGAAGAATTTTCGACTGCTGGACTTTTTAAATTCTGCTATACATCTGGACGCTTTATATAATCCATCTTTATTTCCTCACAGCTGAAGGACATAGGGGAAATCACTCGAGAATCAACTACTGGCCCGCAATGGGGGTGGGGGGGGGGGAGGAGCTGTTTATTCTTACTTGAGGATTGAGGAGCAGCATTTGGGAGACACTTTGCGACTCTAATTTTCTGTGTTCTGAGGCACGAGTGATGAACAAGGGGACACTTAGTGACGCTTACATATCGGGGCACAATGACAGGTTGAAATTAATGGAATAACCTGGATTCACTGTGAAATAAGTTTAGAAGGACAATGAAAAATGAAACTTTAAAGTTAAAATCTACACGAATAGACAGTCAACAGAGCCCCCGACCCGTCCCAACGCACATTAGAGAGTATTACGCAATCAGTCATACAAAGGCCTTTTGGCAACCTTTCTTACATTGCAGCACCATCTCCGAGTTGACCTGAGAAATATCCAAACTGGTGTCCACAGTAGCAATGCGCTGATGGCTCTGCCCCGGGTAATAATTTATTTCCACTGAAATAATCCGCAAAATCATCACGTTTCAATTCCTCTTCGGTCAAGTCTAGCAGAGACATCGCTTGTGCCGAAAATGCCACCGTTTGTGCATTTTCTACAGGGGCTGGCTGTACACGAGAAAAACAAGCTCCTGAGACTTGTCGTACATAATTTTTGCTTTCCTTGTCAATGGGTAAGCTTCTTAGTGCTAAATTATCGAAATTTAAAGTTTCTAAAGTCGCCATTTTGAAGTCGGAGTTCAGTGCTTGATCTTCAAGGCTTGTAGTCAAAAAAAGATGCTTGCAGCATGGTGTTGAGGAAAAAGGTGACGACTTCTTGCTGTACGGAAGATTGCCTTTGAAACCCACACGCCAGGAAAATATTTTTCTCGACCAACTGAAGTAAGACATCCAAGGTGAAAGCATGCATTAGGGTGATCAAATCCGAATTACCGAAAATGCAGTCGTGTGAAAGTCGGAAGAAAGTAGACAAAATAGTATTTCCGATTTATTTCCGACAACAAAGGGAAAGGCCCTGGGAACGAGGTTATGGTCGGTTATCTTCGAGCGTGCGCGTGGTAATCTGCATGCTGCTGCAGAAAAAGGCTTGTTAACACTTAGTACCGTTTTACAGTGGAAATATTACCTTCTACCTATGGGAGAAATAACGTAAGAAACCAGAGCCAGTAATCACTATGCTATATCGACTTCTTACAGTAGCTGATCTAGTTCAATCTTGACTTTTAGGGCACTTCACCCCTCAACTAAATGGGCGCAACGAAGAGACAGAATTTGGCTCACTATAGAATTGTCTGATTGTCAAAAGCCAGATATATCCCTCGATTCAAACTCGCTCCATTTCAGGTAAACGTTTTTAACATGTTGTGTGATTTTAAAACCATTGCATAGTCATGTTGTCCAATTCTGGTCAAATTGTGTTTATATTCAGCTGTAATATTACAAAATGCGAATCATTTTCACGTGTACGTACTGTTCATGTCACCGGCAATGTGAAAGGAACCTTTTTTAACATTTGAATTTGTGTACTTAGTTTTGGTTAACATCGCTTGTATGTAACTTTAGTGCTAAAGGAGGAAAAGAACAAAAAACTTATACACTGGATCTTAAGTTTCACCAAGAAGTGAACCCCGAGGTAAGATCAACTTTCGCTTTTCCGCTTTTCCGCTTGATGGTCCAGTTTTTGACTGCTGGAATTAAAAGTAAAGGAATTTTACTTACTAAATGAGGGAACGCATCTCAGCGCAAATTTGTGATAGTCAGGATCATACCAATGGTGGATTGATTTAATTTTAGTAATAAACTCAACATTTTTGGAAAGATCCTGAAAATGTTAATTTTAGGCCCACTGTTTTTTTAATAGTTGGCTTTCCCCGGTCATATCTCAAATATTATTTCAAAATAGAAATTGCAAAATTCTCCTCTTTAAGATAAACATGTACAACAGGCATGCTACAGATGTAATTAAATGTAATTTAACCTTGTTAACAACAAAGAGATGCTGGTTTTCCACCAGTGTAGGTCCACAATGGAGTGGTTTGCTTAGCGGTCAGCGGTTTATTCGTACATGCACAGGCTCACGTAGGTCATCAGTGTTCGACACTAACTTTCTTACTAATTTGCCCTTTGGGCAACCAGTTTTGTTTTTTGGTTGCCCATGGTTTTTTTTTTCGTTTGCCCACCTTCTAAAGACCTGTTGCCCATTAACACTCAAAGGAGGCCTGTAAAAAAATAATGTCGATTTTATCGGTCCACGAAAGAGGACATAATGAAAACTGTTAACTCAGTGATAATTTGGTGTTCACTGGTCACTTAAGTAGTAAATACTTTGCGACCAGATCAAACGAACACTGGGTCATGCGGTCTCAGTGTAGTGGCCATTTGGAGCTACGTTGGGAGAATGTTGTGTGGTCTTTGTTTTTTATTGGGTTTTTTTTTTGGCTGGTCTCATAAGGTTGGTGATCTGAGTGGACAGTAATATCATGCTTGCTGTACAAGTGGTGATCATGCCATTTCTCTAGCAGGACATGACAGCAAAGCATTCTTTCTCTATCTGGATATAGTTTCTGCTTGAATTTCTGAAGATGTTTGAAGTGAAGCAAACAGTGTTGTCCTCTTGTTACTGGAAGGTTAACATCACAGTAGCATGCATGGTTATGAAAGGGTTAAATTCTTTGCTGTGTTAATGCATTGACTCATGAGAGTGAGACTAACAGATTTTATGCTGTCTAAGATAAGAGGATGTTATTCATCAACTGGAAGCATCCCTGGGAACCTGAGGAGTGACTGGGTTAAATGGTGATGTCTGGCTATTGGGCCAAAGAAATGAAGAGTCATCTCTGTTCAGGGTCGGGTTGTTCAACAGCCGATTAACGCTAATCCCAGATTAAAAATTAACCAAAGAATTTATTTCTCCACTCCCAAATTCTGTTCCAACACTGATAATCGGCAAAACTTTTCATTAGAAGAAGTCAATCTTGAAAAACAAAAATAAGCAAAAGAAACTTTCACTAAAAAGTAGAAAACATGAAACAAGAGTTAACGCTAATCCTGGATTAAGTTAATCGGCTTTTGAACAACCGGTCTTAGTAGGCTCTAAGCCTAACTCTAACAACCTGTGACAGAGTGTGGGCGCATTACAAGAAGATTTGTACATCTACTTGGTTGGGGTTGGCTTTGTTTGGTAAGCTTTTGACCCGTGAATGGCAAAGGCAAGTCAAGCTTGACTGGTTCAGGTCTCTTTGTTTTAATGTCCCAGTTGGGGGAATAATAATGAGCTTGCCCTCCAGCATGGCGGATTTTGTACCATGTGATCGTTAGTTGCAAAAGGCCTATTATCATTGGCAGATTGAAAGTGTCGCCAATTGTCTCTCCTAAAAAAACAGCTCAGGTCATGTCACGCAACACAGGAATTAAAAACTTAACTCCTCAAGCTGGACATATTCGTTGACAAAATGAAATCATTTGACTACAAAAATCCGAAAATAACAGCTTACCTTGAAATTTAAGGAACTCTATCATTTTTCTGTTTTGAGAAATGGGAATGTTCAATTTCCTTCTGAAATATACCATTCTCATGTTTCCCTGGCGTTTGTAATTTGCATAAACATTTTTTTTTCTGCGTTCAGTTGGACCCTTTTTTCTATATTCTATGCGTCCAAAAGAAAAACGCGCACATCCTAGGACACAATTACGCACTCTGGATACATCACATGAATGTGACAGATGGTGTTTAAACTGGAGTGTTAACAGATTGAGTTGCCGGTTTTGGTTGCTACATCACTCTAAAAGCTGCATCGAGTTTTGATGTGACACAACACCTCTAAATGCAAATGCCATTGGCTATGTTAATCACTTCACACTAGCTGTCTGATGCTCCTCCAGTCCTGAGGTACATGTAATTCTAAACAGCATGTTTTGGAAGCAATAGAGAGGATTCTTCTTTATGGCAATGGTGGAAATGCTTTTGATACATTAAGAACTGTGAAGGCTTTGGCTTTTGTTTGCCAGAGAAACTTCTCTTCAATTTTTGGTATTTTGTTTCTAGGTCTTTTGATCACCTTGTTGGCAGCCTGATTTGGAGAAAAAAAAAAGTGTTGGTTTTAGGATTAGGTTTTAGGATTCTTTCACCAGAATGTCGGATAATCAGTTTGTAGGTTGGGTTACAGGCCCTATGATCATGTCTTGGCTGAACCTTTTCAGTTCTGGACTCTGCCTAATTTTGCCACCGGAACTTGTTGTTGCTGTGCTGGTGTGACAGAGGGATCCAACTCAATGTTCATGGGGCTTTTTTGTGACCTGGTTTAAGAAAAATCATTGTGATAGTTCTTTACAATGTCCTCTTACCTCGCTTGCTGAACAAAGGGAGGATTTGCTTTTCTTGTGGGATCGATGTCTGCCAGGATTGGATTTGGTTTACAAGCATATTTAAACCTGTGCACTCTACATGCTGAGGAGTGGAGGCTTATTGGCTAGTACCTCCAATACAAGGAAGTCTTCGCAATTTGCCATTTTTTTCACACAGAGGGTCACTTGGCTTTTGGTTCATGTGGTTTGGCTTCCTTATGTGTTAATCTTGCTTCTCATCCTTACATTTTGGAATAACCTGCTTATTGCATCGTTCAGAAGTTAATTTGGCAATAAATTGGTCTCACATGAGTATGCGCTAGTCCAGTCTTTGGTGCACATCTGCATGTTGTGCTTCTCATCTCCCATTGTTTTAAACTCTGGACAGGGGTATCAGAAGCCAATGATGTTTGCTGATCAATTTGAACCACTAACCATGAAAATACTAAGACTAAATATATTTAGTATAAATACACAGGTGATTATACAAAATCTCGCGCTCTCATTGACTCGCTATCTCTGATTATCAGCCGATAATCACCTCGACGGACAAAAATGGCTGCCAGTAGTCGTTTTGCCACTGTAAGTGAAGATGATTTCGCGTTGAAATGTTTTTTTTTCTCTTTTTTGAAATAATCACCTGTGTATTTATACTAAAACAATTATTATTCGCCGCAGGCTCAGTGATTATCGGTGAATATTCACCTCGACTTCGTCTCGGCGAATATTCACCGATAATCACTTCGCCTTCGGCGAATAATTGTTAAGTAAATACTAAAAGAAATCCCCACTGCCATCATGTTGACTATTCCATTATGTATCCAAAACTAAATATTTAATGCATGTGTTTTGATTGAGTACATGCAAAGAATACAATGTAGGTACACATGTGACATGCAAGTGCTTATGACTGTGTTAATTACATGCTAGTGTATTGAAATCTATAATGTGGAAAATGTATGATTAACAGATGACAATGCGATTAATTTTATCATTTTCCATATTTGTTGGCAGGAATGTAAGCAAAATGTAACTGCACGAGAAATATGTTTCAATATCAAGAAAAAAGAGGAGGGTCCTTATTGGCCAAGATTACTAAAAGATGCAAAAAAGGTGAGATTTTGCTTTTTGATAAAGCTGCTGCTGACCTATTGGTTGTGCTCTTCTGGTTCCAGACTCAAGAATAGAATAAACAACAACTGTTCACTTTAGTTTCAATAATAATATTTTTATTGTTGTGTTTTTAAGGATAGATATTTACTAGATAGGGTTAAATGTAATTATCTTAGTTAACGACTAGGAGCAAGTATACTCAGTCATGGCTTCTGATAGGATGCGCAAAAAAATTAAAGATTATGCGGAAATTTTTGGCCATATTATGCGGAAACATGCGTTGATTATGCGGAAATTACACCGGATTATGCGGAAACTTAAACAAGTTATAAAACTAATAATTAGGCCCGTCCAATGTATTTACATGCTTACGGTAAATCCGTAATCGAAATTGCAACCAATACAATCGCATTTGTGACTGAATTTTTGCCCTTTGTGATTAAAATACATGGAGGAGTCACCAATTTGCGACCAGCTTTCACCGTTGAAATAAAAGGGTTAGCAGTTGGGATTTTGCCGCAACTTTTGGTAAAATAAATAAAGCGATAAAAAATTATTTTGTTTCTCATCATGAATTTAGTTTCAATTTGGAGATAATGGAGCAAAATTGTAATACCTTTGGAGCGCGATCCATTCCCTCGATCATTGACTTAGGGTGCGTTTGATTCACCGTATTCCGGAATAAGAATACGTGAAGTGATGAATTCAAAACGGTATGTCTGGCGTTTTGAAGCAACAAGGATAATAAAGATATGTTTAAAATAGCATTTTAGCAGGTGTTCGACATTTTTAATGTGAATCTCCGTAAAAACGAAGGATTTCTAACTTGTATTCCATGTAATCCTATTCCGGAATACGGTCAATCGAACGCGCCCTTAGTTTCTTATCAGTTACGTCATTTGCTGAAGTGTAACTGTTTCTCGTCCAATGGAAAGCATTGTAGGAACAAAAACTAGTGTCCAGGCTCATTGGTGAAAAAATGCGCGGAAACTGCTTACGATCTTTCTTACGAATTTTCATCTTGCGAACGAAATGGTGTGTTTTCTTCCATGTTCAGGAAAATAAGCGTTTCAAAGCAGTCAATTTCTTCGGCTTTTATGTTTTTGAGGATGTTAAGGAGCTGCTTTATCACTAATATCAGGTAGTTCTTCTGTTTTTTGCGGAAAATATCGGAATTATGCGGAAGATGCGGATTTCAGTGAATTATGCGGATCCGCATCGCCGCATCCTGTCTGATGCCATGCTCAGTGCTTGATATAGGGTTGGCGTTTATGGGCGTACAGCGTGGTCTGCTGGTGGGCCATTAGCATTCCAGCATTTTCCAGGGTTGCGTTACTATAGGTCGTATCCTGAACTTTCATCCGATTGTGCAGGTGTTTTCCTCGATATTATATAACTGTGCTCAACCCAGGGATCGCGTTAACGCAGAAATCGTGCATTTTTACGCAAATAAAACCCAAAAAATGCATCATCGAAATTTTAATGCGTCCCAGGACGCAAGGCACTGACTTAAATAACTCACACAACTTGCTTTGATTTGTCAGTATATTCTGTTGTTTGTAAAACTGTTGGAGCGATCTGTGATCATAATTGAAGTTCTAAGAAATGGGGTTTAAAACATCTAAAAAGGTTAAAACTAAATTTTCGACCGCCTTCTGCGGTCTTCTTCAGAGGAATGTACTCTGCAAGTCACTGAATGCAAATATATAGCAAAAGACGTCACTGTTCGTTGCTCCTAGGGGAGGAAACCAGTGATGCGTAAACCCTTGGAAAGGGTGCTCTTTCATTAACAGAGTTCTTGTCCAGGAATGAATGTAACGGCTCTAGAAAAAGCCTTTGTCGGCCGGTCCAATGCATATGCGTCAATATTAATTCCAAGTTGGTTACTCTCTTTTTCTCATAATTTAAAACATACTCTTTTTCTCACAGAGGGTCACCAAGTTTTTGGGACCCCCAAAAAATGATTGGGACCCCAATTTGGCCGAACATGCGGGTCCCAGGACCCAGATTGAAAAATCCTAGCGCCATCCCTGCAACCTACAACAGCTTGATGGCTGGCTTGTTTTTCACCATGACTTCACTGGCACCGTTATCCTCTGCTGCTCCAGCTGTAGTTGTGGTAGCCTCTTCAAGAACCTCCACTTCTTTTTCTATTAAAATTGCAGTAGCCGTTGCCAGCCATCACCTTCATCGGTGGTTTCAAGTGTTAGCTCTACCCTAGCTATGGTTGTGGCGGGCTCTCTCGCAGCTTCATCATTTTCCCAGCACCAACTCATTTTGCCTCACACAAACATGCGCTTTATCAGTTATTGCTGCTCATGTGATAAAAGTGTAGTCAGGCTTGGCTAGGGTAGGGTAGCACGTGCCATTGAACTAGAGTTACTGATAAACTTGTGGCCCTCAGTGAACACCTCTTACCCCCCTTCCTCTGTCAATGCCCGTCCCGTTTTACAGGTATTCAAAGCTGCAGTTACACAGAACAGAGTCAAAACAGACGTCGATTAAGTGAACGAACAAAATTAATGAATATTGTCAATGGGATTCCAAAAACTGTAGATAATTTAATCTATACTTAATGTTGAAATATTCTATTTTTTGCAGCCTAGTTTTCTTCATACAGATTTTAGCAGATGGAGAGATGAAGATGACTCAGAAGAAGAAGATACCACTGTAGATGATAACTTTGAAGCTGTAAGTAAAGCAGCATTGAAGATTTTTTACAAAAGACAAAAAAGCAACCTGAGAACCAATTTACTGTAAAGACTCGTGTTTAAGCCGCACCTTCTTGCTTAAGTTTTGGGCCAAAAATCAGGGGTGTGGCTAATACATGAGACCATTGCTTTCAGAGGGAGTAAACAGGCTTGCAGGAGTCACAAATTGAACTGAAAGCCTCCATTAACTAAGCATTAAACATATTGAAACCTGTTGTGATCACTGCTTTCAGTAGAAGGTTTGCATCTTCAGTCTTGCTCACCAGTAGTTCTTTCAAGCATTTCATTTGCACTTTGTTTGAGCAGTAGAATCACCATTCCTCTGCACAGCTGCTTACAATGTCGTCTACGGCCGATCACCTCAACACTGATTTCTCCACTACGTGCAAGAAAATACCACGCTATTTCGGAGAACTCACGAGGCAAATGGCCGTCCGTTTCATTGCCCTTCACTACTTTCATGGGTGTTTGTCCATGGGTTTGTTAAACTCTGGTGTAGCAACAAGTTATTCTAAGATTGGTGGCTTCCATACATCTTGATAAATATGATATCCACGCACAGCTGATGCGAAAGCAAATGTTTCCATGTCGAGACTTCCCTTGTTAAATCCCTGCATGGTTGCCAAGCAAACGTTTCGCATCGTTCTCCTGCAAATTCTATCGTTTTCATTTCAACTGTGGGCTTTAGCAATGAAGACAACTGTTGTCGCTCACAGGGAATAGGGAAATTGATTAAAAATAAGCTTTTAGAAGGTATTTTCAGAGTTGATTAACCTATTTAATTAATCTCGCTGCAAATACACATTAGATGGAGTTCTTATTTTTTTCCAAAATCATGCTTGAAAGTTGGGGGTGTGGCTTATACACGAGTCTTTAGTGTAGTGCTAGTACTCAAAGATGAAGCCAAATGATCAAGGATATTTTTTTCTTAAGACTAAGAAAAGAAACAGGAAGTGACTGTACATTCTTGGTATCCTTATTATCAAATGTTTGGATAGGTTGCTTTTTTTAATTCTGAGGGAATTCTTCCAACCTTATTGTTTTGATATTTGACGGAGACTAATAGCTAGGTTTCATGCTACGCCATCTCCGCTATGTTGGCGGATGAAAGAAAATATCTCTTGAGCATTAGTTTCTTCTCTTCATCCACCAGTATTTGTACATTTCACCTTTGTTACCTTACTCTCCAGAGGTGGGTTGCAAACCACTTATACTCTGTGTCTTGAAGATGAAGAGTAGTTGTAGCCTTCTACATGTATGCAGATGTTCTTAGGGCTTCCCCCTACGAATGTCTGCTGAAACGAAAAGCCACTTCCATTTGTGGATTACATACCAATCAGAGGCTCGTGTTTTGTATGGCATTCTTTCACAGCATGTGATTGGCTATCTACAACACAATAATTTTTAGTCAATGCTGATTGGTTGATTTAAATAGAGGGCAAGTGGCCGGTGAACAGAAGTGGTTTTTTGAATGTCTGTGTGTAAGTGCTATTCCCTTCCATCTCTGCAACACCCTCCCCACCCCCTGAGCTCATTTAATCAGTCAGAATATTAATTTTTCTTGATTAATAGATGATGAGTCAGATGGGTGGAGCTGGTGGTCAGGTAATGAATCATGAAGTGACATTACTAATTTTATTAAAGTAGAAAATGGTAGATAAAAATTGCATTAGCTCAAGAACATTCCTGGATCCTAGCACATTTGAAGAGAAAAATCCCTGTATGCAATAGTCATCAGACTGATTGGCCACCAGTGTGGTAGTGAAAAGTGATGCATACATGTAATTTAGAACCATAAAAAGCACAAGTCTCTTGTGGGATTTTTACTAAATATCCCTAAACCCAGATTTAGTTTACTTGTTATCTGTGTTACTGACATTATTTCTCTAAATTTTTAGGACTTTGATCCTGGAGATGTCAACTCGGATGACAGTGATGATGAAGGTTTATATTGATCAGATTAATCATGAACAACATGCATATAATTTTAGGCCAATCAAGCCTTTAAGTTGTCACAGGGCAAGGAAAATTTGATTATGCCACGACATTCTATAGATCGTTTTCACTGTCATGCAACAAATAAATAAAATCGAAACCTCTTTTTGAAAAAAGCTATGCTGACAAATCACCTCTCGAATTCTCAGGTCTTTGCGGTACATTGTTTCTGAGCTATTTGTCGAAGCATTTCATGCAACTTTATAGAATTTTAAACGAACGAATGTTACGTGAAATGAATCATACAAATCTTCAGATATGAAATGAAGTGAAGCTATGATCCTTGCAGTTATAAATTTGCAGTTATAAATGCAATTTTAGTAATTGTTTTTTTATGCAATTGCCAAAAGTGCATTCATACATTGTGTAACTGCGAGGATCACTTGATTTATAGAGTTTTGTATGAAGCCGCAATGTTTGTGTACCACCGTTGTACACCAATATGGCTGCCAGAAATCAACAAGAACATCTGGAGTTCACTTTGCGATGAAAGGTGCATACTTTTCGCTCATGAGATAAAAATACATGCATTTGTATGAACATATCTCCTAATGTACTTGAAATGCTCAAACTTCTGAGTTTCATAGGTGTAGACATTTTTTTCAACCAAATAGCTTTGTATCATGGTGTTACACAAGGTGACAATTTGGAAATTCAAAATGCTGTCTTTTCGAAACGAATATGTAACTTTTGACAATTCCATGTCATTTTGTTGCAGGGTTACCTGACCTTGAGAGTTAAAGAATCAACATCAACGTAGACAAAATGTAATTACTAATAGTGCCCAATCAGTCAAAGTCAAATCCGGATGACTCAGGATAGCACCTCTGGGTGAACAGAACCAGCTACTGTCAAGCTGTGTGCATCTGTGTGTTCAATAGTTTTGGCATGTTGTTCATCTTGTTCATAAACAATATTCATATTCCCTATAAGAAATAAACTTGTCATGTTAATGATTTTTGTTAAAAGGGTGGTTTGTTGTAAGCATTTTCATTTGGGGACATAGTAATAGGGAACGTTAAAAAAAATAAAAATAAAGTACAGACAGGTTGTCTGGTATGCACTAAATAAAGCAAATTGCATGCATTAAAGAAATGGTAATGACCAGTTCTAAATAATGGAAAGAGCGAGTGAATGCAGGTTGTATTGCTTTGTACCTCTGCATGAATTCGTGCATTCCCAAGCTACCCAAATTCATAAAACTTGTACATGTACATGTAGTTAGGACAGACCTTTCACTTCTATGGGGATGATACTCAAGAGGCACTCTCACTGTTTTACATGCTCAATAGAGGGCCAATAAATGACACATTTTTCATGATTTTTTTCACTTAATTTGAAAAAAAAAAGTACCGGTATAGATGGATGATTTATTTTGAAATAAAGACTGTTCTGAAGACAGCAATGCAGATTTGAGTTTAAGAGCCAATCTAACCCTAAAACACATTAAATTAGTAGTAAGTATATAGGCCACTTTGGAAAATACCATAATAATCTTTGTCTGCCCCCCCCCCCCCCCCCCAAATTTTGCATAAGCATTGTTTCCAGTTTCTCTTCAATGGTCCCAAGGGAAAACAAAAACAATGCTCATGCAAAATTTGGGAGGACAAACAAAGAGTATTATGGCATTCTGAAGTGGCCTATTGAAGGGTTAAAAAGGGATCATGGCCAGTTTGCTGACATTATGAGTCACCGGACCCCTAGAAAAGAATTTGCTTCAAAATGGGCTAAAACGATGCCCAGACACCTCGCAATATAAGAGAAGCTGAATGCAAAAATAACAGATAAACAAACATTCCAAAAGGATTGCAGTTTTGCAAATGTTATATTTTCATTGACATCAACTTTAGAAGCCATACTATGAAAAAGGATGAATAAACTATCTTAAAGTCCCTATACTTTTTCCCCATTTTTTAAACTTTTTGTTTAAATATCTGTAGTGTCTGGAGTGTAGTACTTACAAACGCCAAAAAAAAATTGGCTGAGCCAGTTGGGTCCTGGTAACTAACGATGTCAAAGATGTAACTTGTTCACATCTCTTCAGAAATAGTCTCCTTCGCAGCCGTTATTAGGGTGGTCACGCAACGCTCCTTGGGGAGGAGATCTGCGTGACCAAAGGAGACTACTTCAGAAAGAAATGTGCAAAAGTGTAAGACGTCTTGTTGAAAATCTAATGCTTTTTTTTAAAGTCTTCATAGAAATGTCGGAATATAATTACCCTTTGGAATCTAGTGAATGTTCTGACAATTCAGAATGGAATTACATTCTTGACTTCTTTAACACGCAAACCGGTCTGACTTAGTATTTCACTCTGTCTAACGCCATACGATTCGCCCTTGTCACACGGTGGCCATATTGTCCCGGGAGACCAAATAAGCTTTGTTTTACCATGCCAAGCCTCACCCCCATGGTTTCCACTGCGAGGCTTGGTGTGGTAAAACAAAGCTTTTTTGGTCTCCCCGGACAATACGGCCGCCGTGTGACAAGGGTGAATTCTACTCGTCAATGGGGAACCTCCAGATCCAATGGGCTAAAGTCATTAGTCACCAGGACCCATCTGGCTTGGCCAAAATTTTTTGTGAACAAATCAAAGGCCTGTTAAAACATGTGAATGCACACTATTTCACCAGTATTTATGTTATGAGAATAAAACAAAACATTGTAATGCTCCCTGAATGTAGTTTTGAATCCAAAAAAGTACTTTGTTAGAACGCTATTTTTGTGAGTTAGGTTCTCAAAGCAAAAACAGGTAGTCCTATTCTTGATGCTTAACCCTTTGACGTCCAAACTTAGTATTTTACTCTGTCTAATGCCAGACTATTTTACTCGTCAATGGGGAACCCCTGAGAGTCAATGGGTTAAGCTACAAGGGATTTTAAATTCCTCCGAAATTTTCTTAACCCATCAACACCTCAAATGCCCCTAGGATGCCAAAGAATAGTATAAAGTCAAAACACTGACATCCTTTTTTTCATCTAACTGTATTGAAATAGTCCTGAAAATTTACGCTGAATCGGACAAAAGCTATGAGTTGTAGCTTTGTAAAGGTGAACTCTTAGGCCATGTTTTAAAGCTGAGAAAACACCAAGCAAAGTTTTCATGGTCACTAATCACGACACTGCGTTTTCGGGGCTATTACAAAATTGGATGGACTTAATTTTTTTTACAAATTGGAACTGTAAATCAATGTCTATATTTCTTCCAAAAAACCCACGATTTTCAGCAATTTCATTATTATCGAACCTATGATGAAGAGATCTTAACTTGACGCCTTGGAATTCATATGAAATTGATTATTGAATTTAAACATGGATGTCAATGGGTTAAGATGATGCACTCATTAATGCAATGAATAGGTTTCCATGGCAAACTCTACAAAGTTATAAAAGAGATGATTCATAGCCACCTTCACTTAAAGTGGCTCTGAACCCACTCTAAAGAAATTTTTCTAACTTTGCAAACTATAAATAGAGAGCGATTTTAGATGGTCTTTTGTTGCCACGGTAATCTAGTGCATCTTGTTAAGTAATTATTGGTGTTTCATTTGGTACCACAACATAATAGTTGGGTAGGTTCAATGCTTCCAAATACCGGTAGTACAGTTTGTTGAAAGTGCTCAAACTGGTTTGAGCCTTGCTAAAGTACTACTATGATTAAAAAAAAAAATCACTTTTTTCAACAAAGATCAATCATGCAGGATCAAGATGAAAATGCTCATTGCGGGCAGGATGGTGAGATGGAGTGAAAAAGATTGGTGGGGTATGGTGTTGAAGAAGCCTGTGCTGGACCCTCTTCTGACTGCAAACTTTGAAAGAACCCTTCCTCATGAGTATTGACAGAGTTTGACATGAAAAAATAAATGGCCCACAAAGAACTGCATGCTCTGAAATCTTTCACTTGACTCATTGGGTTGGGCATCTCCTTTGTTGAGTTTCCGACCTCAGACAAGTCTTACTGGAGCACCTTGATTTCATAACACGACACTACTGCTCAAAGCGCCTACAGTATTATTTTCCCTTGGTTGATAATTTTTGAGTGATCAAATGAAGTAAATGTTGTTGTTCTGGGTCTAAGTAAGTCCATAATTCTTTCTCTAGTTCCATCAGTGCATCAACGTCATTGTCCTGACAAACCATAACCACAGACTGAAGCAAAAGAAAAAGGTCCTTGTTCATGTAGTTCACAGGGTCCCCACCTACATTTCCCTCAGAGTACTTGTCAAGTACCTGAGCATGCTGGGGACGAATGCGCTGTGATGTTGGCTGAAGTAACATCAACAGCAGAACACGTCCAATTTCACAATGTGCTAAGATCTCTTGATAAGGGCCTTGTAGCTTTCCTTGTGGCCATCCTGCATTCCCTCGTTCTTCAGCAAAGTAAGCCATCTCAGTAAGTACAGACAAGGCTCCATCAAAATCACCTGGTAAAATAAACACAAGCTGGTTTAGTAAGATCTAGCTACAATATATTGGGGTTGCATTGTTTTCCTTGAGGCAGCACGTGATACAAAAATTCAAATTATTTCAAATATTCCATATTTAAGAAACTTGTCTGTCTGAGGTAAACAAACCTGTGTCAATTTTGCATGAAGCTACTAATGTCATGGACTGCAATGCATCTATTGGAGTCTGATGTTGCAATTCTGCTGCGTGTTGGTAATGAACCATTGCTTCGTGGGGCCGGTTTATGTATCTCAAAGCATCACCAATTTCTAGACACAAACAAGCTCCCAAGGCGGAATTCCCTTGAGCACAATGTGTCTTGATTGCCTGATTGAACAGATGTATCGCTTCCGTCAAGTGTTCCTCAAAAGACGGACACCTGAGTTCAACACAACTTTTCTCCGCTTGCAAAAACAATCTTGCCGCTTCCGTAAGCGCCTCAACTTCGCCTGTAGCATTACCCAATGTATTTTCACACCTTGCTTTAGCCAAACTACAAAAACCAGCATAGTGAGGACAGTCTTGCCGTTTCAGTTCTTTCGCAAGTGAACCAAACTGCCCACTTGCTTCAGATACATTGGGCTTTTTGAGGAAACGCCTCTTCAACTTTGCTGCTATGGCGCGGTACTGTCCTAGAACGTCAAATTCACGATCCATCCACGGCTTTTTCCACGTGTCCGTTTACTGATCAGGCTCATCATAACGCCTCCATATAACTTTCCCCAAATGGATTCTTGGGCAAAAACGTCATGCTAGCTCCCACATAGAGCACTAATATAATATAATACATCATATATAATAACACAAAGAATAACCTACATTTAAACGCACTCATCTACATTGATACGCATTCACCTACATTTAAACGCACTCACCTACATTGGTACGCATTCACCTACATTTGTACGCATTAACCTACATTGATACGCACTCACCTACATTTATACGCACTCACCTACATTGATACGCATTCACCTACATTTATACGCATTAACCTACATTGATACGCACTCACCTACATTTATACGCACTCACCCACATTCATACGCATTCACCTACATTTATACGCATTCACCTACATTTATACGCATTCACCTACATTCATACGCACTCACCTACATTTATACGCATTCACCTACATTTATACGCACTCACCTAGATTCATACGCACTCACCTACATTTATACGCATTAACCTACATTTATACGCAATCATCTACATTTATACGCACTCAACTACATTTATACGCACTCACCTACATTCATACGCACTCAGCTACATTTAAACGCATTCACCTACATTTATACGCACTCACCTACATTTATACGCATTCACCTACATTTATACGCACTCACCTACATTCATACGCACTCACCTACATTTATACGCATTCACCTACATTTATACGCACTCACCTAGATTCATACGCACTCACCTACATTTATACGCATTAACCTACATTTATACGCACTCACCTACATTTATACGCACTCACCTACATTTATACGCACTCACCTACATTCATACGCACGCAGCTACATTTATACGCACTCACCTACATTTATACGCACTCACCTACATTTATACGCATTCACCTACATTTATACGCACTCACCTACATTCATACGCACTCACCTACATTTATACGCATTAACCTACATTTATACGCACTCACC
>OX421451.1:1432500-1437500 GCA_949126865.1 Montipora capitata
GTGTTATTATATATGATGTATTATATTATATTAGTGCTCTATGTGGGAGCTAGCATGACGTTTTTGCCGATTCTTGGGATACGTGTAGTTACCATTCTCTCCCTTCCAATATGGCTGACGACGATGTGAGTTTCTTCGACCAGTTTCTTCATGTTTCTTGGACTCATGTGATTCAGTAACTATAGTCACTAGAATTTAGTTCATTAACTTGCAGATGGAATTAGCTAAAGAAGAAAAGGTCTTAACGGCTAGGAAACGGAAAAGACTTGAGTAAGTTGACGTTGTTTTCAAACTGTAATAAGGCTCAGATTTTCCAACCGTTGGTGGCGGGAATAGCACGTGCGGAACGAGACACCAAAGGCTGGAAATCTGTGCCTAAACTCTTAATTCAACTTTATTAACGATAAAGCAATAAATCACACAAACACACTATCTACATTTAGCAACGGCAGGTACAAAACACAAGTCACAGGTCATTGTTTTACCAACACAGATAGTATCCTATAAAGCATTTATTGTAGCTAACCTTACATGTAGGCATTTTTTACAATTGTGTAATTTTCTCTACGCAATTGTAAAAATTGCGTTCATAACTGCGAAGATCATAGCTTCACTTGATTTCATATCCGCAGTTCATATATGATTCATTTCATACACCATTTCATCATAGATAATTCTTAGGTATACTGTTCTAAATTTTTGCCCTGATGCTAGCAAAAGAATATTTGCAATGATTTAGTTGAGAGTATTTCCAATAAAAATTACCAGCTGAAGAAGATCTGGTGTGGTATTTGTGAACTTGACTTTTTCTGGACTGTAATGTACAAACTTTATTTATGTTGTGAATACATATGAACTTTGTTTTAAGAACTAAGCCATTCTGGCACGTAAAAGGAAGGAATAATATGAGTCATAATCAGTCAACAAAATTACAGGCAGTAATCTTTACCATCAAGCCCCTTCCTGGGACGGTACTTTCATTTGGAGCTTTTTTAGTTAAGCCACAGAAAAATGGCTGATCAATGCACCTAGAACTTTCCTTAATCACTCACTGAAAAACCATGTCCCATTAAAATCATAGAACAACCCTTGGTACAGCCACTTCTCATACATTGTAGCTCTTTGGGAGTGTTTGCAGTGTGCCATTATTATTACTAGTTGTGTGACTTTGACAGTTCTGCACTTCTCTGTTACTGATATCTCCTTCTTTAGATCTTGGCACTTCTCAAAGTTTCAGTTCTCCTCGTTTTTAACTCTACTGTCAACTGTCAGCCACAATCAAGCTTGATCTGTCATCTTTGTTCAGCATGACAAGATCATGTCAGTTACATATATAATTATGGTTGATTCAGCAGTCTGTCTGTGTGGTGAAGTCTCAGTGCAATTTCCCCTTCTGTGATTCCAAAACTAGAACCAGATTTTGATCATACCAGATCTTCCCTCTCTCTTTTGGTTCAAGTTCTCACAAAGTTGCTTGTGGATGACTTGAGGAACTTTGTCATAACTCCAAAGTAGATACTGGTGTTGAGATACATGTAACATCTTACATTCTGCAAATAAATATCGTATAAGGCTCACCATTTGCTCTCTCTCCCCACGCGATATAAAATGTACATGCTGGAGGGATTCCTTGTTCTTCAATCCTTGCCTTGATGTACATGCAATTTGTTCCTTCTACATGTACTTGATTATGTGCTGCCATGGGCATAATCCTTCCTGTCTCCTTTTTGAGACATCCTCTTTTAAGCCACTTCCATGAACTTGCTTCACTGACTTCCTGTGTAGCCCTACGAAACTGGCCATCATGAGTAGTGTTTATCCAAAGATGGCTGCTTCCTGTCCTCATTTATTGCCATCAGTTATTAATTTTTCAATCCCTATTCCTCAGAACCAGCTAGGTCTACTGCCCTGAGTGCAGTTTCATCATTTTACCACTTTCCTCAAAATATAATAACAATAATATTATTGCTATAATATTATTCTTTTATCACCTTGCTGGGTATTTCATGTCATATCTCAGCTCCCTCCCGGAGCTTAGAGATTCAACACCTAAAGTTCTGAGATTCTGGCTTTTGCCAAGAGGACAGTCTTTTGCAGCAACTCATTACTGATTTCTGTACCAATCTTTGAGATCCAACAAATTATTAACAACTGGAATAACCTCTACTCTATTCATTTCCAAACTTGCTTTATCTCAAAAGCTTGATGATGATAATGATGATGATGATTAGTATTAATACTATTGTCATCATTTTTTTTGTATGCTTGTCTGAGCAATGCTAATGGTATCAGACCGTGACTGCCATGTCGACATAATTATGATGTTTTACAAAATGTGTTTTCAGGTGGCGGTCCAAACATGCACCTAAAAACAAAAAGATGAAAATGAAATCAGGTGCAGTTGTTACAAATAATTTAGTATTTTGAAAGTACATTTAACATGTTTTCAATCAGGATAAAATGGTGTACTACATGTAGAATAAATAGAGGGTTGTAACAGTATCTAGGCTTAAACAATGAGCCCAGCTCACCATCCCTTACCTTGTGTCTTCAGGTGTAGACAAAACAACAAGCCTTCATCACTGAAGAGCTCAAAACAATTTTATTTTAAAGTTTTTTTTTACAATCTTATCATACATACACCATAATTATGCTGATCTGTCCCCAGTTGTTCAAACGATGGATAGCGCTATCCGCCTGATAAATCACTATCCACTGGATAACTCAATCGGTTTTGCTAGTGTTTGTCCGCTGGACAGTGATTTAACCGGTGGATAGTGCTATCCATCGTTTGAAAAACTGGGGCCTGCTTTTCACTCCAAATCCAATGCACATGCTAACTTGAAAATTTGAATACTGTCAAAATATATTTCACCTCAACACAGGTTTCGTAAGTACATTCTACCATGATAATTCTTTTTTTTCCTTTCTACTGTCAGGTGCAATGAAGAATTTGTTCCATTTTTTATTTCAGAGAAACCTGGGAAACCATTAAGAAAAAAAGAGCAAACAAAATTTATCAAAGCTGTCGCAACTTCAGAACCAAGTGAACAAGAGGAAAGTAACGAGACAGTTGAAGTCAGCAAAAAGAGAAAAAGATACATACTTTTTATTGGTAAATCTTATGTTACCTCGTTATTCTTTAAAAAAAGATCTTTCTGTAACTTGTACTCTTGTGTGAACAGAAAGGCCAAAGAGCCATATTTTTCAGAAAGGATTCATCATTAAAAATAATGAATTATTATGTAATAGTTTATTATAATATGGCTTTAAAATTTTCACTCAACTCAATATTAACTTATAATGAACTCATAGTGAACTTTATCAGTGTCAAGTCTTCTAGTAGCCTGCGTGGCGGCCATTTGAAGGGGGAAGGGAGGGTGAGCCGGCGGAAGAACGAGGAGGCCTCACAAGGAAGAAGGGAAGGGGACGCCTGTAAGGACGCTTTTGTTTTTTCCCCATTTTTTATGCTCATTTTCTGTGCGTAAAAATCGTGATTGGCTAGAATTAAATTTGTGTCAGTCACCAACCTACAGGTACATGTAATCCCCTCCTCCGATTGGATGATTTCAACGTCATGCTATTTTCGAGCTTTCAAGTAAATAATCTAAAATCGATCTCGCCACCAACGTTCTCTTTTTGATCTGATGCCAAGCGTTTGGATAGAAATTTGAAATTTAATTTTCCTTACACATACGTTGCAAACAAGTTGTGGAGTATTTTTTGGAATATTGATTCCGGCCACATTTCTTAGTCGTTTGACCCATACAACACCAAACTATTTCTTCTTCAGCAATGGTCTGAACTTAGTTGAGCCGCATTTCACCAGTAAACTGCTTTCTCAAACTCCACACAGGTTGTTGAAAGGTGATTGCTCCTTTTTCGGGCGAATGCATTTTGTTTCGCTCTGCTCCGTGCGATTTTTTGGGAAAAAGTTGCCCGTAAACAACATTCCTGTGTGGAGCAATTTTACTGCGAGCATTTTGATTTGATGTAATTTGACAGTTTTAGAGATTTTGAAGCTGTCTTTTAATTTTCCTTGGTCTTCGGAAGCACTGACGTTTTGAAATACTGTGCATATGGTAACACTAATTGAAGTCACAAAGAGAGTGGCCGACCGCCGGCCGGCATTGTTTTTCTTTCACTTGAATAAAGTTGAATAAAGATTAGATCACAAAATCTTGATGTAAGTTGTAACTGCAACTTCTAGTGGTCAGGTGTAAAAACTGGTCGTTTCTGTTACATTGTTTAATTTGAGGTTGAAGTTAAAACGAAAAGTCACATTCAAGAATCAAAATACTACGAAGAATTAGTTTATATCTATGCTTGGTATCATTACTTGTATTTTGCATAATTAAATAAATCTGATTATTCTTTACAAACAATTTAATTTCGGGATAGCTCCTCAGACCTTTGGGCTAGTAACCTCAAGTACCAGCTTGCCCAAAGGGCAACCTCATCTTTTCATTTTCGTCTCACCCTGCTTTATTATGTATGCATATTAATTAATTAGCCAGTTGAATGGGAAAAACAATAGCATCCTTGCAGGCGTTCCTTCTCACCTGTGCTCCCTTCCCTTCCCCTTCAAATGTTGGTTTTTCAGGAAAGAGTCTATGTATTATCCCAAGTGATGTCTTGTTTTCTCATTTTGCAAAGAAAGTTTGCAGTACTTGATATTTTTTACACTAGCTCACCTTCATTATTTATTATTGTTAGGTAATTTACCATTTACAGTAAAGGAGGAAGATATCATATCACATTTTAGATGTACTGGCAAAGGTATCTTGTATCAGTTATGCTAATAGTATGTACATCATGACTATCATTGGTGTAGCACTTATTCAGTCCCACAACAGGCCATCAGCCGTTTTAACAGTAACATGAATGAAATTATTACTATTTTTAGAACCAAATATACCATTAGGTCTGAAGTGTAGATTTTAGCGTTGTAAAATCGCCAAATTGCACTCCATGCTTTACTGGGGGGCTGGACAATCTGC
>OX421451.1:1452500-1457500 GCA_949126865.1 Montipora capitata
CTGTACAGCTAGTGACAGATAACATCTGTGGAACAAACAAACCAAATTTGAAGTTGACATGTTCATACCATTTGCTACATCATCCAGGTACATAGCAGAGTATTACAACATGGTCCGACCCGGACCCTTGACTCACTTTGGCAATTTAATATCAATGCATTTTGGACTGCTAGAATCTGATCTGCTTGATCTTTCACTGAACTGAAAAACCACACTCACCTTCGGATTTCCAGCAAGAGAAATGTTTCTTGAAACCCACTGCCGATTCCAACTTAATTTTATGATTTCTTGGGGTATGGTCAGGGACAAAGTAATTGTTGTATCAGCTGGTTGAATTCTCAGAGTTTTTTAAAAACGTTAACTTTTCTTCTCACCTTCTCGGCTGCTACAACAAAAGACGATGATTACGATCAAGAATGACATCGTTGCAGGCTATGTACCTCTTTGGTTAAGTGGAAACTTTTACGATTCCTTCGGATCGATCGGGAATAGTCACCATTTGCTTTGCGTTTTTTTCGTAAAGCGCGCCGGCGAACTCACTGCAATCAACGAAGGTGCCGCCATCAACCTCCAACCTGACCGGACCGGAAGTAAAATGAACTGCGTAGAGCTTTTCACTGGGTTGCCGTATGGCAATACGGCAATCCCAGTTGGAAAATGGGTAGAATTTCTCCGTTTTCGTTTTTTTTCCGTGTCGGTAAAAGTCTTGCCTGTCACTCCCCCGGTAAGTGGTGTCTTTGTGCATAGAGCCTTCTGCGCGTATTTTCTTAGGATCGAGAGGGTAGTGGAAATGCGTACATTTCTCTGGTGGACACAGTAGAATCATTAACTTAACCTGTAATGGCGTCGAAAGTCATGTAACGCGAATGGCGTTTTAGTGGATCTTTGAACAAAATATACCCTTATGAAGCTCAAAAATGGCAAATCAATTGGATACTGAACAAGACAGGCGACTACATCGACAACAATCTGTCGCCCGTCGAGCCGTCTTTTACCAAGTGTGCTGTTATGTAGAACATTGAAGATTCGCAGGGCAGCGATAATAGTGAATTCAAAGACTAGACAAGGTGGATTGAATGGAATTTCAAGCGTTAAAATCGCTGAAAAGGTAAGATTATTGTCGAAGCGATGCCACAATTGCGTGTCTTCACCACATGTTCCTTTGATCTCACATTATTGTGTTTTCCGTCAAAATATTCGCTTGTTTTCGCTTTCGCTCGAACACATCTACCTTTATTACATGTCCAGTGAATAGTTTTATCCTCTGGGATGAATTTTCCGTCGAAAAATCGGTTATTTGGGCGGTCAGTGTAAAACGCAGACTGCAGACTGCAGACCGGGGGTAAAATGCAGACTGAGGGTAAAATAAATATTAATAATAAAAAAACGAGTCATAAGGATAAAATAAAGATTGTTTGAAAGACAATCCTGTTTTACATCTGTCAACAACTCACATTATTATGACTGCAGGTCGCTGCACCTTTTGGGGATGCGATCGTACGCGTTGAAATCATCTGTGCTTTGTTTTTGCGCTTCCAGATGCATTGCAATGTTCCAAATTATTTGTCACACAGGTACATCGAGGAAAATCGATCGAAAAAACAACAATTATTACTTCGAATACCTGAATAATCTCGGTTGTCTTTTTTCGGTGCAACGAAATGCACAAAGAATTTCATGTATTCCGAGCAATTAGGACGCGGGGATTTCATTGGTTAAGCTATGCGTGATAACCCCTAGGGAGAGGTTATAATTGAAAATTACATCTTCCAGATGCAAAACAAACGAGCTTGTGAACTAAAGGATAAACATAACATACACGAAAGCGAATGAAAGGATCCTAATAAGAAATTTTTACACCAGTCATACTGGCTTAAGCCGACTGAATTGGAACGTTAAATGGTTGCAAAATCCACGTTATCTCTGTCTTTGTTAATTGGTACTGTAGCCATGCGTGTCAAAATAAATTGAGTTATTGGGTAATTACTCGATTACTTTGTTCAGTGCAGCAAAATGGACAGTTGAATTACGGGGTGGTGACTTCTTTGCCTAAAAGCAACTCACTTAACGAAACTGTCCTTTTTCAAACAACAAGGATTCAAACAGCTTCAATTCTTACAGAGTTCGATAAAAATCCGGATTTAAAACATGCGGTGGGGCAACCAAAGCGATGGGAGCTGTGTTGGGGCTTCAGTGTGAAAGTACAAACGGCTACTAACACTCTTATAACTCTTTTTTCATTATTAGTTTATTAACCTGCAGTCTGCAGTCTGCATTTTACCCTCAGTCTGCATTTTATCCCTGGTCTGCAGTCTGCAGTGTGCAGTCTGCGTTTTACACTGACCGGTTATTTGGGTGGTTTTTGGCAACAGAGGTTAATTATTCGTAATGCGATCGCTTCCGTTGCCGTTAGCAATGGGTCGCAAATTTGACACTTTTATCGCATTATCACATTACGCATTGAACCACGTTATATATTCATGCCTTATCAGTTTTCGGTCGAATTTATGTCCAAGAAAGCAGATAAATTGCAGAAAATATTAGTTTTGCATCCAAAAATTCGTAATCAACGCTAAAATGACCAAATTTTGCCCAGAAAACATATTTTACTGTTATTTTTCTTATTTTTTTTCGTTCGACTTTCGCTTTTATAAAATGTTTCAGTTGTCTGTAAATAAGTTGTATGCTGTTGGAAAGCTTATTTTCTTAGCTTTAAAATGATGTCTTTTTCCCCCTAACTTTAAATATTTAAAAAAAAAAAAAAAAACATTTTTTGGCGATGGCTGATTTACCGCGGTTTTCTCGCGGTTGGGAAAGTAGGAAAAAGAGTTAGGCCAGTAGCCAGGTTTTTAACCTCAGAAAAGGATCTGTTTCGTCGTACGAACGTGTGAGGACCTGTGAGCCAAAGGACCTCTGCTGGTATGACTTCTGGGTGACTCCTTAATAACTTCTTACTAACCGAGCGCGAGGGCCGTACTGCCAGGGAAATATTGGCCCGAGGTCGTGGCAGTACGGACCGAGCGCAGCGAGGTCCGTACAAAAACGACCCAGGGCCAATATTCCCCAGTACGGCTCGAGCTAGCTCGGTTAGTAAGTAGTTTATCATATGGTTTTTTAATTACCTTTTGCTTTGTTTTTGCAAGCCCGTAATCGGCCCGTGGGCCAGTCACAATTTGCCTGGAACGCTGCACGTACCACAGGCAACCCAGTGTACCCTCACGGAGGGTCTAGTTAATTTTCATTTCTGCTGCGCATTCATTTTCTGTCAGCCAATGAAAAAATTCGAATTTTTTGGTGCGTCCAGAGCCACTCGTCAACGACATTTCAAGCCTAAAGACGAGTGGCTCTGGGGACGAGAATGATTTGGGGTAACAACACCTGTTAGGTACACGTGACCAATTCATCACCGACACAGAATCAATATGGCGTCAGAGGAGAGTCTGTTGCTTTGCGTGCCTGAATTTCCAACACAAGTCTTCTCGGAACTCTACAGACTCCGAAAAGAGGAAAAGCTTTGTGATATTGAGCTTCGTGTTGGCGATGACCAGTTAAAATCTCACCGCGTCGTTCTGGCGGCTGCAAGCAGTTATTTTAATGCTATGTTCACCGGTGACTTAAAAGAAAGTCATGAAGATAAAGTCACCTTGTTTGACGTGGAATTTTCGGCGTTAGAAGATTTGGTTAATTTCTGCTACACCGGACGGATAGAGATAAATGTTGGCAATGTGCAGAATCTACTAAGCGCCTCCAGCCTGCTACAATTAGCAAGCGTGAAGCAAGCTTGCGTGGAATTTCTTCATCGTGTTCTTCATCCCACAAACTGTCTAGGCATTCGCTCTTTTGCGGACACGTACTCCTGCGTGGATCTAGTAGAAGCAGCCGATGTCTTTGCTGTTAAGAATTTCTCTGAAGTTGCTAGAAGTGAAGAGTTTTTGGTTCTCGCTCCAGAAAAAGTTGTTGAAATGATTTCGCGAGAAGAATTAAATGTCCGAACAGAAGAAGAAGTCTTTGAGGCAGTGTCCGCATGGATTAGAAGAGATGAAGACGAAAGAAAGGATTTTTTACCAGAACTGTTGAAAAACGTTAGACTTGCGCTAATAAGTCCACAGTTTCTGTGCGAGCAGGTGTCTGCTGATGAGCTAATCAAAAGCAATTTGAGTTGTCGTGATTTAGTTGACGAAGCTAAGGACTATCACCTCATGCCCGAACGTAGATACAAGTTGCAGTCCATTCGCACGAAACCCAGGAGATGTAGTGAAGCAGCAGGCTTAATTTATGCCATTGGTGGCCTGACATCTTCTGGAGAAGCTCTTAGCACGGTAGAAACATATGACACTTTGACGAAGCAGTGGATGCCGGGGCTACCAATGAGTACATTGCGTACTCGAGTTGGTGTGACTGTACTCGATAACAAGCTGTATGCCCTGGGAGGATTCGATGGGCATAAAAGGCTCAGTACTGTTGAATGCTATGATCCACAGTTGAAGGCCTGGAAAGCCATTACACCGATGAACACGCGCCGTAGCGCCCTTGGTGCAGTTGTGCTAAATGGGAAGATTTATGTTGTGGGTGGTTATGATGGCCATATTTCTTTGAGCACAGTTGAATGCTACACTCCTAGTACCAACATGTGGAGTTTCCTTACCCCAATGGGAACACTGCGAAGTGCTGCAGGTGTAACAGAGCTGAATGGGAAGATCTATGCTATTGGTGGTCACAATGGGTTGTCCATATTCAACACAGTGGAGGTCTATGATGCACAGTCTGACAAATGGTCTCCATCTCCTTCTATGGGAGAGCGCAGATGTCGAGTGGGTGTGGCCACCTTGAATGGTCGAATATATGTATGTGGAGGATACAATGGGAGTGCTTTCCTCAACACTGTAGAATGCTTTGATCCTGAAACTGGACAGTGGTCATTCACTGCCCCAATGAATACACGACGGAGTAGGGTTGCTGTTGTCACCTTAGGAGGAAGACTGTATGCTGTTGGAGGGTAT
>OX421451.1:1467500-1482500 GCA_949126865.1 Montipora capitata
ATTTAACCCTAGTTACTCTGCACATAGTTTTATATTAAATTATGACTTACGTTGGATGCGATTTTGGTTGTAAACACTTTGAGTTTCTACCAAACACTAATAGGGCTGCATAGGCTCATGCTACAAGTGAAAGCTCGCTGCCTTTGCTCGGCATGTAGGAAATACAAGAAACACCAACAGCTTCATATCAATTGTGTGCAGGAGAAAGGATTTGCCTCCATGACTTTTAGATATCTTTCAATGTATCATGTGAGACTAATTTCCCAGTTCAAACCAGCAGAATAACCTAAGCACACATGGGACATGTCCAATTGCAAAATGGAGACAAATTTAATTAGAAACTTTGTGGATTCAAAGCATTTTATGATGTATTATTTTCTTGTGATCTCGCAGATCATAAAAACGCTACGAACATGATATTTGCTATAGATATACTTATCTTTTAATAAACCACACGAGTGCTATTTTTCCTGCCTGCGAGGCAATTGAAAATGTATCAGCATCATCAAGTCTCATCACGCCAGTCGGTGCACAAGGCATCAATTGAAAGTGTAACTGCATGTTAATACAAGACGTTGATTGATGCGATGTTCATTGTTGTCTAGACTGTTTAGATGTTTTTCCTGTGTCATTTTAGCAAACCGCTAAAACGCCACAGCATTCACAAAGCCGAAGATCGTGCATCTGCATATCTCATATTTTGTGACTGCAAGCTGCTGAGATATTTTATGATTGAACTGTTTATATTTTCCAGAAATAAAGCAAATAATATTTTTTCTAGTTAATTATTCGAAAGCCGCGTACGTGACAGGTCAAAATGACCACCAAACTGAAATTTTGTCCGGAGAAAAAGTCATCTTGCCTGGACATTATCCGTTATTTTGAGCCCTGAGAATGCAGATTGATTTTGTAAGCATGTATGAAGTTTCACAATTATAATTATTATTTAAGGCAGCTGTGACAGCAAGAGCAAGAATTGGCTGGGTGAAGTTCAAGGAATTTGGAGAGTTGCTGAACTCAAAAAGGTTCTTGCTGAAGGTGAAAGGAATGGTTTATCGGAGTTGTGTACGAGTGGCGATGTTATGTGGGAGTGAGACATGGTGTCTAAGGGAAAATGAGATAACAAATATCCGAAGGACTAAGACTAAAGAGAGCAATGTGTGGTGCAAAACTGATGGACAAAAAGAGGACAGAGGACCTGATGGAGATGTTGTGATTGAAGGAAACAGTGGTTTAGATGGCAAAGGCAAATGGAGTCAGATGGTATGGGCATGTGTTGAGGAGGGATGATGGGCATGTTCTGAGAAAAGCGTTGGAGTTCGAAGTGAAGGGCAAGAGGAAGCGAGGACGACCAAAGAAGACGTAGAAGACGCAAGTGGAGAAGGATAGCAAGAGAGTTGGTTTGGAGAAAAAGGATGCCATGAATTGAGCGAGATGGTTTATCCCCGTAAACCGGCCACCCCGGTTTACGGGAATAAACCCGGATCAAAATTGGATTGATGATGATGACGATCACGATTTGAACATCTAAGTACACCTACATCAACATGTTCCAGCAATCGGCAAAGTCCATTTTTGACTTATGGCTGTTTCTGCTTAGGTGGCCTGATACACTACAAGCCTTTTTAGAGACATCACGCCAAGCCGGCCACTTCTGCTGGAGAGAACAGGACAGCCACAACACTGGGGACTCCATCCCCTACTCTTCTCAAATAGTGTGTGGGTTGTTTAACATCCCACAAGGAACTCATGAACATGAAGGATATTTATGAGACACAACTTAAGGTTTATAGTCCTTTTCCAAGTTGAAAGGATCACCGCAGTTAGTTGAGCAACTTAATTTAAAGCAGTTGCAAAATGAAGCCGTAAAATCCAGGTTTTGCTACTGCTTCAGTTGCTCAACTAAATGATATGATCTCTTCAACTTGAATTTCAGAAAGAAGATTACAGATAAAATGAAAGATTTAGAGTATAATCAGTTTGACCTCAGCTAAGATAGGGACCTGGCACTGGTCAGCCCATGTCTGCTACATTTTACTCATTTCGCTTTCTTATCATTCTGTGTGCGTGTGACAGGAGTTATCTGTGTTGAGACCAATTAAACCAACGTCCTTGCAAAATGGATGGACTCCTATTTATGATAAGAAAGCGAAATAAGTAAGAAGTAACAAACATGGGCCGACTAGTGCCAGGTCCCTATCTTAGCTCAGGTCAAACCAATTATGCTCAAGGATTGATCCTCGTACCTGAAATAAGAAATACCAGTAATACTGACTCGTATTACAGATTTACTGTTAAAGAATCCCAAGACATTCAAGGCTACAATGGGATTTGAAGACACAACATTACAGACTGTATAACATACTGGTGCAGTACTCAAATGACCAAAGTATGAAGTAATATTTTTAATTAGTGTGGGAAAACAATTTCCTATGGTTTGAAAACAGTCTTAACCCAGGGGTTTCAATAACTTCTGAAATAGCCGTCCATGATAGCCCATTGAAGGCGGGCAGTTTGACAAGTTTATGATAGCATTTCTAGTGAAAATCAAGGCAAACTAGCCGGCGGTGTGAGGCAAAGCAGGCGGCGGTATACCGCCGGTAACCAGCTTCTACTGAAACCCCTGTAACCCTTTCTTGCCCAAGAGTGACACTCATACATGTAGATTTTACTGTCTAATGCCAGATGATTTTACTCATCAATGGGGGCACACTAGGGCATCAAAGGGTTGCAACTGGGCAACCTCTCTGTGGTACTCACTTTTTTAACTGACGATTTCAGCTTTTTTGCAAGTTTCTCAGGCACGAATGCTGCAATCTGAGCAGTTTGCCACTGTTGACCAAGTGAGTGATGCCATGAGTCTTTACTAGGTTTCACCATCTTTGATCTCGTAGTTGCATTCTGAGGACTGGCTTTGTTTTGTGTTCTTTCTTTTACTGTAAGACGTTTGCCATTAAAAAGAGGCAGTGACTTCTCTAATAGTATATTACTAACACTTTCTTCATTTGCCATTTCTACTATTGCAAAAACACCCTAAAAGAATAGAAAATTAAGATTTTACACACACACTAGAAATTTTACCTAGTAGTGTTTGGGATGCTAATGATTGATCAGGGTTCGAAAACATGACTTATATTTTTTCATCAGATTGTCTGCCAAATGTAATGATTAGCAACAGACCAAGAGTGGACTTAAGTGTCTTGAAAGCTTTAATAATCTTAAGTACTCCTCGTAATACTATTGGTTCAACTTAGGTCTCATTGCTCAGGAGCTAGAGGCACCTAATCCCGAAGCGATATTCAAATTAATGTTGAATATCACCAAAACTCAATTACCTCCCCCCCTCCCCCCTAATGATCTTGGTTCAAGGGGGTGGCACCGCTGCAAATAGAAAAGGGCCATACACAAATTTTCCATGCCCTACCCTACACTTCCATATACAGCTGTAAATGTCTATAGCCCAAGCTTAATCAACAACAATGGCTCCCCCCCCCCTCCCATCAAAATGACAATAATGTTAGCTTTTTTCAAACATGATGACCTGCATCTACTACAAGCAAGCTCCTGCCATATGAACTGCTTCTGGGGTGTGAATGCATTCATACCTTGTCTTTATCCAAGAAAATTTTTGACACCTCCCCAAATGCACTAAAATAATCAGTCAAGTCTTCTTCAATGAATCCTGAATTTTGAAAACCACGGACATAGATACTCTTCTTACATGAGCTCTCCCTGTCTCTTCTCAACTTTAAAAGTCTCTGATGTTTTTTGCCTTCATTGTGAGTTGGTAGCAATGAAGCTGGAAATTATAAGAAAGAAATACTCTGGTAAAGGATAACTAGCCACCCAAAGCACCAGCTTTTAAATTCTTATTAGAAATATGACTTTTTTAACAGATATTGGTTTTTTGTCTGTTTTGGCTCACATATCATGAAACCAATGGATCACATGTAAAGCCAGAATTCCTATGTCAGCTTTGAGAGAACATACCACATATGTTCTTAAGAACTGAATTAAAATCAAGTTCTTTTGATTGGTCAGTAATCAGTGTTACTAAAATAAGCTAGCTTCATATTCCTAGAGTATGGCAACGGAGGTTCTCTCTTCGACATCTACCGGTACATTTTCATGTTCCAGAACTCAGCAACGTCCCTTTTTGAGTTATTGCTGTTTCTGCTTAGATGGCCTCATACAATATAGGCCTTTTTAGAGACATCACCGCCAAGCCAGCCACTTCTGTTGGAAAGAACAGCACAGCCACAACACCAGGGACTCTATCCCGGCCTACTCTTCTCTAATAAAAATGGAGTATTTGTGCAGGGCAGGTAGGTGGGGAACCAAGCCGTGCTAGTGGTTTTCAAAAGACACTCCCCACTCTCCCCTCCCCTACCCCAAAATGGTACCTGCAAAATTTATTTACTCAAATTCAATATTTCACCAGACAGTCTCCTGTCATAAATGAATTATAAGTAAAGAAAGCATCTTCCAGCGAAAATACATGATTAATCGTTTAACAAAGTGATAAGTCCCATTCGTTGCAATGGTTAATTTTTTTCTTTTGCGTGTGGAAAACTAGCGAGGAGCAGGTATTCTGTCAAGAACTGTTGGGCAACAGTCTCTTGATTTTTGGCAGGTTTGAATCCGATGTCGATGATTTTTTTTTTTGCATCTTTTCCTCCCAATAATAATTTCAATCAGAAAAATATAACATGCAAATTATAAGCACTGTATTGCCAGAGGAAAACCTTGTCACATGCTAGGCGACCAATAATGCTACATCTAGCAGAACAGAGCTATGCTGCGCTCGTCACTGCCGTTCTATAGATATTTCACTCTCAATGTACACTTTCTTTAAGCTATTTCAGGTTCTATTTTACAGTCAAAGTAGCCAGGGGACATGCTCATATTAATGATAGCTTTGTTTGTGAGAGGGGGCCTACGGTTTATAGTCCTTATCCGAGAAGACTTGAAAGTCTAACCATTTGCAGACAAAATTACAAAGGCCTGAGTGTTGATCCGGCCGGGGTTCGAACCTGCAACCCCTCCTCGTGATAGCTCGATGCTCAACGAACTGAACCATCTGTGCGCAGTACATGAGCTCTCCCTTGCTGTTCTTAACTATAAAAGTTTCTGATGCTATTATGAGAAAGAAATACTCTTGTAAAGGATAACTAGTAGCTACCCAAAGCACCAGCGTTTAATTCTTATTGGAAATATGATTTTTTTACAGATATCAGTTTTTTGTCTGTTTGACTCGCATGTCATGGAACCAATGGATAACGTGTAAAGCCCGAATTCCCCTTGCAGTTTTGAGAGAACGCAAGACGTACAATTGTACGTCCTTCAGAACTACATTAAAATACAGTTCTTCTGATCCGTCAGTAATCGTAGTTGCTAAAATAAGCTAGCCTCGTGTTCCTAGATTATAGCAACAGAGTTCTTTCTTTCTATTTTTTGCGTTACTTACCTGAAGGTAAAGCGACACCACAAACATCGCACCAAACTTGTTTCCTAGCTGCCGCCATGATTTCAAGTTAATTTGCGCTCTGAGAGGTAGATACTTCATGTATGATATACTATAATGTACCGATATATATAATTACTGGGTTGCCGTATGGCAATACGGCAATCCCAGTTGGAAAATGGGTAGAATTTCTCCGTTTTATTTTTTTCCGTGTCGGTAAAAGTCTTGCCTGTCACTCCCCCGGTAAGTGGCGTCTTTGGTGGACACAGTAGAATCATTAACTTAACCTGTAATGGCGTCGAAAGTCATGTAACGCGAATGGCGTTTTAGTGGATCTTTGAACAAAATATACCCTTATGAAGCTCAAAAATGGCAAATCAATTGGATACTGAACAAGACAGGGGACAACATCGACAACAATCTGTCGCCCGTCGAGCCGTCTTTTACCAAGTGTGCTGTTATGTAGAACATTGAAGATTCGCAGGGCAGCGATAATAGTGAATTCAAAAACTAGACAAGGTGGATTGAATGGAATTTCAAGCGTTAAAATCGCTGAAAAGGTAAGATTATTGTCGAAGCGATGCCGCAATTGCGTGTCTTCACCACATGTTCCTTTGATCTCACATTATTGTGTTTTCCGTCAAAATATTCGCTTGTTTTCGCTTTCGCTCGAACATATCTACCTTTATTACATGTCCAGTGAATAGTTTTATCCTCTGGGATGAATTTTCCGTCGAAAAATCGGTTATTTGGGCGGTCAGTGTAAAACGCAGACTGCAGACTGCAGACCGGGGGTAAAATACAGACTGAGGGTAAAATAAATATTAATAATAAAAAAACGAGTCGTAAGGATAAAATAAAGATTGTTTGAAAGACAATCCTGTTTTACATCTGTCAACAACTCACATTATTATGACTGCAGGTCGCTGCACCTTTTGGGGATGCGATCGTACGCGTTGAAATCATCTGTGCTTTGTTTTTGCGCTTCCAGATGCATTGCAATGTTCCAAATTATTTGTCACACCGGTACATCGAGGGAAATCGATCGAAAAACCAACAATTATTACTTCGAATACCTGAATAATCTCGGTTGTCTTTTTTCGGTGCAACGAAATGCACAAAGAATTTCATGTATTCCGAGCAATTAGGACGCGGGGATTTCATTGGTTAAGCTATGCGTGATAACCCCTAGGGAAAGGTTATAATTGAAAATTACATCTTCCAGATGCAAAACAAACGAGCTTGTGAACTAAAGGATAAACATAACGTACACGAAAGCGAATGAAAGGATCCTAATAAGAAATTTTTACACCAGTCATACTGGCTTAAGCCGACTGAATTGAAACGTTAAATGGTTGCAAAATCCACGTTATCTCTGTCTTTGTTAATTGGTACTGTAGCCATGCGTGTCAAAATAAATTGAGTTATTGGGTAATTACTCGATTACTTTGTTCAGTGCAGCAAAATGGACAGTTGAATTACGGGGTGGTGACTTCTTTGCCTAAAAGCAACTCACTTAACGAAACTGTCCTTTTTCAAACAACAAGGATTCAAACAGCTTCAATTCTTACAGAGTTCGATAAAAATCCGGATTCAAAACATGCGGTGGGGCAACCAAAGCGATGGGAGCTGTGTTGGGGTTTCAGTGTGAAAGTACAAACGGCTACTAACACTCTTATAACTCTTTTTTCATTATTATTTTATTAACCTGCAGTCTGTAGTCTGCAGTCTGCATTTTACCCTCAGTCTGCATTTTATCCCTGGTCTGCAGTCTGCAGTCTGCAGTCTGCGTTTTACACTGACCGGTTATTTGGGGGGTTTTGGCAACAGAGGTTAATTATTCGTAATGCGATCGCTTCCGTTGCCGTTAGCAATGGGTCGCAAATTTGACACTTTTATCGCATTATCACATTACGCATTGAACCACGTTATCTATTATTCCTAAAAATCTAAAAATATTCATGCCTTATCAGTTTTCGGTCGAATTTATGTCCAAGAAAGCAGATAAATTGCAGAAAATATTAGTTTTGCATCCAAAAATTCGTAATCAACGCTAAAATGACCAAATTTTGCCTAGAAAACATATTTTACTGTTATTTTTCTTAAATTTTTTCGTTCGACTTTCGCTTTTATAAAATGTTTCAGTTGTCTGTAAATAAGTTGTATGCTGTTGGAAAGCTTATTTTCTTAGCTTTAAAATGATGTATTTTTCCCCCTAACTTTAAATATTAAAAAAAAAAAAAAAAACATTTTTTGGCGATGGCTGATTTACCGCGGTTTTCTCGCGGTTGGGAAAGTAGGAAAAAGAGTTAGGCCAGTAGCCAGGTTTTTAACCTCAGAAAAGGATCTGTTTCGTCGTACGAACGTGTGAGGACCTGTGAGCCAAAGGGCCTCTGCTGGTATGACTTCTGGGTGACCCCTTAATAACTTCTTACTAACCGAGCGCGAGGGCCGTACTGCCAGGGAAATATTGGCCCGAGGTCGTGGCAGTACGGACCGAGCGCAGCGAGGTCCGTACAAAAACGACCCAGGGCCAATATTCCCCAGTACGGCTCGAGCTAGCTCGGTTAGTAAGTAGTTTATTATATGGTTTTTTAATTACCTTTTGCTTTGTTTTTGCAAGCCCGTAATCGGCCCGTGGGCCAGTCACAATTTGCCTGGAACGCTGCACGTACCACAGGCAACCCAGTGTACCCTCACGGAGGGTCTAGTTAACAATTATTCGCCGAAGGCGAAGTGATTATCGTGAGCCTGAGGCGAATAATTGTTTTAGTATAAATACACAGGTGATTATTTCAAAAAAGAGAGAAAAAAAACATTTCAACGCAAAAATCATCCTCACAGTGGCAAAACGACTACTGGCAGCCATTTTGTCCGTCGAGGTGGTTATCGGCTGATAATCCGAGATAGCGAGCCAATGAGAGCGCGCGATTTTGTATAATCACCTGTGTATTTATACTAATTATCTTTATACTCTCTTTACTAATTAGGGTACTTTACTACTTAGGGTACTTGGGCTACTTGACGTCCTTGAGCTACTTGAGCTACTTGGGCTATTTAAGGTACTTAGGCTACTTGAGCTACTTGGGCTACTTAAGGTACTTGAGCTACTTGAACTACTTGGGGTACTTGGGCTACTTGGGCTACTTGGGCTACTTAAGGTACTTAGGCTACTTAAGGTACTTGAGCTACTTGAGCTACTTGGGCCACTTGGGGTACTGGCGCTACTTGGAGTCCTTGGGCTACTTGGGCTACTTGACGTACTTGAGCTACTTGGGCTACTTGGGCTACTTGAGCTACTTGGGCTGCTTAGGGTACTTGCGCTACTTGGGGTCCTTGGTCTACTTGGGTTTCTTGGGCTACTTAAGGTACTTGGGCTACTTGGAATACTTAGGCTACTTGAGGTACTTGGGCTACTTAAGGTACTTGAGCTACTTGTGCTACTTGGGCCACGTCGGGTACTTGCGCTATTTGGGGTCCTTGGGCTACTTGGAAGACTTGTGATACTTGGGCTACTCGAGGTACTGGGGCTACTTGGGCTACTTGGGCTACTTAAAGTAGTTGGGCTACTTGAGCTACTTGGGCTACTTAGGGTCCTTGGGCTATTTGGGATACGTGGGCTACTTACTACTAGACGTATTTGAGCTACTTGGGCTACTTGGGCTACTTGTGGTACTTAAGGTACTTGGGCTACCTGGGCTACTTGAGGTACTTGGGCTATTTAAGGTACTTGAGCTACTTGTGCTACTTGGGCTACTTGAGGTACTTGGGTTACTTGGGCTACTTAAGGTACTTGAGCTACTTGGGCTACTTGAGGTACTTGGGTTACTTGTGTTACTTAAGGTACTTGGGCTACCTGGGCTACTTGAGCTACTTGGGCTAGTTAAGGTACTTGAGGTACTTGGGCTACTTGAGGTACTTGGGCTACTTGGGCTACTTAAGGTACTTGACCTACTTGGGCTACTTTAGCTACTTGGTTGGTTTTTATCAATGTAGTATTTGAGATAAGGATTTAATCAACATGTTGTGTTTCCGCGATAGTAGGAGTTCTGTGAAGCAAAACATCACTTCTTATAAGTATGCAGTGTTTTGGCCATTTATGCTGGTTTATACCCGTGTACGATTCTTGTGCTTATATGTACTTGGGCATGAGCTAATGCTTACGTTGTACCTGTAAACCAGCCCTATGAACTTCGAATGGTTACAATAATTTCAATTATCACAGAAATACGATTGTGTACTTCCCAGCGATGCTCTCAAAGGAAGTTGATTAAGTAAAGTTTTTTATGATATGAAATGTACCCATAACATTCACGCAAAAATAATTATTTAAAGATCTCAAGGCAAGCTAGGATTTTCCGTACAGAGTTTTTACAGAGAGTACTTGTTGGGTCTCCCTAATGACGTATAAAGTTAAAATTCAATCTTTAACTTGCCTAACTATCAACATATCCATTAAATCAAGTAGTCCTAAAACGTAAAGTAGCACCAGAAGACCCTCAAATACCCTAAGCATTTCAAGTAGCCCAAGTAACCCAAGTAGCCCAAGTAGCCCAAGTACCTCAAGTAGCCCAAGTAGCTCTAAGTAGCCCAAGTACCTTAAGTAGCTCAAGTAGCCCAAGTAGCCCAAGTACCTCAAGTAGCCCAAGTAGTTCAAGTAGCTCAAGTAGCCCAAGTAGCTCAAGTAGCCCAAGTAGCCCAAGTAGCTCAAGTATCCCAAGTAGCCCAAGTAGCCCAAGTAGCTCAAGTAGCCGCTCTAAGTAGCCCAAGTACCTTAAGTAGCTCAAGTAGCCCAAGAAGCCCAAGTACCTCAATTAGCCCAGGACGCCCAAGTAGCCCAAGTAGCTCAAGTAGCCCAAGTAGCTCAAGTACCTCAAGTAGCCCAAGTAGTTCAAGTAGCTCAAGTAGCCCAAGTACCTCAAGTAGCCCAAGTAGCCCAAGTAGCTCAAGTATCCCAAGTAGCCCAAGTAGCTCAAGTAGCCGCTCTAAGTAGCCCAAGTACCTTAAGTTGCTCAAGTAGCCCAAGAAGCCCAAGTACCTCAAGTAGCCCAAGACGCCCAAGTAGCCCAAGTAGCTCAAGTAGCTCAAGTATCCCAAGTAACCCAAGTAGCCCAAGTAGCCCAAGTAGCTGAAGTAGTCCAAGTAGCCCAAGTACTCCAAGTAGCTCAAGTAGCCCAAGTAGCTCAAGTAGCCCATGTAGCTCTAGTAGCCCAAGTAGCTCAATTAGCTCAAGTAGATCTAAGTAAAAAGAGAGTAAGATAATTATATATATCGGTACATTATAGTGTATCATATATGAAGTACCTACCCTCTGAGAACGAGAACGAGGTTGTCCCGAACCAGTCTTCCCTTTTTCCAAATGGAACGCCTGATGAAAATGAACCTTATAGGGAAAGGACTCAAACGTCGAAGACACGTGGGTCAACTGATGGGTGGACATTCCAAGAAATCGAAATATGCGAGGAAAGATATTTGCAAAGGAACTGAAGAATAGCCGACAAGAAGGGCGCGTGGCGCAAGGAAGGATAATCATGTCCAAACAATCAACAATTTCAGCGAAGGAAAAGCATGTGCTACCACAATGCACGAAGGAGAGAAGAAGTTCGTAAAATGAAGAGGATTCGTAGCAACCAAATTCAAGCTAAGATTCCCTCTTGCCAGGCGTTAAATCGGTTTCAAAGACAATGTAAATCAAGGATTTTGGGCGAAACTGACTTTTTCAAAATTCATCAGTTTCGTGACATCAGTGGAGCGTCGGGAATGGTTCAATGTCTCGGAAGAAATAAGCAATTAAAGCAATGTATGAAAAGTGTTCCATCCTTTGAGAAATATTGTACCTATCACAAGATTCAAATAAACAATAATGACACATGACACATGATCGATCCTGTGTTGGACATCCAAGCCCAAGCCAGGATTGATTTTCCCAAGCTACTTTAACACTTTTTGTTGCTGCCCCGCCCATTTTCGTCGAAGAGTTAAGTTGGTATGTAAGCCCGATGGCGCACATTACCAGTAATTTGCGCCTTCCGGCTCACATACCAACTTAATTCTTCGACGAAAATGGGCGGGGCAGCAACAAAAAGTGGGTGTGGCGACCATATAAAAATTTGGGCCCATTCCACAGTTCGGTGATTTTATTAGCTTAGGAAAATTCGGCGGGGCTTACTAGTATGATTCCGCAGGTCACAGGTCAAATTTTTAACAAAAATGTTCTTCGAAAGGTAAGAAGTCCAGTGGAATTAATGGTGTTTCTCCCCCCGAAAGGAAAAAACAGGAGGAAGGAGGGTACGGCTACGTGTAGGCTATTTCACTAAAATAAAACATGTGTACAAATAAAATTAAATGTTAATAAATAAGAAATGAAAATAAGTAAAGTATAAATATAAAAGATCTTCGAATAATTTAATCGGAGAACTTTCGTCATTCCCAAATCAAAACCCAATTTACATCGTAGCATCTTTGAGAAAATTTTTGTGAGGCCAGCAAAATTGACTGTGGGATCTCGCTTTGTTGCTATAGTAACAGGTCTCGCGGTATGGATCCCTGAACAGGGTAGCTTTCTTGGTGGTAAGGCATTGTTTATATGTAGCTCCTCAAGAAACCAGTTTGAGCCACCTCAAAATTTAAATTCCATGTCATCTATGATATTAACCTTAGGCCTAATTAGGCCTAACAAACGTTTTTAGGCCGAAGGTTAGCTTTTATGAATGTTTAGAATACTTTCTGTATTGGTAAAACAATGACCTGTGACCTGTGACCTGTACCTGTCGCCCCACCATACAATGAATACTAACCAACAAAGGTTGGATTTGCGATGAAACATCGTTTTAGGCCTAAAAAGTTATTGCTCCTAATCTCAGTCTTAATCTGAATCCTAATCTTAATCTCAATGAATTAGGAGTAATAACGTTTTAGGCCTAATTAGGCCTACAACGATATATAATCTCAAATCCAACCTTTGTCGGTTAGTATTCAATGTATGATGGGGTTATGCATGGTGTTTTGGTGCTTCGTTTCGCTGTTTCGTTGTTTAGTAATGCCCGATCGGAGTTACCCCAGCAATCTTCCAAATGTCCGGAAACGTGGCGGTTTCAAAACTCAGACTGATAATGCTGGTCAGAGAATCGGCGACTTCATTGACAAGAGTCTAACCGGAACTTTGTCAAGACGCGTGGCTTCGAATTTATTTGCTTCTTAACAAAGCAGCTTATTAACGGTGGTATATTAAAAAGTTGGCCTGATGGTTTCATCTTATTAACAAAAAACCTCAATTTCTGGAGTCCAGGCGTACCCTGGAGGCCTTCATCAATGTACTTCTGCGCGAAATTCACAAAAGACGAATTGAATCATTTAGCCACCTTATTCGGATCAGACGTCAGTTCATTGTTCTCAACCTGAAGAGTACTGTGCTGTTGTACATTCTTTCCTTTAACGAGCGTGTTCAGATGGTCCCAGTAGATTCTTGGATTGTTAACATTGTCATTAATTGCAGTTTTAAAGAAATTGGCTTTAGCAGATCTGATTTTATAGTATGTTGTGTTCCTGCTTATTTAATACAATCTCCAGTCTTCATCAGTTTTCGTCATCAAGACTAAGATTCAGGAACGACATGAAATGTATGAAAGAAAAAAGTTAAAGATGTTTTAATTCCCTTATGTCCATAAAGGCACATAATAAGATGCACCGCCAATAGCCCCCTTTCGACATATTAAACTTCAGTCCTAAGCAAAAGGCATCATCTCGAGGCTCTGGGGAAGAAACTCATACAAATCCTTACATCTATTCCCCAGATCCTTGAGATGATGCCTTTTGTTGAGTGAATTTTGATATCAAAATTGGTGTATTTTGATACACAAAACGAGGTGTCCCTTTTAGTCCAAGCATTTGTTACCCATTTCTAGCAGTGAGGTAAGTGTAAGGGTTAGCGGTATTTTTGGTAAGAGTAAATGCAACCGTTCCTCTTCATTTGAGGTCTGGAGTTTAGGGGACACCTTGTGAGGTAAATTGCCTGTATTCCCAGATGTGAGTGATGTTGAAGTTGAGGAGAAGAGCATGGAAACACTTCATTACCCTTATCGAATATTGGCCTGCATTTCTGGACAGATCTGCCCCTTCCCCAATTAATTGACACAGACACAGAGATTGGCTGCGTGCAAATGCTCTTTGAGGCCGCAACCATCTAATGTAATTTGAAGTATCTCAGGTTACTATTATTGCGGGATGTGGAAAAGGCTTTGAAGATCTTCTCAATAGAAATAATCCTTTATTTTGTCCTTAAAGCCTTTCCCTAAAAAGTTGTTGGTGTACTAGTTGTCACATTAATAATTGTCGCTGCTGCAGTGAGTGAGCCTCAAGGGAACGAACGGGGCAGCTCTCTAATCGGGAGAAGAACACACTTTTCTTCAAAACACAAGGGATTGTGGTCAAAGACGCAAGGAATTGTGGTTATGTGGGAATGGAGGGATCCTAAGATTTCTAAGTTAGTTCCACAACTACTCAGGCAATTCAAGCTACTCTTGGATTTGCTATGCATCCTACATGTCTTAAAATCTTGATTTTGCCTTGAACAAATGGTGAGAGCTGGCATACCTTAAAGGAATTTCCATTACTACATTACTAGAAACTTAATTCAATTCATTTTGATGAACTGATCACACTCAGAATTCCCAGAATTGTTGCAGCCTGGAAGGTAGCAAACTCTGTTATGAGATAAAAACCAGAGAACTTAATAAATAATTGCACGAGATAAGCAGTACTGAAATCATACTCTTGTATATATGCCTTTTGCTTGTACGAATAATAATCTCATAGAGAACTTTGCTTTTGACTCTTCCTTTTGTCTGCCTTCTAGGAACTCCCGGTGGTAGCCAAAATGTTCGTGGCTTCCGTCCGATACCCTATTTGTCAGCACCCAAATGATTTCGACTTTCGCTTCTGTCAGCGGTGCGACTACAACCGAAAGATCTTAAGGGCAGCTACAGTTGGAGAAGTATCTGTGGACCTAGACGCCATGGACGCCCGAGTCCAGCAGCTTTTCAACTATGACAAAGCCGCTAGCTACACCAAACAAAAGGATTCACTTCAAAAGGAGCTCGAGGGTTTCCTTTCCGCCCTGCCAGGCTATGTCACACTTGCCACTGTCACTCCACGTGACCTGTGTCGTTTTCTAGTTTATAAAGATAAACATGGAAGGACACAGGTCCACCGTAATAGTTGTACTTTCATGGGTCAACGGGGGAAACACCCCTTCGGTTGTCCTATGAGACTATCTTACAAAACGGTGGACTCCTACATTGGGAAATTGAGATCACTTTTTCATGCGAATGGCAGGGATGGAGAGTGGGACAGGCGGCTCGGACTGGGCAACCCTGCCGCTGATAAGCTTGTCAAGGATTATCTCCGTCTGGTCACAGCTGAACAATTGCAGGCAAGGGTGACTCCTAAGCAGGCAATACCTTTCTTCGTAGACAAACTCAAGCGCTTGGCAGAACACCTGCAAAGATCTCTGGGAAATGCGAAAAGCAATATTGAGT
>OX421451.1:1487500-1495000 GCA_949126865.1 Montipora capitata
TTACTACGGGCGGTTTGGTACGCCAAACGGTAGTAGTTCCAGGTTAGACTTCTCATCGCGTTTGTCGATGGCTGTGTTCTGTAGCGTTTCCAGCATTTCTAATGCCTCATATTTGTTGAATTCAGTAAGAGGATGCGCCGTGTATGCCAATATCCGTCTAACTACCGCTTCGACCGACGCCTTGGTTATCGATTCCAAGGACTCTTTAAGGGTTTTCACTTCATCTCTCAATTTCTACAAGAATAATAAAACAGACACGAGCAGTCCGTACCCATGATACATATCATTATTTCGCATGTGAATAGTTCATTATCCCTCCTGCATACTCATTAGCATTTAGTTATGGGAAAGTCACCCCAGACGAGCAAGCTCGCTGGGGAAAACATGAAGAGTGCCAATAGAGTAAGCAGAGGGCCAGGGGTGGGTGGGTGGGTCGATTCCAACCAAAGTTAGGCAAAACTGACAACTATGAATAATTAACTCATGCTTATATAATACGCACGAGGGCTAATGAATATTAATGAAGTATGAATAGTTCATTATCCCTCCTGCATACTCATTAGCATTTAGTTATGGGAAAGTCACCCCAGACTGCGCCTCACTATCGCCGAGGAATTCGCTGGCTTATCCCCACAACCAAAATAAATCCCCAACCTCACCCATCCTTAATGAAAATCACCCTAATTACCAACCCTCACTAATATGCGAGCACGACTATAAAAGATGCCAACACATTTAAAATTATTTCTACAGAGCTAACTGAACAGGACACCCCCAAACGAATTAGTGAAAACCGAAATAGCACATTCAAGCTGAAGAAGACATTCCAGTAAATATTCACTAAAGTTATCTCTAACAAAAACAAGCAAACCAAACTGTAACAACGCTCAAGTTTGAGAAAATCAGACATAGTCAAGCTTTACACCTTGAAACATGCATTCAGCGTATACATTCACACCATATCAGAAAGAAAGTAAGCCTAATGTTTAGAAAGCAAAGGTAAAACCTTGCAGGTCGTTATACTGCTTGTAAACTTTTGTTAAATCCACCTCCAACGAAGACATGGTATCCGCTGCTCCACCAAGGCCAAGAACCTGATTCAACTTAATGAAATGACGTGCTGTCGACGAGGACTTCCATCCCACGTGATCCATGATCGTATCAAGCTTCGCCCCGGAAATAGCCAACGAAATTGCACAACCACTCCTTAGACCATGTAAGGTAACGTTCCGATTAACAAAAGCTGGAATCCGGCGAACATACGTCGAGAGCCGTGCCTGAGCGGTAGCCGACTCAAAAGGTGCCGGCAAAATTTCACCAGATGGGTTGAGGGGTCTAAACAAATATCCTTGTCGGATAGAAATTTTTAACAGGTCGCATACAGCAATGTAAACTTCCACTGCGGTAACTGGGCAAATAGTAGAATCTGGATGACGCTTGAGGGCAAAAACGTTCGAGGTTCCGTCTCGGAGGGACTTAGTTAATGTATGGTTAAAGAGTAGAGCCTTCTTTTCCGGGAAATAAAGAATCCCCTTTGTTTTCACTCGACCAAGATCTCCAGCTCTGTCACCACTAAAAAATTGTACCTTAAAAAAGGCCTGATCCCTTGCCAAAACAAATAACTGCACCGAAGAGCGAACATGTGAGTTCAAGCGCTCGGTTATTTCTGACGATAAAAGCACCAAATCCTGCAAAAAAAAGGGTTCAGCCTGTTTCTGCACGACTCTTGCACCGAGCTGTTCCTCCCTGACGGCTGATAAATAGGACTTAACCAATGGTGAAGCTGCAGGGTTGGCAATCCCCGGAAAAAGACTATCTGTTGCTGATCTCCCATACTTATTAAACATAGCCCTCAGTTTTCCAATAATCGAGTCAACGGAGCCATATGCTAAACGCTTAGGGCAAACACAAGAAGAAACCCTGTTCTCGCCAAAGAACGGGCAAGCAACCATGTGTACCACTGTTTTGCCAAAATTATCTTTCCAGATCAAAAAGTCTACTACGTCGTCTGGTATAGCCGCACAAATGTCCCTCTTAGAGGTGGTTTCCAGGAACTGCAAAAACTCCATCTCTAAAGCACTTCTCTGTTTTTGATAAGGAGTAGCCTGCTGCTTAGCAACCAAAACTTTCTTCTGCTCCCTTATAGAACACAAATCGACAGGGGCCTTGAGGCTCTTCAAAGCTTTATATGATCTCGTCTGACGCTGGTAACCACATCTCTGGCAATAACGGAAATCAAAGTCGTTGGGCTTGGAACAAGCCGGACATGACACCGATGGCTGAAAAAGTCTGGGCACCAACGGCAAAGACTGAAAGAAAAAAAAAAAAGAGAAAATAGTTCCTCCTGTTAAGTTGTTACGACATGCTCTTTCCCATCCTAAATGCCCAGAGGCTATATGGAGAGGATCCAGGTCTAAATCCATCCTTCGACGGAAGAAGAAGCGCATCCAGTGATCCCTTCTCGGCCACCAAAACATTGTTGCTGGACACCGCATTTAACAACGGCCACCACCCGGGTAATGGGGACATCAATGGTACCACCACCGTAACAACCGCATCTACCGATATGAGGAAACGCAAAAGAGGACCAATCAATGCAAATGGCGGGAAAACGTAGGCGTTGACGCGGTCACCATCACACACAGAGAGGTCTTGGTTAAAAACATTAACACCCGATGATCCTGGCGTAGGGTAGGGCGTAAAGTGCTTTAACGGGTTTCCACTCCAGTCACGTTGAACGTTGGAATCCAACGACATCAAATCAAGATCATGGCCATTAATTCCACCAAAACTACGCTGGACGATTTCCCAAGACCTCGGAGAAAGCATGGCATCGGAGCGAGACAATCTTCTGGAAAACCAATCTGCCTCGTTCAAGTGAGAAGGAACAAAAGACATTTCTAGGGACATGTTCCTATCCACCAAGAACTGGAAAATCAATTGCGAGATCTGAGTTAACTTCCTAGAGCGTGGCCCACGGCCGGACCAAGCGTGGAGAACAACCATGCTGTCTACCTGAGCATCAATCCTGCAATCAGAAACGCTTTCAGGAAGTGACTGTAATCCCTTGAGGACGGCCCACATCTCCTTCACATTAATATGCTCATTTCGAACAGTTTCTTCCCAGTAGTCACCAACAGAAATTGTCCCGGAAGGAAGGTGAATTCCAACTCCCCAACGGAAGGACGAAGAATCTGACGTCAAGGAGATAGCTACGTGCCGTTCACTCCTCCACCGAATCGCCTTTTCCCAACTATCAAGGAACCTCCAAAGCATAATTTCCTCTCTCAGATTCGGAGAGAAATTCACCTCACCACCTCCGGAAGCCTGCGAGATTGACGCCGCCATTTCTCTGATGTAAAATTTAGTCGCTGGGAAAGCCAAGGAGAATGAATTGCACTTCCCCATTAGCCTCTGCAAAGACTTCAAGTGGATAGTAGATTCACGCAAAAGTATCTGCTCGCGTAGCTGAGCAAACTTCATCTTCTTATCTTCAGGGATGCAAAAGGCCTGGGCTACAGAATCCACTATCATGCCTAAATAACAAATCCTAGTTACAGGCCCAAGAACACATTTGGAGAGGCCCAAAAAATAACCGAGGTTTACAAGAACCGAACAGACTATATACAAAGCCGCCACCGCAGATTGATAGCTGTATTCCGACGTCCTCTCCGACAATGGGCGTGACCAAAACCCCTTCACAGCAAACAGTTCCCCATTCAAACGGTCATCAATATACAGAGAACATGCGACCCCCAAACCCCTGAAAAAATTTGTCGGACCCAAACCCACAGTCTGGTAAACAAACGGAGAGTTTTTCCAACCAAAAGGAAGCGTAACTCCAACGAGCCACCACCCCAGCCACTCAATACCAAAAAACTGCTGAGAACTAGTAGAAAGCAAAATATGGTCATAACCAGACTTGTCATCAATCTTACTCATGTAGGAGTTGGGATACACGAAGCGAGGCACCCCAACCAGCGTTTCCAGTGAAAAGGGAGTGTCTGCCATCCACAAATTTAAAAACCGGGCATCAATGCATAACCTTGGCTTTTGCGGTTCAATCGTCATAGGAAGGACGAGATGGGGCGGCGGCACTTCAGCCACTTTACCCCAAACACGGATCGCCCCTGTTTCAATACGCTGTAAAATTGTTTCCGTAACAAACTTCGAAAACTGTTTGCAGGAGTAGTGATTCTTGAAAATCATAGTAGGGGGTTCCGCACTCTCATACTTTATGCCCATAAAAGCTCCCTTAAAGGGTTTCATGAACTTCTTGACATCCACCCCATGCTCCAACCATTCCAAGACATCCTTCGCAGGTTCGTACCCGGCCAAAATTTTTTCCCAGAGTTCAATTCGAGTACGAAGTTGACCCGAACGAAAGGAGTCCGGATCACGAAACAACAGATCCCGTAAGATGGGAGTTTCCCCCGCAACAATGCCTTGAACATGGGTTAAACAAGCGTCTTCTGAAGTCATTTTCTCCGAACTCGGATTACCCTCCCAAGACAACCATCGGATTTTGCCATGCTTGCTTCTTTCCTCCGCCTCTAACGGCATAAAGGTCATCGTATCTCCCTTGAGACGTTTTGACTTAGGCTAGAACCAAAACACCAAAAAAAAAAAAAAAAGAGAATCAAAAGGACGTACTTAAATGGAGACTGCAAATCCGAGTTCGGAGGAAATGACCACCGTAGCCCGAGTAATCGGGCTCAAGGGCATGCCTAAAGGCAAAACGCTTGTGGGGTCATTCTCCCAACCTCGAGACCACAGACTAAAGGAAAAAAATAAAACATCACATATTTAATAGTGTCTTTACACTTTATTATTGTCAATACAAATATCAAGACAATCCCGATTTCCATTCCAGAACAGGAAAACTTCCAATGATTTCGCAATCTTAACGTTTATCTGGGCAAGAGCGCGAAATATGACCCGCCTTTCCACACACCCAGCACTTTCTCGCCGACGGCGGCCTGGGGCTGTAATTGGAGCCACGCCTTTGGTATGGAGCTGGAGGCCTACGCGTCCGTCCAGTGAACGAAGGTTGACTTACTGCCGCGTGCGGCTTAGTTGCCTTGGAAATAACCTTTGCCACCTCGGCCTCATCCTTAGACGCCACCAACTTTATTAACACCTGTTGAAGGCACGGGTTGCCTAATAAAGGACGGCACTGCCTCAGCACTACTTCAAATCGTAAAGCTCTTTCATCCTTTCTTTCCTTGGTGACATTAACCACTTCATCCAGGGCGGCGATCGCCGCATATGGATCAAAAAGAGCAGCTGGGCGCGAGATCACCATTTGGAGAGTAGACAGCGCGCACTCGATTGCCGATGAATCGATTTTCTTCTTCCACTCATCCAACTCCTTCTTGAGTGAACTGACCGTTGTGTTCGGAACCTAACAAAAGGAGAAAACGCCATATAACTCCTTGATATCCTTAAGCCAGTCCCTACTTTACACTGAGACTGTATCCTTCGAAATCACATATCCTCTTCCTTTAAATTTATTATTTCATACCCTGATGCAATTCCAAATTCCAACATAAAATTACAACGAACCTTCGCATCAGTTCTCACAACCCGTAAAAATAAAGCACACGGCCACCAAGTGACCTAGCGAAATAACCTCCTCTCCTCCACGAGGCCTGGTTGAAATGGATCTAACGCCTTCTATTTCCGCGAACAGACCAGACGCCCTGTTCATCGGTCCTCGACCGTTTTCTTTTTTTTTTTTTTTTTTTTTTATTACTTTCTATCGCGCCACCTCGTGGCTCAGAGCATACCCACTGCTCAAATGGTCCTCGACCATTTTCTTCCCTTTTCTTTTTTTTTTTTTTTTTCCATGCCACCTCGTGGCTCAAAGCAGACACACTGCTCAATCGGTCCTCGACCATTTTCCTTCCTTTTTTTTTTTTCACGCCACCTCGTGGCTCAGAGAAAACACGCTGCCCAATCGGTCCTCGACCGTTTTTTCCTTTATTACGCCACCTCGTGGCTCAGAGCAGACATGCTGCACAATCGCTCCTAACCATTTTTTTTTTTTAATAATTCTCCATTATTATTCCCTTTGACGCCACCTCGTGGCTCAGAACAGAAACAAACCCTGGCCGAGGCCACACGCCCCGCGCCCTTCCCAAGGGACAAGTAAGAAAAAAGGGTGTCAATGGCATAGCTAATTTTTCCCGTCCCGAACAAAAAATAAGAAACAGCTCCCAAATATTGCAAACCCTAATTCATAAGAATAAACGAGAGCAACAGCAGAAAAAAACACAATATAAAACAACAACCTATCCCCCAACATTTGAGGAACCGAACCGCGGCGAGTCCAAAGGAATAAGTTAACAATCACGTGCTCGAAGCACGAAAATTAAGACCGGCTCCCGAGAAACCGGAAGGAAACATAAACAAGAAAATGCAACGTGATGCAACCAAAAAAAAAATACCGACGAACCCCAGCTATAAAGTACGAAACTAAAAGGAAAACATTGCAGCGGACATATACCTCAAGGCTCACCGCCGAATTATCCGGCACATTCGTCCCCGCGGCGTTTCCCAGTGAAGAACTCTGGAGCACATTTTCGCCGCTCGCAGTTGTTCCCGATGTTGTCCCGGCACCAGCCTGAGATAAAGACGAAGACGGCGGAGTGGTTTGCTGAACAGAACCTTGAAGGGGTTGCAAAACTCGCTGAGCGCTCGACGGGACGTTCACGTCAGACGGACGCTCCGGTTCGGTCATCTTGACACGGTTCCAACCAAAGTTAGGCAAAACTGACAACTATGAATAATTAACTCATGCTTATATAATACGCACGAGGGCTAATGAATATTAATGAAGTATGAATAGTGTCTAATGAAACACTATGTTTTGCATTTGGCTTACGTAACAAGCCACAAATTTGCATCCCGCGGTTTTTTTAAAAGGACAATAGGAAATATTTCCTTTGTTTAACCGCCAAAGAAGTGTGTTCATTATTTGTTTTGTACAAAGCAATGCACTTTGTTTTTGCTACTTCTTTGCCCGTAATTTCAGTATTTCATGCGTCTGTCCTGTTATTCTCGGTTGGTGCCCCTAAACAAAGAAAAGGCAGCCATGTTGGTGCCCCGACCAAATCCTCCGGGAATTTAACTCTATAATCATGCAAACGCTTCCTTTTGTTTTCGTTGAAAAACATGGCTGTTGATCACGTGAGTGAAAACCAGTAATTGATCATGCATTTCGTCATAACATTGTCAAAGTAGTCTGCAGATCCACGAGGCGACCACCCCGGCGGGGGGGGGGGGGGGGTACTTTAGGAATTTCTGTGTGGGGATGTGCCGCTGGGACCCTGGAACCCTTAGCCTATACCAGAGCTAGTTTCAGCTGGATTTTGCTACCCTATACTAGAGTAAACTCCCCAAATCACTCCTTTCCTAGAGTAGCTGTTTTCCAGAAACTGAGGTCGCTAGCACAGTCTAAAACAAAGCCAAAACAAAACCTTATACCACAATCACAAG
>OX421451.1:1500000-1548803 GCA_949126865.1 Montipora capitata
ATCTGAGTGCGTATGCTACTTACACTGTAGGTAAAATGAGGATCACCAATTTAACATAGGTAAAGACGGATTTCACCTGAGAACGGATTTTACCGGCAACAGATACACGGATACACGGATATGCAGTGGGCAAGTCCCTCTTTTTGGTTAGAGCTGGTTGGTATATTTCTGAGTGGATACATAGATACGCAGTGAGTAAGACCTGGAGTAACTGCAGTCCTTTCTTCTTCACACGATCTCGTGAAAAGTGTAGTTAACTGAACTGCAAAATGAAAGCTAAAATTTTACAATAGTGTAAAGGCCTAATCACTGAAATGAGCGCTTGGGCTTAATCAGGAATAGAGTGCTATTTCATGTAGTTAACTGAACTTAAAGTGAAAGCTAGAACGAGGCAATGTTGTTGACGCTATGTTTAAAGAACGAACAATGTATAATGCACAGTAATTTGTAATTCAGTTTTATTTTGGTGTATATTCTTCACACGACCTCGTAAAAAGTGTAGTTAATGGAACTGTAAATTGAAAGCTAAAATCACGGAAATGAGAGCTTACGCTTAATCAGGAATCAAGTGCTTTAAAGGGGCTAGGTCACGCTATTTTAGGTAATTTTGTTTAATTTTGTTAATTATGAGCTCTAAATGTCAAATTGGCAGAGCAAGAGTCTTTCATTTGCAAAATCATGGCCACATAACAACTGAGAATGATTTTCCAGCTTTGTAAATGACATTTTGATATAGACTGATATAAATTTGAAAAAAGGTGGGCCGACATTTTTCAAATTTACCCAAATTCAATCAATTTCAATCCTCCTCCAGTTTTGTACATCCATGTCCCTTCTTGGCTTCCCTGTGTTTTGTTAGAGTTCTTCTATAGTTTTGAACAGTTATTTTGATATTTTAGTTAATTCTATGACCATTTGATCAGTGCTGAAATTGCCTAAAATTGCGTGACCTAGCCCCTTTAAGAACAAGAAATACATATCAACAAGGAAATTGATGGTGCTTTAAGATACATCATTGTTTTTCACTCGATCATCCTGCTTTATGAACTATAGTACATGTATACATCAATCTGAGAAATACTGTATCCACTAAGCTCGGTGTTTCCACTGCGTATCTGCATATCCACCCAATGTAGGTTATACATGTAGCTTCGAGGTGGCAGGGTATTCTGCAGGTAAGCCAATCAATAATATTGTTGATTATTATCATTGTACTCAACCTGCCACAGCCTAGCAAAGTTAGAACATTACTTTCTGACTTAATGGGAATCTCTGACAATGAACAACAAACAAATCAGCAGCTTTGGTGGTTTACTGAAACAATAATTAGTTAAATGGCTTCAAAAAGCAACTAGGATCAGTAATTGAATATTGCAATTACTGATTTTCCCTCTGAGTCATTGTTTTTTTTGCAGTAAAACAGCCTCAATTTTATATAGAAACTGATATCATTGTGATTTTCATTCATTTTCAAATCCGTCTGCCTGCTGTACATGCTCTTGCCATAGGATTTATCAGGAGGGTAAGTGGACAAGCACAGGGCTCAAAATTAAGCAACTAGTGAAATTGCGGGATATGTTACATTGTCCTGGGTTCAGTATTTCACTAGTAACCAAAGACAACTTGAATCTTCTGGAAGACAATTAAAACGCAGCTTAGTTGACAATATGGAATAAAGCGCTGTGTTACTGCACTACCACACATACGCAATTTGTGCCTATGTTTTCAAAGATGCCATCCATACTTTGGGAAGGAGGGTCCTGAAAAAATCTTAAGAGCCATATCATAACAGTTTGTCCTTCAGTTAAATATGATTAAATGGTAGTCAAATTTCAAGCTGTAAATGAACTGAACTTTTGAAAAGAAGTAATGTTTTGGGAACATGTGCAAATGAAGGTTTTCATCTCATTTCCCTCAGTTTTTTTTTGTCTTGTGCATTTTTGGTCATTTTTGTGTTAAAATTAAACAACTTGGTATGCTTGCTTATGCTACAGACCTACAGTTTTTCAAGATGCATAATAATTTATTAACTTAATTTATTTCTTGACAGGTGTTTGCAGTGCTAATGTTGCAGCTTTTTACAACCGTGGGATTTATTTGCCTCTTCATTTTTGAGTAAGACACGTTTCAGGGGTGGGTGTGATGTGACTAAAATAATATTATTAATGTAATAAAATAGTTCTTATTGACTTTCAATCCTTTTTTGCTTGTTATATGATCTGTGACGTATCAAATTCTGTGTAATAAACATTATCAGAGGTCCTTAGTAACTGTCCCAAGTGGTACATATTAACATAAAACAAGAGGGTAGCCTATACTGAAGCATTAATAGGAATAAGCACAGGAGGCAATAGAAATCAACAACAACTCTTTAAGCACTGATCGAGAAGGTACGAGCTAGAGAAGATATAGATTTAAAGAACATGTCTTCCGGTATTTCATATGCAGAAGTGATAATTATATGTTAATCACAGTCACACAAATACTGCAACATGAAATTACAAATGCTCAAGAGGCAAACATTTCTCCTTTTACACACACAAGCATTTAATGAAAATTAGGGTTAGAAATGAAATGAGGAGCACATTGCTTAACCCACACTGATCCCTAGGAGTTACTCTTTCATCACTGCTCAATTTGATAATTTCATAATTGCGGTGATCACTTTAACTGAGAACAAAAAGAACATTGTAATTTAAACTTTTGTTTTAATATTTATTGTGGTTGTAATTTGTTGTACAGAGAAAGAGTGAAAGCTTTTGTCCATCAAAGTTGGGGAATGTACATTTCAGCATAGTAAGTTCTTTTCTTACACCCTTTGTTCAACTATGTTTATAATAGACAATGGTACAATCTGTTAAATTTTATGGCCTTTAAATTTTGTGATTCTCTACTTTCACAAATCCCATAATACACCTCTGTTACCCCAAAAATTTGCATAGGCATTCTTTTTCATTTCTCTTGAGACATCGTCATGCTCCTAAAGGGCAGGTACAAAAGTTGGACAGGATAAAATTGAATCTCTCACCTCTGATCAAGCGATAAACCGTTTTGTAAGCCAAAACTATTCAACGTTTGCGCTAATATTTTAAATTGTCCGTCAGTGGAAAATTTTATTTCGCTTCATAGGCACTTTAAAGATTAGGGCTAGGGTGATTTCTTGAGGCCTTATCATTTTTTTTATGTCGATCTGAGGTGAGCAATCTGAGTTAATATAAGTTAACCTGGTCCGACTTTTGTACCTGACCAAACAATGATTATGCAAAATTTTGGTGGGTGAAAGAGGTGTATTATGGGATTTGTGCGAGTAGTGAATTGAGTGGATTTTTAATCCCTTTATATATTTTAATCCCATTTTGCTAACCTCCCATTGTATTTTGGTGCTCTGTGAAAGTTGCAATGCCTTTCTAATTTTTCCTACTTCAATTTATAATATGGCTTGGGTTTGAAGCACAAGGGCCATAAACTAAAGTGGAACAAATATGGGTAAGCTTTTTTTTGGGTGGGGGGACTAAAGTTAGATGTACTGTATGCTTTGAATTTCAAGTGAATAAAGGCATTAATGTCCTAGAGAAAATAAGGCATCCTTCCAAAAATGTTACCATGTCATCTAACAATATTACTTACTGTCCATTGCAGTGTCCTTTTTTTCGTGCTGTACTTTGTACTGGTTTGCTGTGATAGTGTCAGGTAAGGCTAAAATCAATCATCAAGCCAAGCAAGAAAATAAATACTTACCCCGCGGTCACATTTTCACTCAACCCATTGACTCCCAGGGGTTCCCCATTGACAAGTAAAATCGTCTGGCGTTAGACAGAGTAAAATACTAAGTCTGGCCGGTTTCGGCCGGTTTGGATGTCAATGGGTTAACAGGGAAATAGTTTTTCAGTTAGTCATTTAACCCAATGACTCCCAGGGGTTCCCCATTGACGAGTAAAATCATCTGGCGTTGGACAGAATAAAATACTAAGTCTGGTCGGTTTCGGCTGGTTTGGATGTCAATGGGTTAAGACTATCCTCAAGCATGCTTGCTTGTGACGTCAGTCAAGCAATCAGTAGCAGGGGCTAGAGTTTTATATAAGCAAACACGGCGTGGTCACATTGCACTTCAGTTTGAGTCACGCATCTGTTGAAAATGGATATACTGTTTCCTAGACAAGTTTCAATCGTTTCTGCTGATGAGAAAGGCAAAGCTCTTTCGTCTAACCATCCAACTGTTCCTGGAACAGTTGCCTGAGCAGGATCACAAGAAGTGTTTTGAGCAAAACTTGCGGCAGTGGATAAAGTTAAGAATTGGTAGCTTGCTTTGCTTGTATGGAATGGGCGATCCTGAACATATTCGAGTGCAAATGATTCACAGGTACACCTTTAATCAAAACTTCATTGCGAAAGATCAAGCTGTCAAATTACGACCCTCTTCCTTATTGGTCAGCTTTCATGAATTGTTTACCTAGCACAGTTCAAGAGCACTGCAGAGCGCTCTTGAGCTGAGCTGCGGATCCTGTGAAGTTTTCAGCAACTCCGCCTCTTTTTTAAGCAAGCAAGCAATGCCATGCTTGGTCGGTGACACCTGTGACGAGCTAGGAATTTGCTAGTTAACCAAATATTGGCCAAGCAAGCAATTAAGGCTCTAGTGCGAATGTGACCCAGGGGTTATTCACACTCCACCAGTTTACTCTATGGGCAAGTGAAGAACAGTGATTGAATTCAATGTACACTACACATGTGTAGTATAATGGCACGCAGTAATGAGACAGTAAACTCATAGCTCTACATGAAATTTAAATAAAGAGAAGGTTATGAATTCATAATGTCATTGCATAATAGACAAAATTATAGGGTACATTGATATCATTGAGTAGGTTCCAATATAAGCATTGTCATCTCCAAGTTCTGGAAGTACGAATTTTTTAATTTGTTTGTAAAAGGTGTTTTTTTGTAAGTACATGACAGTCATGATGTAAAAAGTTCAATTGTCTATTTCAAAGTTAGCAACCTCAAGCTGGCGTAAAAGTTACCTATGCATAGTTGTGGATTGAGTATTGTGTTTATGAATTATGCTGGACGAGCGATTGAAGAGTTTCCAAATATTTTTCAGTACAGGATTGTTAAATGTATAACTAGATGGTTAAATGTAACTAGATACTGTTCTAAAGTAAAGCATATTGATTGGCAACATTTTAGAGGAGAAAAATAAAGGTATATATCTTTTATTACAAAAGAAGATGTAAGGTTGAAGGCTTACTTTTGAAGAATAGGAATCTTTCTTCAATCACACTGGGTGATTGACAAATTGACAAATTGGAAGAAGGGTGTTTGGTGGTACATGGCGAGGTGATCTAGCTATTAAATGAACAGCTTTGCTAATCAATGATTAAATGGTATATGAAATGAATCATATATGAACAGCGGGTATGAAATCAAGTGAAGCTCTGATCTTCGCAGTTATGAACGCAATTTATACAATTGGGTAGAGAAGCCTGAAAAATTCAGGACTTCAACGGGGTTTGCGCGAGGTCACGGGTTCAAACCCCGTTGAAGTCCTGAATTTTTCAGGCTTCTCTACGCAATTGTATAAATTGCATTCATAACTGTGAAGATCATAGCTTCACTTGAGTTTTGCTAATCTTAATAGCAATGTAATCGATGTGTTGTTTCACGGCTATATAAGTGGTTGTCCATATCATCGCTCCCAAACTTCAGTGTTGCAGTGTTGTTATATTGTTATCTTGTCCTTTCAAAGATTATAATCAGTTTATAATATGTTCTTGTGCACAGCCCTAATGATAGCAAACTTTGATTTCTTTATGTTAATAGTTACTTATTTGCATTTGACTATTATTATAATCACATATGGTGTACATTATGGAACTTATTGTTACCTATGCTTCTAAAGATTTAGAATTCTTGTCAGCATTTTTATAATAAATTTATATCAACCACAAGTAAGTAAAAACCACCCACTTTATTTTGACATGACTTTGATGCAAAGTGATCAATTCAGTTATCAATTCAAACAATTCCTTTTTATAGGAGGAGTTATCCATCCAATGTCATACTGCTCATTATGTTTGTAAGTATAAAACTTATAATAACAAAAGTGCAAGTGTTGACGCAAGGGAGGGTCATTTAAAACATTAGGCCCCTTGACTATATGTTTAAAATGAAATAAATATTATACTTGCAGACCCTGTCTTTGTCATATCTTGTGGGAGTGATCTCCAGGTGTGTTGTTAAAAATTTCAAAATTCTATATCTGATTTGTTTATTGTTTTCCAGCAATCTTTAGTCTTGAGTTGTTAGTCAGAGAAATGATCACTGTCTGAATTTTTTTTTTAAAGGTGAATTCAATAAAATTATTTTAAAAAATACAAAGGATCAGACATATAACAAGACTGAACATGCACAAACCAATATCTATGCGAGGTATGTTAAAAATACTTTAGTACTGTTTTGTGTTCTAAATTATTCTTTCCTCTCTTTTAATTACAGTTTCCATGAGACAAATGTTGTTTTGATCATGATGGGTGTCACCACAGTAAGTGTCTTTTTTCCTTTAGCTTCTTTATTAATTTTCCCTCATCTTTTTTCCATCATCTTTTCCCTTTCAGCCATCTGTAACATCTTCTCTCTTCTGCTTCCCTCACGTATGCCCAGAAATCCAAGTTATTACATGCAAGCCCAATTTTTGATTTTCAACATGAAGTGTCTCTTTAATTAATGGGGACATGAGTGGATCTAGATGTTGTTAATCCTCTAAGGCCCGAAGGGTCCCCACTGACAAGTATTTAATCATCTGGCATTGTGCAGAGTAAAATCTGTGAGTGGTGATTGGGAGTCAGAGGGTTAAATCTAAGCATGTCCAACCTATTTCTGACAAAAAGGGAAGGGTAAAGGTTAGCATTATTTTTATGGCAGGGTAAATGCAGATGTTTATCTTCACTTGAGGAGCATGCAGTATTTGGGGGACACTGTGACGTTAATTGTCTATATTCTGGGACACAAGTGATGTTGAAGTTGGGGAAAACAGCAAGCGGACACTTTGTGACATGTATTGAAAGCTGCATGCTTCTAATAATTAAGTCCAGAAAATTATGCAAGTAATTACTACTTGCATAATTTTCTAGACTTCTTTGACTCCCCTGGGGAGCAAGGTTAGGGTACTTGCCTTCCACCAGTGCGGCCTGAGTTCGGCTCTTGGCCTCATGGGGAAACTAAACCTTTCAAGGTAGTGCTTTGTGTAGTTTGCTCTGTCTTTTAAGCAGAGCTGATTACTGGGTTGCCAGTATGGCAAACCCAGTCGGAATCTGCTACTCAAGAGCGTGTTTGTTATCTTTAAACTGAATTTATTACCAAAGCTTAAAAAACGAAAAGACCTCAAAATGGGACAGGATATTACAAAATAATTAAAGGTGTGAACGTGTGAGCCAAAGGGCCTCTGCTGGCGCGATATGTGGGTGACCCTCAAATGGTCTTAATGACCCCCCACTTGAATAAATTAACTGGAACCCTGCAGTTCAATACAACCCAATTCTGACAGTGCCTTCTGTTTTTGTGTAACACGTACCACAGGCAACCCAGTGTACGCTTTTTTTAGAGCGTCTTGTTCTAATTGCTTGACAAATTTTTGTGCTTCAGTGTTTGTTGGCTGATGCATTCATTGACCATTTGTTGATCTTTGTATGTGGACTGTCAACCCACTGGCCAACTCATTGATGGGATTGGGTTTTTTACCATTTCCAAAAAATAAATTCTGGAATGACCTTTAATTTGCTGCTAACATCATGCTACCCATGTTGACATGAACTGGAGCACTACAGTTTGACTGACACAAGAATTAGAGACAAACTACTTGTGGACACTGGTTTGATTCTTGTGGAATCCTAGATTGAAAAAAAAAAAGGAAATCCTGCCCTTGAAAAGTCTTTAAATTCCTGGTTCAAAAAAAGTTATGAATGTTTTTCTAATTATAACTGTTATTTATTTCAGCTTGTGTGTGCTTCTGTAATGCTTTTTGCCTGCCAGACCAAGGTGTGTCATACTTGAGTAATGAATGTTTTGAGGGATGTGGCATTATGCCATCTGTTTTTTTGCTATTCTAACAGACACGTCCTTTTCTATGCATTCGCTTGGCTGTCAGGAAAGAGAAAAAGCAACATAACCCTTGTCTTGAAACTCTCGTTTTGATTCAACTATTGTGAAAAATCTTGGACTGCACTGTTCAAAATGCATACTCATTGTCAGTTATGATTTTAAGTGAGACTACACAGTTCAGTTGTGGGAGGCGCGGTGGCCTCATGGTTATTGTGCTCGACTCAGGGGCGAGTGGTTCGGGTTCGGGTCCTGGCCGGGGACGCTGTGTTGTGTTTGTGGGCAAGACATTTTACTCCCACGGTGCCTCTCTTTACCCAGGTGTATAAATGGGTACTGGCAAAATGCTGGGGGTTAACCCTCCAATGGACTAGCATCCCATCCAGGGGGGAGTTTAAAATACTCCTAGTCGCTTAATGCTATGGAAACAGGGGATAAGCAGCGGTGTGTTGGGTCATTGGCTCGGAAAGCGCTTACCTTACCTTACACAGTTCAGTTACTAAGAAACCCTGGTACAAGCTCAACACAGTCACTTTTCACTGAGGGAAGAGGTCTCATTATCTCCTACATGGCATGAGCTTACTGAGTACAAGAGAAAAGAAGCCAATGTATTGTTAGCAGGGAGTCTTACTGCATTATTTGACCTAGAATTTGCAAAATACGTAATTTGTTGAGAACATTTGGCATGTTTTTTTTACTCCACAGTATGATTTCACCACATGTGGTGGTATCCTTTTCTGTGCAGCTTTGGCAGTTATCTTTCTCAGCATCTTCACTCCACTCTGGCTTGCTCTTAATACTACGGTATGATAGTTGACTAATGACTGTAATGTTTTTGCTTTTTCAATTCCTTCTTCCCTTTTTGTTTGAGATCCCTTCAAAATTACATCCTTCAGAAGCTCTTTTATTACCTGACAGAAAGTCTTATTCGGGAGAAAAAGAGAAAGGGAGGGGGGAGGAGTGATGTTGGGTGGTGTGTAATAGTTTTGTCACAAGAAGCCCACAAACTTTTGTTAAGACACCAGTTTTATTCAAAACTTGTAGCCAGTCTTTAAGGGACATTGAAGGAAGAAGATAAGTCAACATGATAAACTACTGTAAGCAAAGATGATACCGATATATGTCTTCTTTAACCCTTTCACTGAAAGGGTTGAATTTCACAAATGTGACAAAAATTAAACTACCCCATCCCAAGAGAAAGCCTAAAGGAGCTTTTTTTAACAGGCTGGGAAGATTATACTTGGAGGTGTGTTGGCCCTGCTGTTTGTCGCGGTGAGTGAATGGGCTTCTCCCTTTTTGTACAACTTGTTATCTTGCTAGTTTTTATTTGCAACACAACTTTTGGCAGGCCCATATCTTACATTTCTTACAAAGTGCGTGTTTTGTAATAATTGGGCAAATTTTTTCCCGCGAAAAGATAAATTTACCCATTGTTACAAGAATTATTTTGCTCATACATGAAATTCTCTTCTGTAAATTTAGCTTTATTTGCATGTATTAACATTATGCACATCCCAACTTAGGTCAGTTTAGAGAGCATTGGCCCAATTATGATTGTGTGGGTGGGTGGGTTGGTGATCATGCACGCAAACTCGGGATGAACCAAATCCTGGAGTCTTTAACTCACAAGATTTACAGTAACTGACACTGATAAGAACCGATAACTGAGAAGAAAAAGCGTCCTTTGTAATGACATTGTCAAATCGTTAGGCCCTCGGCTCGTCTTTCATATACCAGATCCGAAATAATTAATGTCCACAAAACAAAAGAACAAAGTGAACATAACAATACCTAATTTTACCACAATTGCTTGTAATCTCGCAATCTGATTGGCCAATTTGCTGTTGTCGATAAGAGTCTGGATGACGCTGCTCGCGTCATGCTTGCGTCAATTTGTCACACAATGTAATAGCCAATCAAGAATGCTCATTTTGGGAAATAAACCAATCATATTGTGAGAAAGTTATAGACAACGCTTGCTCTTTCTTTGAGTTATGATTTTGGTCACGCTCTGAAATAAACACTTTCTTTGGCATTGAATATTGTGGTAAAAAACAAATTGAAAGTGGTTCAGTGTTGTCTGTATTCTTATCGACAACGATATTTGTCATCACAGTGGTCAAAATTTGTTGTAGACTCACTTAGCTATGCCTCGTGAGTCCACAACATTTTGACCACTGTGATGACGAATATCGTTGTCGATAAGAGTACAGACAACGCTGAACCACTTTCGATTTGTTAATTAGCAAGGCCTAATTGGAATAACAGTGGTTCTTTTGTCCTCCGCCATTTTTGTCTGGTGTATGAAAGACTTATACCCAGACCCTCTGTAGTCTTCTAGAAAAAGGAATAGTAAACTGCGGAGACAATATTAAAATTTTCTTTATGACCCACATTAACAGAAAGGAGGGGATGTAATGTATACATTGTTCATCAGACAATAATCATAGTCCCTGCTATTGTAATCTGTTCTATAGAACAGAATATGCAATTATTCATAGAGTATATCCACATTATATTCCAAACATTCACTAGAATCAATTCACCATCCATCATAAGGTGTTCTAAAGCAAGTACACTAAAAGACATCCATTCAACAATGTACCGGTATATGTTGATAGTAAATGTGATGGAGAGTTTTTAGCCCGTTAAATGAATGAGAACAAGAGATATTAATCTGTCAGTGTCATGGGCATCTTCAGAAAAATCTGTTTGCTCCAAACGGGAGTTGAACCTATGACCTTCCGGATACTAGACCCTAGTCCCTAACATGCAGCGTTATGGTCACTTGAACCTAGTCTCCCACAAGTGTTCTGTAGCTCAGTGGTAGAGCATCAGAACTAGTAATCGGAAGGTCGTAGTTTTGACTCCTGAAAGGTGCACTCAGATTTTTCCGAGTATGCCTGTGTCACTGTCAGATTAATATCTCTGGTTCTGAATGTATATGTTACGGTTCAATTTAGATTTTTCCTTTGTTTTGGATTATGATATACCCTGGATGCCACAGGTTTTTTCTCTTAGAGCAGTGGAATAGCAAGTGACTTTGCGACTTGCTATTCCGTCACTCTAAGAGAGAAAATCCAGGGTAATAATGAGAATGATTATTTTAGAAAGAAGAATTAATCTGGTCTGAACTGGTTTGTAAAATTTTAGACCATGAAAAAAGTTGAACCACAAGAAAATTATACATGCGTGATTTCTCACATTGTAATCATTCTTTTTCAGTTCCTTGCATATGATGTGCAATTGGTGATGGGAGGAAGGAAATATGAATTGAGTCCAGAAGAGTACATCTTTGCATCATTGATTCTTTACATGGACATCATCCGCATCTTCCTTCTGCTCCTGGCAATTTTTGGCCGTGGCAACAACTGAGCTGCTTTGCAGCATTTCATACTCTCTTCATTACTGTTTCCTAATGTGCTAGAAAACACTTTAGGGGGGGACATGGGGTCAGAACCTCCCGCTTCCCGTACCTTGCTCTCCCACTTTCTGTACTGTTATCTCCCGGCTCCCCCCCCCCCCTCCCTTTTCATTCTTTCCCCCCCCCCCCCCCCATAAAATAATTAGGAGACTCAAAACACATCTTGGTCATTTAGCTACATAATTCATAGGTGTTTCCTTTGTTGCTTTGCGCGTCTTGCAGCTGTTATGTATCATTAATTTTACGTGACAGCTGCTTGGCATTTCATGATCTATGATGTAACCGCCGTAAAAGGCTTGACAATTTAATCAGAAGTAAGCCTGTTCTTCAGTCCAGGTGCAAAGTTTTGTTTGCTTCATTGCTCAGAAGATGCTAATGCAAGTCAAATGTTATTATGGTTCTTGCATTCTCAATTATTCTAATTCATTAATACGTGGCAACAAGAAGCATTTTGCATTTTTCTCCCACTTCCCCCCCCCCTTTTCCCTCTTGCCTCCCATACCCCTCCTGCCCCTATTCTCCTGGGCTCCCACCCCCCTGTCCCCCTCCACATTTTAGTTATTTTGCTTTATTGCATTTTATATTAAATCCAAGCTCTAAAAGTAATCTTCATCAATAATAATAATAATAATAATAATAATAATAATAATAATAATAATAATAATAATAATAATAATATTTTTGCAAATGGCTTCCACAATAAATCAGTACATTGCATTATAGCAGCACATTGGAATCAAAAGAGACCTGCAGCTTTAATAGCTAAATAAAAATGATAATGACAATGATAATAATAATAACATAAAATAATATAATAGTGTTTAATTATCAACTTTATTTTCATGGCATGTGATATCTAAAATAAACTGAAATGAAACAAAATTATTGGTTTTTTTTTAGGGCAGGGAAATCCTGTAATACCTTGGGAGAATATCTCAAAACGGATTAGGGAACCAACAAATTGAATCCAATCATGGTGTGATCTGGGTTTAACCTACTGACACCTCAAATGCCATAGGATGCCCCCATTTGATGAGTTAAAATCATCTGACATTACACAGAGTAAGATCTGTTAAGCCTCACTTTCAGGAGTCAATGAGTTAAATTAATGGAGGGGACTGGTCAAAAAAGCATTGCCAGGAAGGGGTGGGGGGAGGGGGGGGGGAGTGGGGCTGCCTTCACCACAGCACCAACCCTCCTCTTGCCTGATTAATGTGATTAAATACTCCTCTGGATACTGCATTTCTTTTGGATGTTACCTAATGTTTTGCATTAATTCTCATTTTTTCGAGGTAGCCAGACATAATTATATGGTGAACAGTTTAGCCCACACCATAGCTACAATTTCCATAAGTATCTTGCAGATTAATGCAAAAATTTACTTGTTCTTTACTTTAACTTATTTATATACTTAAAGTCTCAGCTACGAGCCAGAAGGCCCATCAGGCTGGTTCTTATCCCCAGTTTCTTATTTATATAGTTGTAGTTTATTTGCTTGTAACTAAGTGAACTGCTCTTGTTGTTTTCACCATAGTTTAGCTTGAAATCAGGATATCATAATGAATAATAAACCTAAACAATAAATTTACAACTACTTTTGCTGTTTTCACTAGTTTCATGACAGTTGTGGGGTTTATAATTGCAAACAATGAATTTACAAGATTCTGGGATATTTCTCCGTCGGTTTTCACGCCATGACCCTGTACTTTACGTTACGGTCCTTGCTCCTTTGTTTCCTTTAAAAATTTGCTTGTGTTCCCTTGTTTCCAAAATTACTTCCAAACTCGTTCTCAGCTTTTTTAGCCTTAAATGTTGTTTGTTCCCTTGTTCTCCAAGATGTTTTGTCTTTGTTCCCAGTTCAAATTAGCCATGTTCTCTTAACGAACGAAATGATATATGAAATGAATCATATATTAAACTGCGGATATGAAATCAAGTGAAGCGTCGCACCGGCATTGCGAGGTCATGGGTTCAAACCCGTTGGAAATTTTCAGGCTTCTCTACACAACTGCAAAAATTGCATTCATAAGTGTGAGGATCATAGCTTCATATCATGCTCTCTTAATAATCAAAACCACAGGAGTACTTGGGTGTGCCTTGGGACGTATTGTTATTTGTTGCGGTTCGTAGAATGGCAGCAAATTAACGTTTTCAAGGTTCACCGAAGATGACAGTTGCCATAGCAACATTGGCGAGGCTATGTCCTCGAACGATTTTACTGTGGGAAATCATTCTAGACTGGCTCTGCTGCTGTCATATGCTCATCTATTTTTTAAAATCATTTTATTGGAGTCTGTACCATATTTTATAGTTTGTGACCTCTCTTCCTCGAGGTTTTGCTTGACTGCACTCGCGAGGGTTCAGGTTTCCTGCTATGAGGGGGTTTTTCCTAACGGGCAGTAGGCATAGTAATTTACCACACACTTGTCATTCTTAATATGTTATTGTTGGAAATATGCTCCAGTATCACTCTAATCCTGTACAGCAGCCAGTACCTAATTTTACGGCAAAGATCTCATGTACATACACCTTATTCTAAAATGGCCGCCATTTAGATATTCTTTTGTTTTTATTCAAATTAGACCTTGGTGCCTCGTTCAAGGCAAAATATTCTTTTGAATTTTCAGCTCAAGAACGAGGCATCAAGGGCTAATTTGAATAAAAACAAAAGAATATTTAAATGACGGCCATTTTGGAATAAGGTCTATACCCACCACGAGTCCCCAACTACGTAAGACACGCTAAATTATTTTATTTCCCACAATTCAGTCATCCATATACATTTACCTTCATCTATATCTATTTACCTCCATTTATAAAAATTTATCATCATCCGTATTAAGTAATGATCTGTGTAAGGTGGATAGCAATTTCTTTTCTTATGCGGCAACGGTGCTTTCCCCACATAGGAATGTTATCATTTTTACACAGAGAATGCATAAACCTACAGGAAGGCCGTTAACGCAATAAAATTCATTTACAGCCCATTTTGAAAGGGTGTTTTTTGTGTTAATGACGAGTTGAAAACAAAAGCCAAGAAACGTTTGCAATTTTACATGTTCCCCACATACGATTTCTGTGGTATTCAAACTGAGACCAGATTTTGTTATATGGAAGATGGTTGGAAAGTAAGGGATGAATATAAAACTGCTTTATGAAGTTTTGTTAACTTTTGCTGTTTAATTTAAGCCGCCAATCAGAAGTAAGTACAGACAATAGAAAAGTTATCACCTTTTTGCATTCCAATTGAATTCCAACATGTTCGTTGCCGTTGTTGCTATCGTTCTTATCTGGACCGTTTATTACCTTCATCTACCTTTAATCACGTTTATTTACCAGCGTCATTTACCTTCATTCGCGTTCATTTACCTTAAGCATAGTAACTAACTATGCCTTAAGATACTTTCATCTACATTCATTCACGTTCATTTGAATTCATTTCATTTTTGCTACCGACCTTGCCTCCCGGTACGGCATTGAGGAAGAGATATGTCGGCCCCTAAACCATATGTGACAAATCCCACGCCTATTCACAGCTCCAAACCGCCCTTGTCAATAAAGCGTAAGAATTAGATGACTTATATATTAAAGAGAAAAGTCATTTTTTCTGTCATATGGTAAGCACTTGAGTCGCAGATTACAAAGTGTGCGCATGCGCCCTCCCAAAGGTAACATACATACAGTCATAAGCTTTTTCCGAATAACTACAGGAGCTAATATCTTCGAGACATTACATTTACAGCTAAAATACATAGCATATACAGATACCTACTAAATATTTAAAGAAATATTCATTAAAAAGAAAACTCGCTGTACAAAATGCGGCCCTGGATTCTCTTTTAAAACCAGTAAACTCATAGGTACGGATAAGATCAGGTAGCGCATTCCGCAACTTAGCTGATACGTAAGAAAAAAAGAGAACTAAGACCACAACTGGTTCTTCCAGGTTTATTGAGGAACCGAATGTAATTTCCGCGAAGATCACGCATAAGAAGGGGACGGGAGAGAAAACGTATTTTTCATATAAGCAGAAAAACCCTTTTTTTCCCAAAAAAAATACATACTTTTATAATGTAATATCAGGACATTTTGAATGCGTTTATTGCATAGAGATGTAGAGTTTGACTTTAGTAGTATGAGGACAGGTGATCTGCAAATATAAATCTCGTTATTCTCTTATTTACGGCATTATACCGTTTCTTTGACACGAGGATTACAGCGAAATGAAAGCACAACTTTCTCGCGAATTTTCTATGATAAAAACTTGTTTAGAAATCCAGACTCTACGCGGTTAACAGCACACACCAGGCCTACTCCTAAATATTTGGCTAGAAATCTTTTCCTCTGGCCTCGCTTCAGCCATTCGATGAGGGCAAGTCTCGTGCTTTTTAAGTTGCCTCGCTCATGCCCAAAAAGAACTCTGGGTAATTCGGCCATTCCATGACAAGGGAAGACTCCCGATTCTCATTTCATAGTTTTTTCATAAGTGTCGGGCCACCCAGTCCTACCAGCAAAATAACGCATCGATTGAAGGTTTTAGCTTTCAAAACTTGCCCAGATTGTGTCAGTAGGTCCTGGAATTCGTCCACAGAAAGGCCAGAGAGACAACTTCACTCGTGAACCGCCATGTTTACAACAGAGCATTTTAGGCGTCCCAGTCTGCATGAAACCATCTCTCGCCTCTGCCTGAGACAAGACCAGACACGCACGGTTCTTACGTTACGTGTATGCCTATAAAATCAACTGAAATGTCAATTGCTGGTACAAAAAAAAAAAAAACCAGCATGTTAATGTTTTTTTGTTTCGGTAGGCTACGTATCGAGGAGCCAGAACATTTGCGCATGCGCTGACGGAATGTTTGAACAAGAGAGAAAAACGCAGTACCTCCAGACACCGGCGCTGGAGCGTCGTACCAAACCAGTCATCCCGGGATTTCGGCCCCTAAGATCGCTTTTGGACACAGTTGGCCCTTCGCTGCTTTCTGCTACCGACCTTGCCTCCCGGTACGGCATTGAGGGAGAGATATGTCGGCCCCTAAACCATATGTGACAAATCCCACGCCTACTCACAGCTCCAAACCGCCCTTGTCAATAAAGCGTAAGAATTAGATGGCTTATATATTAAAGAGAAAAGTCATTTTTTCTGTCATATGGTAAGCACTTGAGTCGCAGATTACAAAGTGTGCGCATGCGCCCTCCCAAAGGTAACATACATACAGTCATAGGCTTTTTCCGAATAACTACAGGAGCTAATATCTTCGAGACATTACATTTACAGCTAAAATACATAGCATATACAGATACCTACTAAATATTTAAAGAAATATTCATTAAAAAGAAAAGTCGCTGTACAAAATGCGGCCCTGGATTCTCTTTTAAAACCAGTAAACTCATAGGTACGGATAAGATCAGGTAGCGCATTCCGCAACTTAGCTGATACGTAAGAAAAAAAGAGAACTAAGACCACAACTGGTTCTTCCAGGTTTATTGAGGAACAGAATGTAATTTCCGCGAAGATCACGCATAAGAAGGGGACGGGAGAGAAAACGTATTTTTCATATAAGCAGAAAAACCCTTTTTTTCCCCCCCAAAAAATACATACTTTTATAATGTAATATGAGGACATTTTGAATGCGCTTATTGCATAGAGATGTAGAGTTTGACTTTAGTAGTATGAGGACAGGTGATCTGCAAATATAAATCTCGTTATTCTCTTATTTACGGCATTATACCGTTTCTTTGACACGAGGATTACAGCGAAATGAAAGCACAACTTTCTCGCGAATTTTCTATGATAAAAACTTGTTTAGAAATCCAGACTCTACGCGGTTAACAGCACACACCAGGCCTACTCCTAAATATTTGGCTAGAAATCTTTTCCTCTGGCCTCGCTTCAGCCATTCGATGAGGGCCAGTCTCGTGCTTTTTAAGTTGCCTCGCTCATGCCCAAAAAGAACTCTGGGTAATTCGGCCATTCCATGACAAGGGAAGACTCCCGATTCTCATTTCATAGTTTTTTCATAAGTGTCGGGCCACCCAGTCCTACCAGCAAAATAACGCATCGATTGAAGGTTTTAGCTTTCAAAACTTGCCCAGATTGTGTCAGTAGGTCCTGGAATTCGTCCACAGAAAGGCCAGAGAGACAACTTCACTCGTGAACCGCCATGTTTAAAACAGAGCATTTTAGGCGTCCCAGTCTGCATGAAACCATCTCTCGCCTCTGCCTGAGACAAGACCAGCCACGCACGGTTCTTACGTTACGTGTATGCCTATAAAATCAACTGAAATGTCAATTGCTGGTACAAAAAAAAAAAAAAAAACCAGCATGTTAATGTTTTTTTGTTTCGGTAGGCTACGTATCGAAGAGCCAGAACATTTGCGCATGCGCTGACGGAATGTTTGAACAAGAGAGAAAAACGCAGTACCTCCAGACACCGGCGCTGGAGCGTCGTACCAAACGAGTCATCCCGGGATTTCGGCCCGTGCGATCGCTTTTGGACGCAGTTGGCCCTTCGCTGCTTTCTGCTACCGACCTTGCCTCCCGGTACGGCATTGAGGGAGAGATATGTCGGCCCCTAAACCATATGTGACAAATCCCACGCCTACTCACAGCTCCAAACCGCCCTTGTCAATAAAGCGTAACAATTAGATGGCTTATATATTAAAGAGAAAAATCATTTTTTCTGTCATATGGTAAGCACTTGAGTCGCAGATTACAAAGTGTGCGCATGCGCCCTCCTAAAGGTAACATACATACAGTCATAAGCTTTTTCCGAATAACTACAGGAGCTAATATCTTCGAGACATTACATTTACAGCTAAAATACATAGCATATACAGATACCTACTAAATACATAATATTTAAAGAAATATTCATTAAAAAGAAAAGTCGCTGTACAAAATGCGGCCCTGGATTCTCTTTTAAAACCAGTAAACTCATAGGTATGGATAAGATCGGGTAGCGCATTCCGCAACTTAGCTGATACGTAAGAAAAAAAGAGAACTAAGACCACAACTGGTTCTTCCAGGTTTATTGAGGAACAGAATGTAATTTCCGCGAAGATCACGCATAAGAAGGGGACGGGAGAGAAAACGTATTTTTCATATAAGCAGAAAAACCCTTTTTTTCCCCCCAAAAAAATACATACTTTTATAATGTAATATGAGGACATTTTGAATGCGCTTATTGCATAGAGATGTAGAGTTTGACTTTAGTAGTATGAGGACAGGTGATCTGCAAATATAAATCTCGTTATTCTCTTATTTACGGCATTATACCGTTTCTTTGACACGAGGATTACAGCGAAATGAAAGCACAACTTTCTCGCGAATTTTCTATGATAAAAACTTGTTTAGAAATCCAGACTCTACGCGGTTAACAGCACACACCAGGCCTACTCCTAAATATTTGGCTAGAAATCTTTTCTTCTGGCCTCGCTTCAGCCATTCGATGAGGGCCAGTCTCGTGCTTTTTAAGTTGCCTCGCTCATGCCCAAAAAGAACTCTGGGTAATTCGGCCATTCCATGACAAGGGAAGACTCCCGATTCTCATTTCATAGTTTTTTCATAAGTGTCGGGCCACCCAGTCCTACCAGCAAAATAACGCATCGATTGAAGGTTTTAGCTTTCAAAACTTGCCCAGATTGTGTCAGTAGGTCCTGGAATTCGTCCACAGAAAGGCCAGAGAGACAACTTCACTCGTGAACCGCCATGTTTACAACAGAGCATTTTAGGCGTCCCAGTCTGCATGAAACCATCTCTCGCCTCTGCCCTAGACAAGACCAGACACGCACGGTTCTTACGTTACGTGTATGCCTATAAAATCAACTGAAATGTCAATTGCTGGTACAAAAAAAAAAAAAAACCAGCATGTTAATGTTTTTTTGTTTCGGTAGGCTACGTATCGAAGAGCCAGAACATTTGCGCATGCGCTGACGGAATGTTTGAAAAAGAGAGAAAAACGCAGTACCTCCAGACACCGGCGCTGGAGCGTCGTACCAAACGAGTCATTCCGGGATTTCGGCTCGTGCGATCGCTTTTGGACGCAGTTGGCCCTTCGCTGCTTTCTGCTACCGACCTTGCCTCCCGGTACGGCATTGAGGGAGAGATATGTCGGCCCCTAAACCATATGTGACAAATCCCACGCCTACTCACAGCTCCAGACCGCCCTTGTCAATAAAGCCTAAAAATTAGATGGCTTATATATTAAAGAGAAAAATCATTTTTTCTGTCATATGGTAAGCACTTGAGTCGCAGATTACAAAGTGTGCGCATGCGCCCTCCTAAAGGTAACATACATACAGTCATAAGCTTTTTCCGAATAACTACAGGAGCTAATATCTTCGAGACATTACATTTACAGCTAAAATACATAGCATATACAGATACCTACTAAATACATAATATTTAAAGAAATATTCATTAAAAAGAAAAGTCGCTGTACAAAATGCGGCCCTGGATTCTCTTTTAAAACCAGTAAACTCATAGGTACGGATAAGATCGGGTAGCGCATTCCGCAACTTAGCTGATACGTAAGAAAAAAACGAGAACTAAGACCACAACTGGTTCTTCCAGGTTTATTGAGGAACAGAATGTAATTTCCGCCAAGATCACGCATAAGAAGGGGACGGGAGAGAAAACGTATTTTTCATATAAGCAGAAAAACCCTTTTTTTCCCCCCCAAAAAATACATACTTTTATAATGTAATATGAGGACATTTTGAATGCGCTTATTGCATAGAGATGTAGAGTTTGACTTTAGTAGTATGAGGACAGGTGATCTGCAAATATAAATCTCGTTATTCTCTTATTTACGGCATTATACCGTTTCTTTGACACGAGGATTACAGCGAAATGAAAGCACAACTTTCTCGCGAATTTTCTATGATAAAAACTTGTTTAGAAATCCAGACTCTACGCGGTTAACAGCACACACCAGGCCTACTCCTAAATATTTGGCTACAAATCTTTTCCTCTGGCCTCGCTTCAGCCATTCGATGAGGGCCAGTCTCGTGCTTTTTAAGTTGCCTCGCTCATGCCCAAAAAGAACTCTGGGTAATTCGGCCATTCCATGACAAGGGAAGACTCCCGATTCTCATTTCATAGTTTTTTCATAAGTGTCGGGCCACCCAGTCCTACCAGCAAAATAACGCATCGATTGAAGGTTTTAGCTTTCAAAACTTGCCCAGATTGTGTCAGTAGGTCCAGGAATTCGTCCACAGAAAGGCCAGAGAGACAACTTCACTCGTGAACCGCCATGTTTACAACAGAGCATTTTAGGCGTCCCAGTCTGCATGAAACCATCTCTCGCCTCTGCCTGAGACAAGACCAGACACGCACGGTTCTTACGTTACGTGTATGCCTATAAAATCAACTGAAATGTCAATTGCTGGTACAAAAAAAAAAAAAAAACCAGCATGTTAATGTTTTTTTGTTTCGGTAGGCTACGTATCGAAGAGCCAGAACATTTGCGCATGCGCTGACGGAATGTTTGAACAAGAGAGAAAAACGCAGTACCTCCAGACACCGGCGCTGGAGCGTCGTACCAAACGAGTCATCCCGGGATTTCGGCCCGTGCGATCGCTTTTGGACGCAGTTGGCCCTTCGCTGCTTTCTGCTACCGACCTTGCCTCCCGGTACGGCATTGAGGGAGAGATATGTCGGCCCCTAAACCATATGTGACAAATCCCACGCCTACTCACAGCTCCAAACCGCCCTTGTCAATAAAGCGTAAGAATTAGATGGCTTATATATTAAAGAGAAAAATCATTTTTTCTGTCATATGGTAAGCACTTGAGTCGCAGATTACAAAGTGTGCGCATGCGCCCTCCTAAAGGTAACATACATACAGTCATAAGCTTTTTCCGAATAACTACAGGAGCTAATATCTTCGAGACATTACATTTACAGCTAAAATACATAGCATATACAGATACCTACTAAATACATAATATTTAAAGAAATATTCATTAAAAAGAAAAGTCGCTGTACAAAATGCGGCCCTGGATTCTCTTTTAAAACCAGTAAACTCATAGGTACGGATAAGATCGGGTAGCGCATTCCGCAACTTAGCTGATACGTAAGAAAAAAAGAGAACTAAGACCACAACTGGTTCTTCCAGGTTTATTGAGGAACAGAATGTAATTTCCGCGAAGATCACGCATAAGAAGGGGACGGGAGAGAAAACGTATTTTTCATATAAGCAGAAAAACCCTTTTTTTCCCCCCCAAAAAATACATACTTTTATAATGTAATATGAGGACATTTTGAATGCGCTTATTGCATAGAGATGTAGAGTTTGACTTTAGTAGTATGAGGACAGGTGATCTGCAAATATAAATCTCGTTATTCTCTTATTTACGGCATTATACCGTTTCTTTGACACGAGGATTACAGCGAAATGAAAGCACAACTTTCTCGCGAATTTTCTATGATAAAAACTTGTTTAGAAATCCAGACTCTACGCGGTTAACAGCACACACCAGGCCTACTCCTAAATATTTGGCTAGAAATCTTTTCCTCTGGCCTCGCTTCAGCCATTCGATGAGGGCCAGTCTCGTGCTTTTTAAGTTGCCTCGCTCATGCCCAAAAAGAACTCTGGGTAATTCGGCCATTCCATGACAAGGGAAGACTCCCGATTCTCATTTCATAGTTTTTTCATAAGTGTCGGGCCACCCAGTCCTACCAGCAAAATAACGCATCGATTGAAGGTTTTAGCTTTCAAAACTTGCTCAGATTGTGTCAGTAGGTCCTGGAATTCGTCCACAGAAAGGCCAGAGAGACAACTTCACTCGTGAACCGCCATGTTTACAACAGAGCATTTTAGGCGCCCCAGTCTGCATGAAACCATCTCTCGCCTCTGCCTGAGACAAGACCAGACACGCACGGTTCTTACGTTACGTGTATGCCTATAAAATCAACTGAAATGTCAATTGCTGGTACAAAAAAAAAAAAAAAAACCAGCATGTTAATGTTTTTTTGTTTCGGTAGGCTACGTATCGAAGAGCCAGAACATTTGCGCATGCGCTGACGGAATGTTTGAACAAGAGAGAAAAACGCAGTACCTCCAGACACCGGCGCTGGAGCGTCGTACCAAACGAGTCATCCCGGGATTTCGGCCCGTGCGATCGCTTTTGGACGCAGTTGGCCCTTCGCTGCTTTCTGCTACCGACCTTGCCTCCCGGTACGGCATTGAGGGAGAGATATGTCGGCCCCTAAACCATATGTGACAAATCCCACGCCTACTCACAGCTCCAAACCGCCCTTGTCAATAAAGCGTAAGAATTAGATGGCTTATATATTAAAGAGAAAAATCATTTTTTCTGTCATATGGTAAGCACTTGAGTCGCAGATTACAAAGTGTGCGCATGCGCCCTCCTAAAGGTAACATACATACAGTCATAAGCTTTTTCCGAATAACTACAGGAGCTAATATCTTCGAGACATTACATTTACAGCTAAAATACATAGCATATACAGATACCTACTAAATACATAATATTTAAAGAAATATTCATTAAAAAGAAAAGTCGCTGTACAAAATGCGGCCCTGGATTCTCTTTTAAAACCAGTAAACTCATAGGTACGGATAAGATCGGGTAGCGCATTCCGCAACTTAGCTGATACGTAAGAAAAAAAGAGAACTAAGACCACAACTGGTTCTTCCAGGTTTATTGAGGAACAGAATGTAATTTCCGCGAAGATCACGCATAAGAAGGGGACGGGAGAGAAAACGTATTTTTCATATAAGCAGAAAAACCCTTTTTTTCCCCCCCAAAAAATACATACTTTTATAATGTAATATGAGGACATTTTGAATGCGCTTATTGCATAGAGATGTAGAGTTTGACTTTAGTAGTATGAGGACAGGTGATCTGCAAATATAAATCTCGTTATTCTCTTATTTACGGCATTATACCGTTTCTTTGACACGAGGATTACAGCGAAATGAAAGCACAACTTTCTCGCGAATTTTCTATGATAAAAACTTGTTTAGAAATCCAGACTCTACGCGGTTAACAGCACACACCAGGCCTACTCCTAAATATTTGGCTACAAATCTTTTCCTCTGGCCTCGCTTCAGCCATTCGATGAGGGCCAGTCTCGTGCTTTTTAAGTTGCCTCGCTCATGCCCAAAAAGAACTCTGGGTAATTCGGCCATTCCATGACAAGGGAAGACTCCCGATTCTCATTTCATAGTTTTTTCATAAGTGTCGGGCCACCCAGTCCTACCAGCAAAATAACGCATCGATTGAAGGTTTTAGCTTTCAAAACTTGCCCAGATTGTGTCAGTAGGTCCTGGAATTCGTCCACAGAAAGGCCAGAGAGACAACTTCACTCGTGAACCGCCATGTTTACAACAGAGCATTTTAGGCGCCCCAGTCTGCATGAAACCATCTCTCGCCTCTGCCTGAGACAAGACCAGACACGCACGGTTCTTACGTTACGTGTATGCCTATAAAATCAACTGAAATGTCAATTGCTGGTACAAAAAAAAAAAAAAACCAGCATGTTAATGTTTTTTTGTTTCGGTAGGCTACGTATCGAAGAGCCAGAACATTTGCGCATGCGCTGACGGAATGTTTGAACAAGAGAGAAAAACGCAGTACCTCCAGACACCGGCGCTGGAGCGTCGTACCAAACGAGTCATCCCGGGATTTCGGCCCGTGCGATCGCTTTTGGACGCAGTTGGCCCTTCGCTGCTTTCTGCTACCGACCTTGCCTCCCGGTACGGCATTGAGGGAGAGATATGTCGGCCCCTAAACCATATGTGACAAATCCCACGCCTACTCACAGCTCCAAACCGCCCTTGTCAATAAAGCGTAAGAATTAGATGGCTTATATATTAAAGAGAAAAATCATTTTTTCTGTCATATGGTAAGCACTTGAGTCGCAGATTACAAAGTGTGCGCATGCGCCCTCCTAAAGGTAACATACATACAGTCATAAGCTTTTCCCGAATAACTACAGGAGCTAATATCTTCGAGACATTACATTTACAGCTAAAATACATAGCATATACAGATACCTACTAAATACATAATATTTAAAGAAATATTCATTAAAAAGAAAAGTCGCTGTACAAAATGCGGCCCTGGATTCTCTTTTAAAACCAGTAAACTCATAGGTACGGATAAGATCGGGTAGCGCATTCCGCAACTTAGCTGATACGTAAGAAAAAAACGAGAACTAAGACCACAACTGGTTCTTCCAGGTTTATTGAGGAACAGAATGTAATTTCCGCGAAGATCACGCATAAGAAGGGGACGGGAGAGAAAACGTATTTTTCATATAAGCAGAAAAACCCTTTTTTTCCCCCCCAAAAAATACATACTTTTATAATGTAATATGAGGACATTTTGAATGCGCTTATTGCATAGAGATGTAGAGTTTGACTTTAGTAGTATGAGGACAGGTGATCTGCAAATATAAATCTCGTTATTCTCTTATTTACGGCATTATACCGTTTCTTTGACACGAGGATTACAGCGAAATGAAAGCACAACTTTCTCGCGAATTTTCTATGATAAAAACTTGTTTAGAAATCCAGACTCTACGCGGTTAACAGCACACACCAGGCCTACTCCTAAATATTTGGCTAGAAATCTTTTCCTCTGGCCTCGCTTCAGCCATTCGATGAGGGCCAGTCTCGTGCTTTTTAAGTTGCCTCGCTCATGCCCAAAAAGAACTCTGGGTAATTCGGCCATTCCATGACAAGGGAAGACTCCCGATTCTCATTTCATAGTTTTTTCATAAGTGTCGGGCCACCCAGTCCTACCAGCAAAATAACGCATCGATTGAAGGTTTTAGCTTTCAAAACTTGCCCAGATTGTGTCAGTAGGTCCTGGAATTCGTCCACAGAAAGGCCAGAGAGACAACTTCACTCGTGAACCGCCATGTTTACAACAGAGCATTTTAGGCGCCCCAGTCTGCATGAAACCATCTCTCGCCTCTGCCTGAGACAAGACCAGACACGCACGGTTCTTACGTTACGTGTATGCCTATAAAATCAACTGAAATGTCAATTGCTGGTACAAAAAAAAAAAAAAAACCAGCATGTTAATGTTTTTTTGTTTCGGTAGGCTACGTATCGAAGAGCCAGAACATTTGCGCATGCGCTGACGGAATGTTTGAACAAGAGAGAAAAACGCAGTACCTCCAGACACCGGCGCTGGAGCGTCGTACCAAACGAGTCATCCCGGGATTTCGGCCCGTGCGATCGCTTTTGGACGCAGTTGGCCCTTCGCTGCTTTCTGCTACCGACCTTGCCTCCCGGTACGGCATTGAGGGAGAGATATGTCGGCCCCTAAACCATATGTGACAAATCCCACGCCTACTCACAGCTCCAAACCGCCCTTGTCAATAAAGCGTAAGAATTAGATGGCTTATATATTAAAGAGAAAAATCATTTTTTCTGTCATATGGTAAGCACTTGAGTCGCAGATTACAAAGTGTGCGCATGCGCCCTCCTAAAGGTAACATACATACAGTCATAAGCTTTTTCCGAATAACTACAGGAGCTAATATCTTCGAGACATTACATTTACAGCTAAAATACATAGCATATACAGATACCTACTAAATACATAATATTTAAAGAAATATTCATTAAAAAGAAAAGTCGCTGTACAAAATGCGGCCCTGGATTCTCTTTTAAAACCAGTAAACTCATAGGTACGGATAAGATCGGGTAGCGCATTCCGCAACTTAGCTGATACGTAAGAAAAAAACGAGAACTAAGACCACAACTGGTTCTTCCAGGTTTATTGAGGAACAGAATGTAATTTCCGCGAAGATCACGCATAAGAAGGGGACGGGAGAGAAAACGTATTTTTCATATAAGCAGAAAAACCCTTTTTTTCCCCCCCAAAAAATACATACTTTTATAATGTAATATGAGGACATTTTGAATGCGCTTATTGCATAGAGATGTAGAGTTTGACTTTAGTAGTATGAGGACAGGTGATCTGCAAATATAAATCTCGTTATTCTCTTATTTACGGCATTATACCGTTTCTTTGACACGAGGATTACAGCGAAATGAAAGCACAACTTTCTCGCGAATTTTCTATGATAAAAACTTGTTTAGAAATCCAGACTCTACGCGGTTAACAGCACACACCAGGCCTACTCCTAAATATTTGGCTAGAAATCTTTTCCTCTGGCCTCGCTTCAGCCATTCGATGAGGGCCAGTCTCGTGCTTTTTAAGTTGCCTCGCTCATGCCCAAAAAGAACTCTGGGTAATTCGGCCATTCCATGACAAGGGAAGACTCCCGATTCTCATTTCATAGTTTTTTCATAAGTGTCGGGCCACCCAGTCCTACCAGCAAAATAACGCATCGATTGAAGGTTTTAGCTTTCAAAACTTGCCCAGATTGTGTCAGTAGGTCCTGGAATTCGTCCACAGAAAGGCCAGAGAGACAACTTCACTCGTGAACCGCCATGTTTACAACAGAGCATTTTAGGCGCCCCAGTCTGCATGAAACCATCTCTCGCCTCTGCCTGAGACAAGACCAGACACGCACGGTTCTTACGTTACGTGTATGCCTATAAAATCAACTGAAATGTCAATTGCTGGTACAAAAAAAAAAAAAAAACCAGCATGTTAATGTTTTTTTGTTTCGGTAGGCTACGTATCGAAGAGCCAGAACATTTGCGCATGCGCTGACGGAATGTTTGAACAAGAGAGAAAAACGCAGTACCTCCAGACACCGGCGCTGGAGCGTCGTACCAAACGAGTCATCCCGGGATTTCGGCCCGTGCGATCGCTTTTGGACGCAGTTGGCCCTTCGCTGCTTTCTGCTACCGACCTTGCCTCCCGGTACGGCATTGAGGGAGAGATATGTCGGCCCCTAAACCATATGTGACAAATCCCACGCCTACTCACAGCTCCAAACCGCCCTTGTCAATAAAGCGTAAGAATTAGATGGCTTATATATTAAAGAGAAAAATCATTTTTTCTGTCATATGGTAAGCACTTGAGTCGCAGATTACAAAGTGTGCGCATGCGCCCTCCTAAAGGTAACATACATACAGTCATAAGCTTTTTCCGAATAACTACAGGAGCTAATATCTTCGAGACATTACATTTACAGCTAAAATACATAGCATATACAGATACCTACTAAATACATAATATTTAAAGAAATATTCATTAAAAAGAAAAGTCGCTGTACAAAATGCGGCCCTGGATTCTCTTTTAAAACCAGTAAACTCATAGGTACGGATAAGATCGGGTAGCGCATTCCGCAACTTAGCTGATACGTAAGAAAAAAAGAGAACTAAGACCACAACTGGTTCTTCCAGGTTTATTGAGGAACAGAATGTAATTTCCGCGAAGATCACGCATAAGAAGGGGACGGGAGAGAAAACGTATTTTTCATATAAGCAGAAAAACCCTTTTTTTCCCCCCAAAAAAATACATACTTTTATAATGTAATATGAGGACATTTTGAATGCGCTTATTGCATAGAGATGTAGAGTTTGACTTTAGTAGTATGAGGACAGGTGATCTGCAAATATAAATCTCGTTATTCTCTTATTTACGGCATTATACCGTTTCTTTGACACGAGGATTACAGCGAAATGAAAGCACAACTTTCTCGCGAATTTTCTATGATAAAAACTTGTTTAGAAATCCAGACTCTACGCGGTTAACAGCACACACCAGGCCTACTCCTAAATATTTGGCTACAAATCTTTTCCTCTGGCCTCGCTTCAGCCATTCGATGAGGGCCAGTCTCGTGCTTTTTAAGTTGCCTCGCTCATGCCCAAAAAGAACTCTGGGTAATTCGGCCATTCCATGACAAGGGAAGACTCCCGATTCTCATTTCATAGTTTTTTCATAAGTGTCGGGCCACCCAGTCCTACCAGCAAAATAACGCATCGATTGAAGGTTTTAGCTTTCAAAACTTGCCCAGATTGTGTCAGTAGGTCCTGGAATTCGTCCACAGAAAGGCCAGAGAGACAACTTCACTCGTGAACCGCCATGTTTACAACAGAGCATTTTAGGCGCCCCAGTCTGCATGAAACCATCTCTCGCCTCTGCCTGAGACAAGACCAGACACGCACGGTTCTTACGTTACGTGTATGCCTATAAAATCAACTGAAATGTCAATTGCTGGTACAAAAAAAAAAAAAAAACCAGCATGTTAATGTTTTTTTGTTTCGGTAGGCTACGTATCGAAGAGCCAGAACATTTGCGCATGCGCTGACGGAATGTTTGAACAAGAGAGAAAAACGCAGTACCTCCAGACACCGGCGCTGGAGCGTCGTACCAAACGAGTCATCCCGGGATTTCGGCCCGTGCGATCGCTTTTGGACGCAGTTGGCCCTTCGCTGCTTTCTGCTACCGACCTTGCCTCCCGGTACGGCATTGAGGGAGAGATATGTCGGCCCCTAAACCATATGTGACAAATCCCACGCCTACTCACAGCTCCAAACCGCCCTTGTCAATAAAGCGTAAGAATTAGATGGCTTATATATTAAAGAGAAAAATCATTTTTTCTGTCATATGGTAAGCACTTGAGTCGCAGATTACAAAGTGTGCGCATGCGCCCTCCTAAAGGTAACATACATACAGTCATAAGCTTTTTCCGAATAACTACAGGAGCTAATATCTTCGAGACATTACATTTACAGCTAAAATACATAGCATATACAGATACCTACTAAATACATAATATTTAAAGAAATATTCATTAAAAAGAAAAGTCGCTGTACAAAATGCGGCCCTGGATTCTCTTTTAAAACCAGTAAACTCATAGGTACGGATAAGATCGGGTAGCGCATTCCGCAACTTAGCTGATACGTAAGAAAAAAAGAGAACTAAGACCACAACTGGTTCTTCCAGGTTTATTGAGGAACAGAATGTAATTTCCGCGAAGATCACGCATAAGAAGGGGACGGGAGAGAAAACGTATTTTTCATATAAGCAGAAAAACCCTTTTTTTCCCCCCCAAAAAATACATACTTTTATAATGTAATATGAGGACATTTTGAATGCGCTTATTGCATAGAGATGTAGAGTTTGACTTTAGTAGTATGAGGACAGGTGATCTGCAAATATAAATCTCGTTATTCTCTTATTTACGGCATTATACCGTTTCTTTGACACGAGGATTACAGCGAAATGAAAGCACAACTTTCTCGCGAATTTTCTATGATAAAAACTTGTTTAGAAATCCAGACTCTACGCGGTTAACAGCACACACCAGGCCTACTCCTAAATATTTGGCTAGAAATCTTTTCCTCTGGCCTCGCTTCAGCCATTCGATGAGGGCCAGTCTCGTGCTTTTTAAGTTGCCTCGCTCATGCCCAAAAAGAACTCTGGGTAATTCGGCCATTCCATGACAAGGGAAGACTCCCGATTCTCATTTCATAGTTTTTTCATAAGTGTCGGGCCACCCAGTCCTACCAGCAAAATAACGCATCGATTGAAGGTTTTAGCTTTCAAAACTTGCCCAGATTGTGTCAGTAGGTCCTGGAATTCGTCCACAGAAAGGCCAGAGAGACAACTTCACTCGTGAACCGCCATGTTTACAACAGAGCATTTTAGGCGCCCTAGTCTGCATGAAACCATCTCTCGCCTCTGCCTGAGACAAGACCAGACACGCACGGTTCTTACGTTACGTGTATGCCTATAAAATCAACTGAAATGTCAATTGCTGGTACAAAAAAAAAAAAAAAACCAGCATGTTAATGTTTTTTTGTTTCGGTAGGCTACGTATCGAAGAGCCAGAACATTTGCGCATGCGCTGACGGAATGTTTGAACAAGAGAGAAAAACGCAGTACCTCCAGACACCGGCGCTGGAGCGTCGTACCAAACGAGTCATCCCGGGATTTCGGCCCGTGCGATCGCTTTTGGACGCAGTTGGCCCTTCGCTGCTTTCTGCTACCGACCTTGCCTCCCGGTACGGCATTGAGGGAGAGATATGTCGGCCCCTAAACCATATGTGACAAATCCCACGCCTACTCACAGCTCCAAACCGCCCTTGTCAATAAAGCGTAAGAATTAGATGGCTTATATATTAAAGAGAAAAATCATTTTTTCTGTCATATGGTAAGCACTTGAGTCGCAGATTACAAAGTGTGCGCATGCGCCCTCCTAAAGGTAACATACATACAGTCCTAAGCTTTTTCCGAATAACTACAGGAGCTAATATCTTCGAGACATTACATTTACAGCTAAAATACATAGCATATACAGATACCTACTAAATACATAATATTTAAAGAAATATTCATTAAAAAGAAAAGTCGCTGTACAAAATGCGGCCCTGGATTCTCTTTTAAAACCAGTAAACTCATAGGTACGGATAAGATCGGGTAGCGCATTCCGCAACTTAGCTGATACGTAAGAAAAAAACGAGAACTAAGACCACAACTGGTTCTTCCAGGTTTATTGAGGAACAGAATGTAATTTCCGCGAAGATCACGCATAAGAAGGGGACGGGAGAGAAAACGTATTTTTCATATAAGCAGAAAAACCCTTTTTTTCCCCCCCAAAAAATACATACTTTTATAATGTAATATGAGGACATTTTGAATGCGCTTATTGCATAGAGATGTAGAGTTTGACTTTAGTAGTATGAGGACAGGTGATCTGCAAATATAAATCTCGTTATTCTCTTATTTACGGCATTATACCGTTTCTTTGACACGAGGATTACAGCGAAATGAAAGCACAACTTTCTCGCGAATTTTCTATGATAAAAACTTGTTTAGAAATCCAGACTCTACGCGGTTAACAGCACACACCAGGCCTACTCCTAAATATTTGGCTACAAATCTTTTCCTCTGGCCTCGCTTCAGCCATTCGATGAGGGCCAGTCTCGTGCTTTTTAAGTTGCCTCGCTCATGCCCAAAAAGAACTCTGGGTAATTCGGCCATTCCATGACAAGGGAAGACTCCCGATTCTCATTTCATAGTTTTTTCATAAGTGTCGGGCCACCCAGTCCTACCAGCAAAATAACGCATCGATTGAAGGTTTTAGCTTTCAAAACTTGCCCAGATTGTGTCAGTAGGTCCTGGAATTCGTCCACAGAAAGGCCAGAGAGACAACTTCACTCGTGAACCGCCATGTTTACAACAGAGCATTTTAGGCGCCCTAGTCTGCATGAAACCATCTCTCGCCTCTGCCTGAGACAAGACCAGACACGCACGGTTCTTACGTTACGTGTATGCCTATAAAATCAACTGAAATGTCAATTGCTGGTACAAAAAAAAAAAAAAAACCAGCATGTTAATGTTTTTTTGTTTCGGTAGGCTACGTATCGAAGAGCCAGAACATTTGCGCAAGCGCTGACGGAATGTTTGAACAAGAGAGAAAAACGCAGTACCTCCAGACACCGGCGCTGGAGCGTCGTACCAAACGAGTCATCCCGGGATTTCGGCCCGTGCGATCGCTTTTGGACGCAGTTGGCCCTTCGCTGCTTTCTGCTACCGACCTTGCCTCCCGGTACGGCATTGAGGGAGAGATATGTCGGCCCCTAAACCATATGTGACAAATCCCACGCCTACTCACAGCTCCAAACCGCCCTTGTCAATAAAGCGTAAGAATTAGATGGCTTATATATTAAAGAGAAAAATCATTTTTTCTGTCATATGGTAAGCACTTGAGTCGCAGATTACAAAGTGTGCGCATGCGCCCTCCTAAAGGTAACATACATACAGTCATAAGCTTTTTCCGAATAACTACAGGAGCTAATATCTTCGAGACATTACATTTACAGCTAAAATACATAGCATATACAGATACCTACTAAATACATAATATTTAAAGAAATATTCATTAAAAAGAAAAGTCGCTGTACAAAATGCGGCCCTGGATTCTCTTTTAAAACCAGTAAACTCATAGGTACGGATAAGATCGGGTAGCGCATTCCGCAACTTAGCTGATACGTAAGAAAAAAAGAGAACTAAGACCACAACTGGTTCTTCCAGGTTTATTGAGGAACAGAATGTAATTTCCGCGAAGATCACGCATAAGAAGGGGACGGGAGAGAAAACGTATTTTTCATATAAGCAGAAAAACCCTTTTTTTCCCCCCCAAAAAATACATACTTTTATAATGTAATATGAGGACATTTTGAATGCGCTTATTGCATAGAGATGTAGAGTTTGACTTTAGTAGTATGAGGACAGGTGATCTGCAAATATAAATCTCGTTATTCTCTTATTTACGGCATTATACCGTTTCTTTGACACGAGGATTACAGCGAAATGAAAGCACAACTTTCTCGCGAATTTTCTATGATAAAAACTTGTTTAGAAATCCAGACTCTACGCGGTTAACAGCACACACCAGGCCTACTCCTAAATATTTGGCTACAAATCTTTTCCTCTGGCCTCGCTTCAGCCATTCGATGAGGGCCAGTCTCGTGCTTTTTAAGTTGCCTCGCTCATGCCCAAAAAGAACTCTGGGTAATTCGGCCATTCCATGACAAGGGAAGACTCCCGATTCTCATTTCATAGTTTTTTCATAAGTGTCGGGCCACCCAGTCCTACCAGCAAAATAACGCATCGATTGAAGGTTTTAGCTTTCAAAACTTGCCCAGATTGTGTCAGTAGGTCCTGGAATTCGTCCACAGAAAGGCCAGAGAGACAACTTCACTCGTGAACCGCCATGTTTACAACAGAGCATTTTAGGCGCCCTAGTCTGCATGAAACCATCTCTCGCCTCTGCCTGAGACAAGACCAGACACGCACGGTTCTTACGTTACGTGTATGCCTATAAAATCAACTGAAATGTCAATTGCTGGTACAAAAAAAAAAAAAAACCAGCATGTTAATGTTTTTTTGTTTCGGTAGGCTACGTATCGAAGAGCCAGAACATTTGCGCAAGCGCTGACGGAATGTTTGAACAAGAGAGAAAAACGCAGTACCTCCAGACACCGGCGCTGGAGCGTCGTACCAAACGAGTCATCCCGGGATTTCGGCCCGTGCGATCGCTTTTGGACGCAGTTGGCCCTTCGCTGCTTTCTGCTACCGACCTTGCCTCCCGGTACGGCATTGAGGGAGAGATATGTCGGCCCCTAAACCATATGTGACAAATCCCACGCCTACTCACAGCTCCAAACCGCCCTTGTCAATAAAGCGTAAGAATTAGATGGCTTATATATTAAAGAGAAAAATCATTTTTTCTGTCATATGGTAAGCACTTGAGTCGCAGATTACAAAGTGTGCGCATGCGCCCTCCTAAAGGTAACATACATACAGTCATAAGCTTTTTCCGAATAACTACAGGAGCTAATATCTTCGAGACATTACATTTACAGCTAAAATACATAGCATATACAGATACCTACTAAATACATAATATTTAAAGAAATATTCATTAAAAAGAAAAGTCGCTGTACAAAATGCGGCCCTGGATTCTCTTTTAAAACCAGTAAACTCATAGGTACGGATAAGATCGGGTAGCGCATTCCGCAACTTAGCTGATACGTAAGAAAAAAAGAGAACTAAGACCACAACTGGTTCTTCCAGGTTTATTGAGGAACAGAATGTAATTTCCGCGAAGATCACGCATAAGAAGGGGACGGGAGAGAAAACGTATTTTTCATATAAGCAGAAAAACCCTTTTTTTCCCCCCCAAAAAATACATACTTTTATAATGTAATATGAGGACATTTTGAATGCGCTTATTGCATAGAGATGTAGAGTTTGACTTTAGTAGTATGAGGACAGGTGATCTGCAAATATAAATCTCGTTATTCTCTTATTTACGGCATTATACCGTTTCTTTGACACGAGGATTACAGCGAAATGAAAGCACAACTTTCTCGCGAATTTTCTATGATAAAAACTTGTTTAGAAATCCAGACTCTACGCGGTTAACAGCACACACCAGGCCTACTCCTAAATATTTGGCTACAAATCTTTTCCTCTGGCCTCGCTTCAGCCATTCGATGAGGGCCAGTCTCGTGCTTTTTAAGTTGCCTCGCTCATGCCCAAAAAGAACTCTGGGTAATTCGGCCATTCCATGACAAGGGAAGACTCCCGATTCTCATTTCATAGTTTTTTCATAAGTGTCGGGCCACCCAGTCCTACCAGCAAAATAACGCATCGATTGAAGGTTTTAGCTTTCAAAACTTGCCCAGATTGTGTCAGTAGGTCCTGGAATTCGTCCACAGAAAGGCCAGAGAGACAACTTCACTCGTGAACCGCCATGTTTACAACAGAGCATTTTAGGCGCCCTAGTCTGCATGAAACCATCTCTCGCCTCTGCCTGAGACAAGACCAGACACGCACGGTTCTTACGTTACGTGTATGCCTATAAAATCAACTGAAATGTCAATTGCTGGTACAAAAAAAAAAAAAAAACCAGCATGTTAATGTTTTTTTGTTTCGGTAGGCTACGTATCGAAGAGCCAGAACATTTGCGCATGCGCTGACGGAATGTTTGAACAAGAGAGAAAAACGCAGTACCTCCAGACACCGGCGCTGGAGCGTCGTACCAAACGAGTCATCCCGGGATTTCGGCCCGTGCGATCGCTTTTGGACGCAGTTGGCCCTTCGCTGCTTTCTGCTACCGACCTTGCCTCCCGGTACGGCATTGAGGGAGAGATATGTCGGCCCCTAAACCATATGTGACAAATCCCACGCCTACTCACAGCTCCAAACCGCCCTTGTCAATAAAGCGTAAGAATTAGATGGCTTATATATTAAAGAGAAAAATCATTTTTTCTGTCATATGGTAAGCACTTGAGTCGCAGATTACAAAGTGTGCGCATGCGCCCTCCTAAAGGTAACATACATACAGTCATAAGCTTTTTCCGAATAACTACAGGAGCTAATATCTTCGAGACATTACATTTACAGCTAAAATACATAGCATATACAGATACCTACTAAATACATAATATTTAAAGAAATATTCATTAAAAAGAAAAGTCGCTGTACAAAATGCGGCCCTGGATTCTCTTTTAAAACCAGTAAACTCATAGGTACGGATAAGATCGGGTAGCGCATTCCGCAACTTAGCTGATACGTAAGAAAAAAAGAGAACTAAGACCACAACTGGTTCTTCCAGGTTTATTGAGGAACAGAATGTAATTTCCGCCAAGATCACGCATAAGAAGGGGACGGGAGAGAAAACGTATTTTTCATATAAGCAGAAAAACCCTTTTTTTCCCCCCCAAAAAATACATACTTTTATAATGTAATATGAGGACATTTTGAATGCGCTTATTGCATAGAGATGTAGAGTTTGACTTTAGTAGTATGAGGACAGGTGATCTGCAAATATAAATCTCGTTATTCTCTTATTTACGGCATTATACCGTTTCTTTGACACGAGGATTACAGCGAAATGAAAGCACAACTTTCTCGCGAATTTTCTATGATAAAAACTTGTTTAGAAATCCAGACTCTACGCGGTTAACAGCACACACCAGGCCTACTCCTAAATATTTGGCTACAAATCTTTTCCTCTGGCCTCGCTTCAGCCATTCGATGAGGGCCAGTCTCGTGCTTTTTAAGTTGCCTCGCTCATGCCCAAAAAGAACTCTGGGTAATTCGGCCATTCCATGACAAGGGAAGACTCCCGATTCTCATTTCATAGTTTTTTCATAAGTGTCGGGCCACCCAGTCCTACCAGCAAAATAACGCATCGATTGAAGGTTTTAGCTTTCAAAACTTGCCCAGATCGTGTCAGTAGGTCCTGGAATTCGTCCACAGAAAGGCCAGAGAGACAACTTCACTCGTGAACCGCCACGTTTTACAACAGAGCATTTTAGGCGCCCTAGTCTGCATGAAACCATCTCTCGCCTCTGCCTGAGACAAGACCAGACACGCACGGTTCTTACGTTACGTGTATGCCTATAAAATCAACTGAAATGTCAATTGCTGGTACAAAAAAAAAAAAAAACCAGCATGTTAATGTTTTTTTGTTTCGGTAGGCTACGTATCGAAGAGCCAGAACATTTGCGCATGCGCTGACGGAATGTTTGAACAAGAGAGAAAAACGCAGTACCTCCAGACACCGGCGCTGGAGCGTCGTACCAAACGAGTCATCCCGGGATTTCGGCCCGTGCGATCGCTTTTGGACGCAGTTGGCCCTTCGCTGCTTTCTGCTACCGACCTTGCCTCCCGGTACGGCATTGAGGGAGAGATATGTCGGCCCCTAAACCATATGTGACAAATCCCACGCCTACTCACAGCTCCAAACCGCCCTTGTCAATAAAGCGTAAGAATTAGATGGCTTATATATTAAAGAGAAAAATCATTTTTTCTGTCATATGGTAAGCACTTGAGTCGCAGATTACAAAGTGTGCGCATGCGCCCTCCTAAAGGTAACATACATACAGTCATAAGCTTTTTCCGAATAACTACAGGAGCTAATATCTTCGAGACATTACATTTACAGCTAAAATACATAGCATATACAGATACCTACTAAATACATAATATTTAAAGAAATATTCATTAAAAAGAAAAGTCGCTGTACAAAATGCGGCCCTGGATTCTCTTTTAAAACCAGTAAACTCATAGGTACGGATAAGATCGGGTAGCGCATTCCGCAACTTAGCTGATACGTAAGAAAAAAAGAGAACTAAGACCACAACTGGTTCTTCCAGGTTTATTGAGGAACAGAATGTAATTTCCGCGAAGATCACGCATAAGAAGGGGACGGGAGAGAAAACGTATTTTTCATATAAGCAGAAAAACCCTTTTTTTCCCCCCCAAAAAATACATACTTTTATAATGTAATATGAGGACATTTTGAATGCGCTTATTGCATAGAGATGTAGAGTTTGACTTTAGTAGTATGAGGACAGGTGATCTGCAAATATAAATCTCGTTATTCTCTTATTTACGGCATTATACCGTTTCTTTGACACGAGGATTACAGCGAAATGAAAGCACAACTTTCTCGCGAATTTTCTATGATAAAAACTTGTTTAGAAATCCAGACTCTACGCGGTTAACAGCACACACCAGGCCTACTCCTAAATATTTGGCTACAAATCTTTTCCTCTGGCCTCGCTTCAGCCATTCGATGAGGGCCAGTCTCGTGCTTTTTAAGTTGCCTCGCTCATGCCCAAAAAGAACTCTGGGTAATTCGGCCATTCCATGACAAGGGAAGACTCCCGATTCTCATTTCATAGTTTTTTCATAAGTGTCGGGCCACCCAGTCCTACCAGCAAAATAACGCATCGATTGAAGGTTTTAGCTTTCAAAACTTGCCCAGATTGTGTCAGTAGGTCCTGGAATTCGTCCACAGAAAGGCCAGAGAGACAACTTCACTCGTGAACCGCCATGTTTACAACAGAGCATTTTAGGCGCCCTAGTCTGCATGAAACCATCTCTCGCCTCTGCCTGAGACAAGACCAGACACGCACGGTTCTTACGTTACGTGTATGCCTATAAAATCAACTGAAATGTCAATTGCTGGTACAAAAAAAAAAAAAAAACCAGCATGTTAATGTTTTTTTGTTTCGGTAGGCTACGTATCGAAGAGCCAGAACATTTGCGCATGCGCTGACGGAATGTTTGAACAAGAGAGAAAAACGCAGTACCTCCAGACACCGGCGCTGGAGCGTCGTACCAAACGAGTCATCCCGGGATTTCGGCCCGTGCGATCGCTTTTGGACGCAGTTGGCCCTTCGCTGCTTTCTGCTACCGACCTTGCCTCCCGGTACGGCATTGAGGGAGAGATATGTCGGCCCCTAAACCATATGTGACAAATCCCACGCCTACTCACAGCTCCAAACCGCCCTTGTCAATAAAGCGTAAGAATTAGATGGCTTATATATTAAAGAGAAAAATCATTTTTTCTGTCATATGGTAAGCACTTGAGTCGCAGATTACAAAGTGTGCGCATGCGCCCTCCTAAAGGTAACATACATACAGTCATAAGCTTTTTCCGAATAACTACAGGAGCTAATATCTTCGAGACATTACATTTACAGCTAAAATACATAGCATATACAGATACCTACTAAATACATAATATTTAAAGAAATATTCATTAAAAAGAAAAGTCGCTGTACAAAATGCGGCCCTGGATTCTCTTTTAAAACCAGTAAACTCATAGGTACGGATAAGATCGGGTAGCGCATTCCGCAACTTAGCTGATACGTAAGAAAAAAAGAGAACTAAGACCACAACTGGTTCTTCCAGGTTTATTGAGGAACAGAATGTAATTTCCGCGAAGATCACGCATAAGAAGGGGACGGGAGAGAAAACGTATTTTTCATATAAGCAGAAAAACCCTTTTTTTCCCCCCCCCAAAAATACATACTTTTATAATGTAATATGAGGACATTTTGAATGCGCTTATTGCATAGAGATGTAGAGTTTGACTTTAGTAGTATGAGGACAGGTGATCTGCAAATATAAATCTCGTTATTCTCTTATTTACGGCATTATACCGTTTCTTTGACACGAGGATTACAGCGAAATGAAAGCACAACTTTCTCGCGAATTTTCTATGATAAAAACTTGTTTAGAAATCCAGACTCTACGCGGTTAACAGCACACACCAGGCCTACTCCTAAATATTTGGCTACAAATCTTTTCCTCTGGCCTCGCTTCAGCCATTCGATGAGGGCCAGTCTCGTGCTTTTTAAGTTGCCTCGCTCATGCCCAAAAAGAACTCTGGGTAATTCGGCCATTCCATGACAAGGGAAGACTCCCGATTCTCATTTCATAGTTTTTTCATAAGTGTCGGGCCACCCAGTCCTACCAGCAAAATAACGCATGGATTGAAGGTTTTAGCTTTCAAAACTTGCCCAGATTGTGTCAGTAGGTCCTGGAATTCGTCCACAGAAAGGCCAGAGAGACAACTTCACTCGTGAACCGCCATGTTTACAACAGAGCATTTTAGGCGCCCTAGTCTGCATGAAACCATCTCTCGCCTCTGCCTGAGACAAGACCAGACACGCACGGTTCTTACGTTACGTGTATGCCTATAAAATCAACTGAAATGTCAATTGCTGGTACAAAAAAAAAAAAAAAACCAGCATGTTAATGTTTTTTTGTTTCGGTAGGCTACGTATCGAAGAGCCAGAACATTTGCGCATGCGCTGACGGAATGTTTGAACAAGAGAGAAAAACGCAGTACCTCCAGACACCGGCGCTGGAGCGTCGTACCAAACGAGTCATCCCGGGATTTCGGCCCGTGCGATCGCTTTTGGACGCAGTTGGCCCTTCGCTGCTTTCTGCTACCGACCTTGCCTCCCGGTACGGCATTGAGGGAGAGATATGTCGGCCCCTAAACCATATGTGACAAATCCCACGCCTACTCACAGCTCCAAACCGCCCTTGTCAATAAAGCGTAAGAATTAGATGGCTTATATATTAAAGAGAAAAATCATTTTTTCTGTCATATGGTAAGCACTTGAGTCGCAGATTACAAAGTGTGCGCATGCGCCCTCCTAAAGGTAACATACATACAGTCATAAGCTTTTTCCGAATAACTACAGGAGCTAATATCTTCGAGACATTACATTTACAGCTAAAATACATAGCATATACAGATACCTACTAAATACATAATATTTAAAGAAATATTCATTAAAAAGAAAAGTCGCTGTACAAAATGCGGCCCTGGATTCTCTTTTAAAACCAGTAAACTCATAGGTACGGATAAGATCGGGTAGCGCATTCCGCAACTTAGCTGATACGTAAGAAAAAAAGAGAACTAAGACCACAACTGGTTCTTCCAGGTTTATTGAGGAACAGAATGTAATTTCCGCGAAGATCACGCATAAGAAGGGGACGGGAGAGAAAACGTATTTTTCATATAAGCAGAAAAACCCTTTTTTTCCCCCCCAAAAAATACATACTTTTATAATGTAATATGAGGACATTTTGAATGCGCTTATTGCATAGAGATGTAGAGTTTGACTTTAGTAGTATGAGGACAGGTGATCTGCAAATATAAATCTCGTTATTCTCTTATTTACGGCATTATACCGTTTCTTTGACACGAGGATTACAGCGAAATGAAAGCACAACTTTCTCGCGAATTTTCTATGATAAAAACTTGTTTAGAAATCCAGACTCTACGCGGTTAACAGCACACACCAGGCCTACTCCTAAATATTTGGCTACAAATCTTTTCCTCTGGCCTCGCTTCAGCCATTCGATGAGGGCCAGTCTCGTGCTTTTTAAGTTGCCTCGCTCATGCCCAAAAAGAACTCTGGGTAATTCGGCCATTCCATGACAAGGGAAGACTCCCGATTCTCATTTCATAGTTTTTTCATAAGTGTCGGGCCACCCAGTCCTACCAGCAAAATAACGCATCGATTGAAGGTTTTAGCTTTCAAAACTTGCCCAGATTGTGTCAGTAGGTCCTGGAATTCGTCCACAGAAAGGCCAGAGAGACAACTTCACTCGTGAACCGCCATGTTTACAACAGAGCATTTTAGGCGCCCTAGTCTGCATGAAACCATCTCTCGCCTCTGCCTGAGACAAGACCAGACACGCACGGTTCTTACGTTACGTGTATGCCTATAAAATCAACTGAAATGTCAATTGCTGGTACAAAAAAAAAAAAAAAACCAGCATGTTAATGTTTTTTTGTTTCGGTAGGCTACGTATCGAAGAGCCAGAACATTTGCGCATGCGCTGACGGAATGTTTGAACAAGAGAGAAAAACGCAGTACCTCCAGACACCGGCGCTGGAGCGTCGTACCAAACGAGTCATCCCGGGATTTCGGCCCGTGCGATCGCTTTTGGACGCAGTTGGCCCTTCGCTGCTTTCTGCTACCGACCTTGCCTCCCGGTACGGCATTGAGGGAGAGATATGTCGGCCCCTAAACCATATGTGACAAATCCCACGCCTACTCACAGCTCCAAACCGCCCTTGTCAATAAAGCGTAAGAATTAGATGGCTTATATATTAAAGAGAAAAATCATTTTTTCTGTCATATGGTAAGCACTTGAGTCGCAGATTACAAAGTGTGCGCATGCGCCCTCCTAAAGGTAACATACATACAGTCATAAGCTTTTTCCGAATAACTACAGGAGCTAATATCTTCGAGACATTACATTTACAGCTAAAATACATAGCATATACAGATACCTACTAAATACATAATATTTAAAGAAATATTCATTAAAAAGAAAAGTCGCTGTACAAAATGCGGCCCTGGATTCTCTTTTAAAACCAGTAAACTCATAGGTACGGATAAGATCGGGTAGCGCATTCCGCAACTTAGCTGATACGTAAGAAAAAAAGAGAACTAAGACCACAACTGGTTCTTCCAGGTTTATTGAGGAACAGAATGTAATTTCCGCGAAGATCACGCATAAGAAGGGGACGGGAGAGAAAACGTATTTTTCATATAAGCAGAAAAACCCTTTTTTTCCCCCCCAAAAAATACATACTTTTATAATGTAATATGAGGACATTTTGAATGCGCTTATTGCATAGAGATGTAGAGTTTGACTTTAGTAGTATGAGGACAGGTGATCTGCAAATATAAATCTCGTTATTCTCTTATTTACGGCATTATACCGTTTCTTTGACACGAGGATTACAGCGAAATGAAAGCACAACTTTCTCGCGAATTTTCTATGATAAAAACTTGTTTAGAAATCCAGACTCTACGCGGTTAACAGCACACACCAGGCCTACTCCTAAATATTTGGCTACAAATCTTTTCCTCTGGCCTCGCTTCAGCCATTCGATGAGGGCCAGTCTCGTGCTTTTTAAGTTGCCTCGCTCATGCCCAAAAAGAACTCTGGGTAATTCGGCCATTCCATGACAAGGGAAGACTCCCGATTCTCATTTCATAGTTTTTTCATAAGTGTCGGGCCACCCAGTCCTACCAGCAAAATAACGCATGGATTGAAGGTTTTAGCTTTCAAAACTTGCCCAGATTGTGTCAGTAGGTCCTGGAATTCGTCCACAGAAAGGCCAGAGAGACAACTTCACTCGTGAACCGCCATGTTTACAACAGAGCATTTTAGGCGCCCTAGTCTGCATGAAACCATCTCTCGCCTCTGCCTGAGACAAGACCAGACACGCACGGTTCTTACGTTACGTGTATGCCTATAAAATCAACTGAAATGTCAATTGCTGGTACAAAAAAAAAAAAAAAACCAGCATGTTAATGTTTTTTTGTTTCGGTAGGCTACGTATCGAAGAGCCAGAACATTTGCGCATGCGCTGACGGAATGTTTGAACAAGAGAGAAAAACGCAGTACCTCCAGACACCGGCGCTGGAGCGTCGTACCAAACGAGTCATCCCGGGATTTCGGCCCGTGCGATCGCTTTTGGACGCAGTTGGCCCTTCGCTGCTTTCTGCTACCGACCTTGCCTCCCGGTACGGCATTGAGGGAGAGATATGTCGGCCCCTAAACCATATGTGACAAATCCCACGCCTACTCACAGCTCCAAACCGCCCTTGTCAATAAAGCGTAAGAATTAGATGGCTTATATATTAAAGAGAAAAATCATTTTTTCTGTCATATGGTAAGCACTTGAGTCGCAGATTACAAAGTGTGCGCATGCGCCCTCCTAAAGGTAACATACATACAGTCATAAGCTTTTTCCGAATAACTACAGGAGCTAATATCTTCGAGACATTACATTTACAGCTAAAATACATAGCATATACAGATACCTACTAAATACATAATATTTAAAGAAATATTCATTAAAAAGAAAAGTCGCTGTACAAAATGCGGCCCTGGATTCTCTTTTAAAACCAGTAAACTCATAGGTACGGATAAGATCGGGTAGCGCATTCCGCAACTTAGCTGATACGTAAGAAAAAAAGAGAACTAAGACCACAACTGGTTCTTCCAGGTTTATTGAGGAACAGAATGTAATTTCCGCGAAGATCACGCATAAGAAGGGGACGGGAGAGAAAACGTATTTTTCATATAAGCAGAAAAACCCTTTTTTTCCCCCCCAAAAAATACATACTTTTATAATGTAATATGAGGACATTTTGAATGCGCTTATTGCATAGAGATGTAGAGTTTGACTTTAGTAGTATGAGGACAGGTGATCTGCAAATATAAATCTCGTTATTCTCTTATTTACGGCATTATACCGTTTCTTTGACACGAGGATTACAGCGAAATGAAAGCACAACTTTCTCGCGAATTTTCTATGATAAAAACTTGTTTAGAAATCCAGACTCTACGCGGTTAACAGCACACACCAGGCCTACTCCTAAATATTTGGCTACAAATCTTTTCCTCTGGCCTCGCTTCAGCCATTCGATGAGGGCCAGTCTCGTGCTTTTTAAGTTGCCTCGCTCATGCCCAAAAAGAACTCTGGGTAATTCGGCCATTCCATGACAAGGGAAGACTCCCGATTCTCATTTCATAGTTTTTTCATAAGTGTCGGGCCACCCAGTCCTACCAGCAAAATAACGCATCGATTGAAGGTTTTAGCTTTCAAAACTTGCCCAGATTGTGTCAGTAGGTCCTGGAATTCGTCCACAGAAAGGCCAGAGAGACAACTTCACTCGTGAACCGCCATGTTTACAACAGAGCATTTTAGGCGCCCTAGTCTGCATGAAACCATCTCTCGCCTCTGCCTGAGACAAGACCAGACACGCACGGTTCTTACGTTACGTGTATGCCTATAAAATCAACTGAAATGTCAATTGCTGGTACAAAAAAAAAAAAAAAACCAGCATGTTAATGTTTTTTTGTTTCGGTAGGCTACGTATCGAAGAGCCAGAACATTTGCGCATGCGCTGACGGAATGTTTGAACAAGAGAGAAAAACGCAGTACCTCCAGACACCGGCGCTGGAGCGTCGTACCAAACGAGTCATCCCGGGATTTCGGCCCGTGCGATCGCTTTTGGACGCAGTTGGCCCTTCGCTGCTTTCTGCTACCGACCTTGCCTCCCGGTACGGCATTGAGGGAGAGATATGTCGGCCCCTAAACCATATGTGACAAATCCCACGCCTACTCACAGCTCCAAACCGCCCTTGTCAATAAAGCGTAAGAATTAGATGGCTTATATATTAAAGAGAAAAATCATTTTTTCTGTCATATGGTAAGCACTTGAGTCGCAGATTACAAAGTGTGCGCATGCGCCCTCCTAAAGGTAACATACATACAGTCATAAGCTTTTTCCGAATAACTACAGGAGCTAATATCTTCGAGACATTACATTTACAGCTAAAATACATAGCATATACAGATACCTACTAAATACATAATATTTAAAGAAATATTCATTAAAAAGAAAAGTCGCTGTACAAAATGCGGCCCTGGATTCTCTTTTAAAACCAGTAAACTCATAGGTACGGATAAGATCGGGTAGCGCATTCCGCAACTTAGCTGATACGTAAGAAAAAAAGAGAACTAAGACCACAACTGGTTCTTCCAGGTTTATTGAGGAACAGAATGTAATTTCCGCGAAGATCACGCATAAGAAGGGGACGGGAGAGAAAACGTATTTTTCATATAAGCAGAAAAACCCTTTTTTTCCCCCCCAAAAAATACATACTTTTATAATGTAATATGAGGACATTTTGAATGCGCTTATTGCATAGAGATGTAGAGTTTGACTTTAGTAGTATGAGGACAGGTGATCTGCAAATATAAATCTCGTTATTCTCTTATTTACGGCATTATACCGTTTCTTTGACACGAGGATTACAGCGAAATGAAAGCACAACTTTCTCGCGAATTTTCTATGATAAAAACTTGTTTAGAAATCCAGACTCTACGCGGTTAACAGCACACACCAGGCCTACTCCTAAATATTTGGCTACAAATCTTTTCCTCTGGCCTCGCTTCAGCCATTCGATGAGGGCCAGTCTCGTGCTTTTTAAGTTGCCTCGCTCATGCCCAAAAAGAACTCTGGGTAATTCGGCCATTCCATGACAAGGGAAGACTCCCGATTCTCATTTCATAGTTTTTTCATAAGTGTCGGGCCACCCAGTCCTACCAGCAAAATAACGCATCGATTGAAGGTTTTAGCTTTCAAAACTTGCCCAGATTGTGTCAGTAGGTCCTGGAATTCGTCCACAGAAAGGCCAGAGAGACAACTTCACTCGTGAACCGCCATGTTTACAACAGAGCATTTTAGGCGCCCTAGTCTGCATGAAACCATCTCTCGCCTCTGCCTGAGACAAGACCAGACACGCACGGTTCTTACGTTACGTGTATGCCTATAAAATCAACTGAAATGTCAATTGCTGGTACAAAAAAAAAAAAAAAACCAGCATGTTAATGTTTTTTTGTTTCGGTAGGCTACGTATCGAAGAGCCAGAACATTTGCGCATGCGCTGACGGAATGTTTGAACAAGAGAGAAAAACGCAGTACCTCCAGACACCGGCGCTGGAGCGTCGTACCAAACGAGTCATCCCGGGATTTCGGCCCGTGCGATCGCTTTTGGACGCAGTTGGCCCTTCGCTGCTTTCTGCTACCGACCTTGCCTCCCGGTACGGCATTGAGGGAGAGATATGTCGGCCCCTAAACCATATGTGACAAATCCCACGCCTACTCACAGCTCCAAACCGCCCTTGTCAATAAAGCGTAAGAATTAGATGGCTTATATATTAAAGAGAAAAATCATTTTTTCTGTCATATGGTAAGCACTTGAGTCGCAGATTACAAAGTGTGCGCATGCGCCCTCCTAAAGGTAACATACATACAGTCATAAGCTTTTTCCGAATAACTACAGGAGCTAATATCTTCGAGACATTACATTTACAGCTAAAATACATAGCATATACAGATACCTACTAAATACATAATATTTAAAGAAATATTCATTAAAAAGAAAAGTCGCTGTACAAAATGCGGCCCTGGATTCTCTTTTAAAACCAGTAAACTCATAGGTACGGATAAGATCGGGTAGCGCATTCCGCAACTTAGCTGATACGTAAGAAAAAAAGAGAACTAAGACCACAACTGGTTCTTCCAGGTTTATTGAGGAACAGAATGTAATTTCCGCGAAGATCACGCATAAGAAGGGGACGGGAGAGAAAACGTATTTTTCATATAAGCAGAAAAACCCTTTTTTTCCCCCCAAAAAAATACATACTTTTATAATGTAATATGAGGACATTTTGAATGCGCTTATTGCATAGAGATGTAGAGTTTGACTTTAGTAGTATGAGGACAGGTGATCTGCAAATATAAATCTCGTTATTCTCTTATTTACGGCATTATACCGTTTCTTTGACACGAGGATTACAGCGAAATGAAAGCACAACTTTCTCGCGAATTTTCTATGATAAAAACTTGTTTAGAAATCCAGACTCTACGCGGTTAACAGCACACACCAGGCCTACTCCTAAATATTTGGCTACAAATCTTTTCCTCTGGCCTCGCTTCAGCCATTCGATGAGGGCCAGTCTCGTGCTTTTTAAGTTGCCTCGCTCATGCCCAAAAAGAACTCTGGGTAATTCGGCCATTCCATGACAAGGGAAGACTCCCGATTCTCATTTCATAGTTTTTTCATAAGTGTCGGGCCACCCAGTCCTACCAGCAAAATAACGCATCGATTGAAGGTTTTAGCTTTCAAAACTTGCCCAGATTGTGTCAGTAGGTCCTGGAATTCGTCCACAGAAAGGCCAGAGAGACAACTTCACTCGTGAACCGCCATGTTTACAACAGAGCATTTTAGGCGCCCTAGTCTGCATGAAACCATCTCTCGCCTCTGCCTGAGACAAGACCAGACACGCACGGTTCTTACGTTACGTGTATGCCTATAAAATCAACTGAAATGTCAATTGCTGGTACAAAAAAAAAAAAAAAACCAGCATGTTAATGTTTTTTTGTTTCGGTAGGCTACGTATCGAAGAGCCAGAACATTTGCGCATGCGCTGACGGAATGTTTGAACAAGAGAGAAAAACGCAGTACCTCCAGACACCGGCGCTGGAGCGTCGTACCAAACGAGTCATCCCGGGATTTCGGCCCGTGCGATCGCTTTTGGACGCAGTTGGCCCTTCGCTGCTTTCTGCTACCGACCTTGCCTCCCGGTACGGCATTGAGGGAGAGATATGTCGGCCCCTAAACCATATGTGACAAATCCCACGCCTACTCACAGCTCCAAACCGCCCTTGTCAATAAAGCGTAAGAATTAGATGGCTTATATATTAAAGAGAAAAATCATTTTTTCTGTCATATGGTAAGCACTTGAGTCGCAGATTACAAAGTGTGCGCATGCGCCCTCCTAAAGGTAACATACATACAGTCATAAGCTTTTTCCGAATAACTACAGGAGCTAATATCTTCGAGACATTACATTTACAGCTAAAATACATAGCATATACAGATACCTACTAAATACATAATATTTAAAGAAATATTCATTAAAAAGAAAAGTCGCTGTACAAAATGCGGCCCTGGATTCTCTTTTAAAACCAGTAAACTCATAGGTACGGATAAGATCGGGTAGCGCATTCCGCAACTTAGCTGATACGTAAGAAAAAAAGAGAACTAAGACCACAACTGGTTCTTCCAGGTTTATTGAGGAACAGAATGTAATTTCCGCGAAGATCACGCATAAGAAGGGGACGGGAGAGAAAACGTATTTTTCATATAAGCAGAAAAACCCTTTTTTTCCCCCCCAAAAAATACATACTTTTATAATGTAATATGAGGACATTTTGAATGCGCTTATTGCATAGAGATGTAGAGTTTGACTTTAGTAGTATGAGGACAGGTGATCTGCAAATATAAATCTCGTTATTCTCTTATTTACGGCATTATACCGTTTCTTTGACACGAGGATTACAGCGAAATGAAAGCACAACTTTCTCGCGAATTTTCTATGATAAAAACTTGTTTAGAAATCCAGACTCTACGCGGTTAACAGCACACACCAGGCCTACTCCTAAATATTTGGCTACAAATCTTTTCCTCTGGCCTCGCTTCAGCCATTCGATGAGGGCCAGTCTCGTGCTTTTTAAGTTGCCTCGCTCATGCCCAAAAAGAACTCTGGGTAATTCGGCCATTCCATGACAAGGGAAGACTCCCGATTCTCATTTCATAGTTTTTTCATAAGTGTCGGGCCACCCAGTCCTACCAGCAAAATAACGCATCGATTGAAGGTTTTAGCTTTCAAAACTTGCCCAGATTGTGTCAGTAGGTCCTGGAATTCGTCCACAGAAAGGCCAGAGAGACAACTTCACTCGTGAACCGCCATGTTTACAACAGAGCATTTTAGGCGCCCTAGTCTGCATGAAACCATCTCTCGCCTCTGCCTGAGACAAGACCAGACACGCACGGTTCTTACGTTACGTGTATGCCTATAAAATCAACTGAAATGTCAATTGCTGGTACAAAAAAAAAAAAAAAAACCAGCATGTTAATGTTTTTTTGTTTCGGTAGGCTACGTATCGAAG
>OX421451.1:1549003-1617832 GCA_949126865.1 Montipora capitata
ACTCTGGGTAATTCGGCCATTCCATGACAAGGGAAGACTCCCGATTCTCATTTCATAGTTTTTTCATAAGTGTCGGGCCACCCAGTCCTACCAGCAAAATAACGCATCGATTGAAGGTTTTAGCTTTCAAAACTTGCCCAGATTGTGTCAGTAGGTCCTGGAATTCGTCCACAGAAAGGCCAGAGAGACAACTTCACTCGTGAACCGCCATGTTTACAACAGAGCATTTTAGGCGCCCTAGTCTGCATGAAACCATCTCTCGCCTCTGCCTGAGACAAGACCAGACACGCACGGTTCTTACGTTACGTGTATGCCTATAAAATCAACTGAAATGTCAATTGCTGGTACAAAAAAAAAAAAAAAACCAGCATGTTAATGTTTTTTTGTTTCGGTAGGCTACGTATCGAAGAGCCAGAACATTTGCGCATGCGCTGACGGAATGTTTGAACAAGAGAGAAAAACGCAGTACCTCCAGACACCGGCGCTGGAGCGTCGTACCAAACGAGTCATCCCGGGATTTCGGCCCGTGCGATCGCTTTTGGACGCAGTTGGCCCTTCGCTGCTTTCTGCTACCGACCTTGCCTCCCGGTACGGCATTGAGGGAGAGATATGTCGGCCCCTAAACCATATGTGACAAATCCCACGCCTACTCACAGCTCCAAACCGCCCTTGTCAATAAAGCGTAAGAATTAGATGGCTTATATATTAAAGAGAAAAATCATTTTTTCTGTCATATGGTAAGCACTTGAGTCGCAGATTACAAAGTGTGCGCATGCGCCCTCCTAAAGGTAACATACATACAGTCATAAGCTTTTTCCGAATAACTACAGGAGCTAATATCTTCGAGACATTACATTTACAGCTAAAATACATAGCATATACAGATACCTACTAAATACATAATATTTAAAGAAATATTCATTAAAAAGAAAAGTCGCTGTACAAAATGCGGCCCTGGATTCTCTTTTAAAACCAGTAAACTCATAGGTACGGATAAGATCGGGTAGCGCATTCCGCAACTTAGCTGATACGTAAGAAAAAAAGAGAACTAAGACCACAACTGGTTCTTCCAGGTTTATTGAGGAACAGAATGTAATTTCCGCGAAGATCACGCATAAGAAGGGGACGGGAGAGAAAACGTATTTTTCATATAAGCAGAAAAACCCTTTTTTTCCCCCCCAAAAAATACATACTTTTATAATGTAATATGAGGACATTTTGAATGCGCTTATTGCATAGAGATGTAGAGTTTGACTTTAGTAGTATGAGGACAGGTGATCTGCAAATATAAATCTCGTTATTCTCTTATTTACGGCATTATACCGTTTCTTTGACACGAGGATTACAGCGAAATGAAAGCACAACTTTCTCGCGAATTTTCTATGATAAAAACTTGTTTAGAAATCCAGACTCTACGCGGTTAACAGCACACACCAGGCCTACTCCTAAATATTTGGCTACAAATCTTTTCCTCTGGCCTCGCTTCAGCCATTCGATGAGGGCCAGTCTCGTGCTTTTTAAGTTGCCTCGCTCATGCCCAAAAAGAACTCTGGGTAATTCGGCCATTCCATGACAAGGGAAGACTCCCGATTCTCATTTCATAGTTTTTTCATAAGTGTCGGGCCACCCAGTCCTACCAGCAAAATAACGCATCGATTGAAGGTTTTAGCTTTCAAAACTTGCCCAGATTGTGTCAGTAGGTCCTGGAATTCGTCCACAGAAAGGCCAGAGAGACAACTTCACTCGTGAACCGCCATGTTTACAACAGAGCATTTTAGGCGCCCTAGTCTGCATGAAACCATCTCTCGCCTCTGCCTGAGACAAGACCAGACACGCACGGTTCTTACGTTACGTGTATGCCTATAAAATCAACTGAAATGTCAATTGCTGGTACAAAAAAAAAAAAAAAACCAGCATGTTAATGTTTTTTTGTTTCGGTAGGCTACGTATCGAAGAGCCAGAACATTTGCGCATGCGCTGACGGAATGTTTGAACAAGAGAGAAAAACGCAGTACCTCCAGACACCGGCGCTGGAGCGTCGTACCAAACGAGTCATCCCGGGATTTCGGCCCGTGCGATCGCTTTTGGACGCAGTTGGCCCTTCGCTGCTTTCTGCTACCGACCTTGCCTCCCGGTACGGCATTGAGGGAGAGATATGTCGGCCCCTAAACCATATGTGACAAATCCCACGCCTACTCACAGCTCCAAACCGCCCTTGTCAATAAAGCGTAAGAATTAGATGGCTTATATATTAAAGAGAAAAATCATTTTTTCTGTCATATGGTAAGCACTTGAGTCGCAGATTACAAAGTGTGCGCATGCGCCCTCCTAAAGGTAACATACATACAGTCATAAGCTTTTTCCGAATAACTACAGGAGCTAATATCTTCGAGACATTACATTTACAGCTAAAATACATAGCATATACAGATACCTACTAAATACATAATATTTAAAGAAATATTCATTAAAAAGAAAAGTCGCTGTACAAAATGCGGCCCTGGATTCTCTTTTAAAACCAGTAAACTCATAGGTACGGATAAGATCGGGTAGCGCATTCCGCAACTTAGCTGATACGTAAGAAAAAAAGAGAACTAAGACCACAACTGGTTCTTCCAGGTTTATTGAGGAACAGAATGTAATTTCCGCGAAGATCACGCATAAGAAGGGGACGGGAGAGAAAACGTATTTTTCATATAAGCAGAAAAACCCTTTTTTTCCCCCCAAAAAAATACATACTTTTATAATGTAATATGAGGACATTTTGAATGCGCTTATTGCATAGAGATGTAGAGTTTGACTTTAGTAGTATGAGGACAGGTGATCTGCAAATATAAATCTCGTTATTCTCTTATTTACGGCATTATACCGTTTCTTTGACACGAGGATTACAGCGAAATGAAAGCACAACTTTCTCGCGAATTTTCTATGATAAAAACTTGTTTAGAAATCCAGACTCTACGCGGTTAACAGCACACACCAGGCCTACTCCTAAATATTTGGCTACAAATCTTTTCCTCTGGCCTCGCTTCAGCCATTCGATGAGGGCCAGTCTCGTGCTTTTTAAGTTGCCTCGCTCATGCCCAAAAAGAACTCTGGGTAATTCGGCCATTCCATGACAAGGGAAGACTCCCGATTCTCATTTCATAGTTTTTTCATAAGTGTCGGGCCACCCAGTCCTACCAGCAAAATAACGCATCGATTGAAGGTTTTAGCTTTCAAAACTTGCCCAGATTGTGTCAGTAGGTCCTGGAATTCGTCCACAGAAAGGCCAGAGAGACAACTTCACTCGTGAACCGCCATGTTTACAACAGAGCATTTTAGGCGCCCTAGTCTGCATGAAACCATCTCTCGCCTCTGCCTGAGACAAGACCAGACACGCACGGTTCTTACGTTACGTGTATGCCTATAAAATCAACTGAAATGTCAATTGCTGGTACAAAAAAAAAAAAAAAACCAGCATGTTAATGTTTTTTTGTTTCGGTAGGCTACGTATCGAAGAGCCAGAACATTTGCGCATGCGCTGACGGAATGTTTGAACAAGAGAGAAAAACGCAGTACCTCCAGACACCGGCGCTGGAGCGTCGTACCAAACGAGTCATCCCGGGATTTCGGCCCGTGCGATCGCTTTTGGACGCAGTTGGCCCTTCGCTGCTTTCTGCTACCGACCTTGCCTCCCGGTACGGCATTGAGGGAGAGATATGTCGGCCCCTAAACCATATGTGACAAATCCCACGCCTACTCACAGCTCCAAACCGCCCTTGTCAATAAAGCGTAAGAATTAGATGGCTTATATATTAAAGAGAAAAATCATTTTTTCTGTCATATGGTAAGCACTTGAGTCGCAGATTACAAAGTGTGCGCATGCGCCCTCCTAAAGGTAACATACATACAGTCATAAGCTTTTTCCGAATAACTACAGGAGCTAATATCTTCGAGACATTACATTTACAGCTAAAATACATAGCATATACAGATACCTACTAAATACATAATATTTAAAGAAATATTCATTAAAAAGAAAAGTCGCTGTACAAAATGCGGCCCTGGATTCTCTTTTAAAACCAGTAAACTCATAGGTACGGATAAGATCGGGTAGCGCATTCCGCAACTTAGCTGATACGTAAGAAAAAAAGAGAACTAAGACCACAACTGGTTCTTCCAGGTTTATTGAGGAACAGAATGTAATTTCCGCGAAGATCACGCATAAGAAGGGGACGGGAGAGAAAACGTATTTTTCATATAAGCAGAAAAACCCTTTTTTTCCCCCCCAAAAAATACATACTTTTATAATGTAATATGAGGACATTTTGAATGCGCTTATTGCATAGAGATGTAGAGTTTGACTTTAGTAGTATGAGGACAGGTGATCTGCAAATATAAATCTCGTTATTCTCTTATTTACGGCATTATACCGTTTCTTTGACACGAGGATTACAGCGAAATGAAAGCACAACTTTCTCGCGAATTTTCTATGATAAAAACTTGTTTAGAAATCCAGACTCTACGCGGTTAACAGCACACACCAGGCCTACTCCTAAATATTTGGCTACAAATCTTTTCCTCTGGCCTCGCTTCAGCCATTCGATGAGGGCCAGTCTCGTGCTTTTTAAGTTGCCTCGCTCATGCCCAAAAAGAACTCTGGGTAATTCGGCCATTCCATGACAAGGGAAGACTCCCGATTCTCATTTCATAGTTTTTTCATAAGTGTCGGGCCACCCAGTCCTACCAGCAAAATAACGCATCGATTGAAGGTTTTAGCTTTCAAAACTTGCCCAGATTGTGTCAGTAGGTCCTGGAATTCGTCCACAGAAAGGCCAGAGAGACAACTTCACTCGTGAACCGCCATGTTTACAACAGAGCATTTTAGGCGCCCTAGTCTGCATGAAACCATCTCTCGCCTCTGCCTGAGACAAGACCAGACACGCACGGTTCTTACGTTACGTGTATGCCTATAAAATCAACTGAAATGTCAATTGCTGGTACAAAAAAAAAAAAAAAACCAGCATGTTAATGTTTTTTTGTTTCGGTAGGCTACGTATCGAAGAGCCAGAACATTTGCGCATGCGCTGACGGAATGTTTGAACAAGAGAGAAAAACGCAGTACCTCCAGACACCGGCGCTGGAGCGTCGTACCAAACGAGTCATCCCGGGATTTCGGCCCGTGCGATCGCTTTTGGACGCAGTTGGCCCTTCGCTGCTTTCTGCTACCGACCTTGCCTCCCGGTACGGCATTGAGGGAGAGATATGTCGGCCCCTAAACCATATGTGACAAATCCCACGCCTACTCACAGCTCCAAACCGCCCTTGTCAATAAAGCGTAAGAATTAGATGGCTTATATATTAAAGAGAAAAATCATTTTTTCTGTCATATGGTAAGCACTTGAGTCGCAGATTACAAAGTGTGCGCATGCGCCCTCCTAAAGGTAACATACATACAGTCATAAGCTTTTTCCGAATAACTACAGGAGCTAATATCTTCGAGACATTACATTTACAGCTAAAATACATAGCATATACAGATACCTACTAAATACATAATATTTAAAGAAATATTCATTAAAAAGAAAAGTCGCTGTACAAAATGCGGCCCTGGATTCTCTTTTAAAACCAGTAAACTCATAGGTACGGATAAGATCGGGTAGCGCATTCCGCAACTTAGCTGATACGTAAGAAAAAAAGAGAACTAAGACCACAACTGGTTCTTCCAGGTTTATTGAGGAACAGAATGTAATTTCCGCGAAGATCACGCATAAGAAGGGGACGGGAGAGAAAACGTATTTTTCATATAAGCAGAAAAACCCTTTTTTTCCCCCATCCCCAAAAATACATACTTTTATAATGTAATATGAGGACATTTTGAATGCGCTTATTGCATAGAGATGTAGAGTTTGACTTTAGTAGTATGAGGACAGGTGATCTGCAAATATAAATCTCGTTATTCTCTTATTTACGGCATTATACCGTTTCTTTGACACGAGGATTACAGCGAAATGAAAGCACAACTTTCTCGCGAATTTTCTATGATAAAAACTTGTTTAGAAATCCAGACTCTACGCGGTTAACAGCACACACCAGGCCTACTCCTAAATATTTGGCTACAAATCTTTTCCTCTGGCCTCGCTTCAGCCATTCGATGAGGGCCAGTCTCGTGCTTTTTAAGTTGCCTCGCTCATGCCCAAAAAGAACTCTGGGTAATTCGGCCATTCCATGACAAGGGAAGACTCCCGATTCTCATTTCATAGTTTTTTCATAAGTGTCGGGCCACCCAGTCCTACCAGCAAAATAACGCATCGATTGAAGGTTTTAGCTTTCAAAACTTGCCCAGATTGTGTCAGTAGGTCCTGGAATTCGTCCACAGAAAGGCCAGAGAGACAACTTCACTCGTGAACCGCCATGTTTACAACAGAGCATTTTAGGCGCCCTAGTCTGCATGAAACCATCTCTCGCCTCTGCCTGAGACAAGACCAGACACGCACGGTTCTTACGTTACGTGTATGCCTATAAAATCAACTGAAATGTCAATTGCTGGTACAAAAAAAAAAAAAAAACCAGCATGTTAATGTTTTTTTGTTTCGGTAGGCTACGTATCGAAGAGCCAGAACATTTGCGCATGCGCTGACGGAATGTTTGAACAAGAGAGAAAAACGCAGTACCTCCAGACACCGGCGCTGGAGCGTCGTACCAAACGAGTCATCCCGGGATTTCGGCCCGTGCGATCGCTTTTGGACGCAGTTGGCCCTTCGCTGCTTTCTGCTACCGACCTTGCCTCCCGGTACGGCATTGAGGGAGAGATATGTCGGCCCCTAAACCATATGTGACAAATCCCACGCCTACTCACAGCTCCAAACCGCCCTTGTCAATAAAGCGTAAGAATTAGATGGCTTATATATTAAAGAGAAAAATCATTTTTTCTGTCATATGGTAAGCACTTGAGTCGCAGATTACAAAGTGTGCGCATGCGCCCTCCTAAAGGTAACATACATACAGTCATAAGCTTTTTCCGAATAACTACAGGAGCTAATATCTTCGAGACATTACATTTACAGCTAAAATACATAGCATATACAGATACCTACTAAATACATAATATTTAAAGAAATATTCATTAAAAAGAAAAGTCGCTGTACAAAATGCGGCCCTGGATTCTCTTTTAAAACCAGTAAACTCATAGGTACGGATAAGATCGGGTAGCGCATTCCGCAACTTAGCTGATACGTAAGAAAAAAAGAGAACTAAGACCACAACTGGTTCTTCCAGGTTTATTGAGGAACAGAATGTAATTTCCGCGAAGATCACGCATAAGAAGGGGACGGGAGAGAAAACGTATTTTTCATATAAGCAGAAAAACCCTTTTTTTCCCCCATCCCCAAAAATACATACTTTTATAATGTAATATGAGGACATTTTGAATGCGCTTATTGCATAGAGATGTAGAGTTTGACTTTAGTAGTATGAGGACAGGTGATCTGCAAATATAAATCTCGTTATTCTCTTATTTACGGCATTATACCGTTTCTTTGACACGAGGATTACAGCGAAATGAAAGCACAACTTTCTCGCGAATTTTCTATGATAAAAACTTGTTTAGAAATCCAGACTCTACGCGGTTAACAGCACACACCAGGCCTACTCCTAAATATTTGGCTACAAATCTTTTCCTCTGGCCTCGCTTCAGCCATTCGATGAGGGCCAGTCTCGTGCTTTTTAAGTTGCCTCGCTCATGCCCAAAAAGAACTCTGGGTAATTCGGCCATTCCATGACAAGGGAAGACTCCCGATTCTCATTTCATAGTTTTTTCATAAGTGTCGGGCCACCCAGTCCTACCAGCAAAATAACGCATCGATTGAAGGTTTTAGCTTTCAAAACTTGCCCAGATTGTGTCAGTAGGTCCTGGAATTCGTCCACAGAAAGGCCAGAGAGACAACTTCACTCGTGAACCGCCATGTTTACAACAGAGCATTTTAGGCGCCCCAGTCTGCATGAAGCCATCTCTCGCCTCTGCCTGAGACAAGACCAGACACGCACGGTTCTTACGTTACGTGTATGCCTATAAAATCAACTGAAATGTCAATTGCTGGTACAAAAAAAAAAAAAAAAACCAGCATGTTAATGTTTTTTTGTTTCGGTAGGCTACGTATCGAAGAGCCAGAACATTTGCGCATGCGCTGACGGAATGTTTGAACAAGAGAGAAAAACGCAGTACCTCCAGACACCGGCGCTGGAGCGTCGTACCAAACGAGTCATCCCGGGATTTCGGCCCGTGCGATCGCTTTTGGACGCAGTTGGCCCTTCGCTGCTTTCTGCTACCGACCTTGCCTCCCGGTACGGCATTGAGGGAGAGATATGTCGGCCCCTAAACCATATGTGACAAATCCCACGCCTACTCACAGCTCCAAACCGCCCTTGTCAATAAAGCGTAAGAATTAGATGGCTTATATATTAAAGAGAAAAATCATTTTTTCTGTCATATGGTAAGCACTTGAGTCGCAGATTACAAAGTGTGCGCATGCGCCCTCCTAAAGGTAACATACATACAGTCATAAGCTTTTTCCGAATAACTACAGGAGCTAATATCTTCGAGACATTACATTTACAGCTAAAATACATAGCATATACAGATACCTACTAAATACATAATATTTAAAGAAATATTCATTAAAAAGAAAAGTCGCTGTACAAAATGCGGCCCTGGATTCTCTTTTAAAACCAGTAAACTCATAGGTACGGATAAGATCGGGTAGCGCATTCCGCAACTTAGCTGATACGTAAGAAAAAAAGAGAACTAAGACCACAACTGGTTCTTCCAGGTTTATTGAGGAACAGAATGTAATTTCCGCCAAGATCACGCATAAGAAGGGGACGGGAGAGAAAACGTATTTTTCATATAAGCAGAAAAACCCTTTTTTTCCCCCCCAAAAAATACATACTTTTATAATGTAATATGAGGACATTTTGAATGCGCTTATTGCATAGAGATGTAGAGTTTGACTTTAGTAGTATGAGGACAGGTGATCTGCAAATATAAATCTCGTTATTCTCTTATTTACGGCATTATACCGTTTCTTTGACACGAGGATTACAGCGAAATGAAAGCACAACTTTCTCGCGAATTTTCTATGATAAAAACTTGTTTAGAAATCCAGACTCTACGCGGTTAACAGCACACACCAGGCCTACTCCTAAATATTTGGCTACAAATCTTTTCCTCTGGCCTCGCTTCAGCCATTCGATGAGGGCCAGTCTCGTGCTTTTTAAGTTGCCTCGCTCATGCCCAAAAAGAACTCTGGGTAATTCGGCCATTCCATGACAAGGGAAGACTCCCGATTCTCATTTCATAGTTTTTTCATAAGTGTCGGGCCACCCAGTCCTACCAGCAAAATAACGCATGGATTGAAGGTTTTAGCTTTCAAAACTTGCCCAGATTGTCTCAGTAGGTCCTGGAATTCGTCCACAGAAAGGCCAGAGAGACAACTTCACTCGTGAACCGCCATGTTTACAACAGAGCATTTTAGGCGCCCTAGTCTGCATGAAACCATCTCTCGCCTCTGCCTGAGACAAGACCAGACACGCACGGTTCTTACGTTACGTGTATGCCTATAAAATCAACTGAAATGTCAATTGCTGGTACAAAAAAAAAAAAAAACCAGCATGTTAATGTTTTTTTGTTTCGGTAGGCTACGTATCGAAGAGCCAGAACATTTGCGCATGCGCTGACGGAATGTTTGAACAAGAGAGAAAAACGCAGTACCTCCAGACACCGGCGCTGGAGCGTCGTACCAAACGAGTCATCCCGGGATTTCGGCCCGTGCGATCGCTTTTGGACGCAGTTGGCCCTTCGCTGCTTTCTGCTACCGACCTTGCCTCCCGGTACGGCATTGAGGGAGAGATATGTCGGCCCCTAAACCATATGTGACAAATCCCACGCCTACTCACAGCTCCAAACCGCCCTTGTCAATAAAGCGTAAGAATTAGATGGCTTATATATTAAAGAGAAAAATCATTTTTTCTGTCATATGGTAAGCACTTGAGTCGCAGATTACAAAGTGTGCGCATGCGCCCTCCTAAAGGTAACATACATACAGTCATAAGCTTTTTCCGAATAACTACAGGAGCTAATATCTTCGAGACATTACATTTACAGCTAAAATACATAGCATATACAGATACCTACTAAATACATAATATTTAAAGAAATATTCATTAAAAAGAAAAGTCGCTGTACAAAATGCGGCCCTGGATTCTCTTTTAAAACCAGTAAACTCATAGGTACGGATAAGATCGGGTAGCGCATTCCGCAACTTAGCTGATACGTAAGAAAAAAAGAGAACTAAGACCACAACTGGTTCTTCCAGGTTTATTGAGGAACAGAATGTAATTTCCGCCAAGATCACGCATAAGAAGGGGACGGGAGAGAAAACGTATTTTTCATATAAGCAGAAAAACCCTTTTTTTCCCCCCCCAAAAATACATACTTTTATAATGTAATATGAGGACATTTTGAATGCGCTTATTGCATAGAGATGTAGAGTTTGACTTTAGTAGTATGAGGACAGGTGATCTGCAAATATAAATCTCGTTATTCTCTTATTTACGGCATTATACCGTTTCTTTGACACGAGGATTACAGCGAAATGAAAGCACAACTTTCTCGCGAATTTTCTATGATAAAAACTTGTTTAGAAATCCAGACTCTACGCGGTTAACAGCACACACCAGGCCTACTCCTAAATATTTGGCTACAAATCTTTTCCTCTGGCCTCGCTTCAGCCATTCGATGAGGGCCAGTCTCGTGCTTTTTAAGTTGCCTCGCTCATGCCCAAAAAGAACTCTGGGTAATTCGGCCATTCCATGACAAGGGAAGACTCCCGATTCTCATTTCATAGTTTTTTCATAAGTGTCGGGCCACCCAGTCCTACCAGCAAAATAACGGATCGATTGAAGGTTTTAGCTTTCAAAACTTGCCCAGATTGTGTCAGTAGGTCCTGGAATTCGTCCACAGAAAGGCCAGAGAGACAACTTCACTCGTGAACCGCCATGTTTACAACAGAGCATTTTAGGCGCCCTAGTCTGCATGAAACCATCTCTCGCCTCTGCCTGAGACAAGACCAGACACGCACGGTTCTTACGTTACGTGTATGCCTATAAAATCAACTGAAATGTCAATTGCTGGTACAAAAAGAAAAAAAAAAACCAGCATGTTAATGTTTTTTTGTTTCGGTAGGCTACGTATCGAAGAGCCAGAACATTTGCGCATGCGCTGACGGAATGTTTGAACAAGAGAGAAAAACGCAGTACCTCCAGACACCGGCGCTGGAGCGTCGTACCAAACGAGTCATCCCGGGATTTCGGCCCGTGCGATCGCTTTTGGACGCAGTTGGCCCTTCGCTGCTTTCTGCTACCGACCTTGCCTCCCGGTACGGCATTGAGGGAGAGATATGTCGGCCCCTAAACCATATGTGACAAATCCCACGCCTACTCACAGCTCCAAACCGCCCTTGTCAATAAAGCGTAAGAATTAGATGGCTTATATATTAAAGAGAAAAATCATTTTTTCTGTCATATGGTAAGCACTTGAGTCGCAGATTACAAAGTGTGCGCATGCGCCCTCCTAAAGGTAACATACATACAGTCATAAGCTTTTTCCGAATAACTACAGGAGCTAATATCTTCGAGACATTACATTTACAGCTAAAATACATAGCATATACAGATACCTACTAAATACATAATATTTAAAGAAATATTCATTAAAAAGAAAAGTCGCTGTACAAAATGCGGCCCTGGATTCTCTTTTAAAACCAGTAAACTCATAGGTACGGATAAGATCGGGTAGCGCATTCCGCAACTTAGCTGATACGTAAGAAAAAAAGAGAACTAAGACCACAACTGGTTCTTCCAGGTTTATTGAGGAACAGAATGTAATTTCCGCGAAGATCACGCATAAGAAGGGGACGGGAGAGAAAACGTATTTTTCATATAAGCAGAAAAACCCTTTTTTTCCCCCCCAAAAAATACATACTTTTATAATGTAATATGAGGACATTTTGAATGCGCTTATTGCATAGAGATGTAGAGTTTGACTTTAGTAGTATGAGGACAGGTGATCTGCAAATATAAATCTCGTTATTCTCTTATTTACGGCATTATACCGTTTCTTTGACACGAGGATTACAGCGAAATGAAAGCACAACTTTCTCGCGAATTTTCTATGATAAAAACTTGTTTAGAAATCCAGACTCTACGCGGTTAACAGCACACACCAGGCCTACTCCTAAATATTTGGCTACAAATCTTTTCCTCTGGCCTCGCTTCAGCCATTCGATGAGGGCCAGTCTCGTGCTTTTTAAGTTGCCTCGCTCATGCCCAAAAAGAACTCTGGGTAATTCGGCCATTCCATGACAAGGGAAGACTCCCGATTCTCATTTCATAGTTTTTTCATAAGTGTCGGGCCACCCAGTCCTACCAGCAAAATAACGCATCGATTGAAGGTTTTAGCTTTCAAAACTTGCCCAGATTGTGTCAGTAGGTCCTGGAATTCGTCCACAGAAAGGCCAGAGAGACAACTTCACTCGTGAACCGCCATGTTTACAACAGAGCATTTTAGGCGCCCTAGTCTGCATGAAACCATCTCTCGCCTCTGCCTGAGACAAGACCAGACACGCACGGTTCTTACGTTACGTGTATGCCTATAAAATCAACTGAAATGTCAATTGCTGGTACAAAAAAAAAAAAAAAACCAGCATGTTAATGTTTTTTTGTTTCGGTAGGCTACGTATCGAAGAGCCAGAACATTTGCGCATGCGCTGACGGAATGTTTGAACAAGAGAGAAAAACGCAGTACCTCCAGACACCGGCGCTGGAGCGTCGTACCAAACGAGTCATCCCGGGATTTCGGCCCGTGCGATCGCTTTTGGACGCAGTTGGCCCTTCGCTGCTTTCTGCTACCGACCTTGCCTCCCGGTACGGCATTGAGGGAGAGATATGTCGGCCCCTAAACCATATGTGACAAATCCCACGCCTACTCACAGCTCCAAACCGCCCTTGTCAATAAAGCGTAAGAATTAGATGGCTTATATATTAAAGAGAAAAATCATTTTTTCTGTCATATGGTAAGCACTTGAGTCGCAGATTACAAAGTGTGCGCATGCGCCCTCCTAAAGGTAACATACATACAGTCATAAGCTTTTTCCGAATAACTACAGGAGCTAATATCTTCGAGACATTACATTTACAGCTAAAATACATAGCATATACAGATACCTACTAAATACATAATATTTAAAGAAATATTCATTAAAAAGAAAAGTCGCTGTACAAAATGCGGCCCTGGATTCTCTTTTAAAACCAGTAAACTCATAGGTACGGATAAGATCGGGTAGCGCATTCCGCAACTTAGCTGATACGTAAGAAAAAAAGAGAACTAAGACCACAACTGGTTCTTCCAGGTTTATTGAGGAACAGAATGTAATTTCCGCGAAGATCACGCATAAGAAGGGGACGGGAGAGAAAACGTATTTTTCATATAAGCAGAAAAACCCTTTTTTTCCCCCCCAAAAAATACATACTTTTATAATGTAATATGAGGACATTTTGAATGCGCTTATTGCATAGAGATGTAGAGTTTGACTTTAGTAGTATGAGGACAGGTGATCTGCAAATATAAATCTCGTTATTCTCTTATTTACGGCATTATACCGTTTCTTTGACACGAGGATTACAGCGAAATGAAAGCACAACTTTCTCGCGAATTTTCTATGATAAAAACTTGTTTAGAAATCCAGACTCTACGCGGTTAACAGCACACACCAGGCCTACTCCTAAATATTTGGCTACAAATCTTTTCCTCTGGCCTCGCTTCAGCCATTCGATGAGGGCCAGTCTCGTGCTTTTTAAGTTGCCTCGCTCATGCACAAAAAGAACTCTGGGTAATTCGGCCATTCCATGACAAGGGAAGACTCCCGATTCTCATTTCATAGTTTTTTCATAAGTGTCGGGCCACCCAGTCCTACCAGCAAAATAACGCATGGATTGAAGGTTTTAGCTTTCAAAACTTGCCCAGATTGTGTCAGTAGGTCCTGGAATTCGTCCACAGAAAGGCCAGAGAGACAACTTCACTCGTGAACCGCCATGTTTACAACAGAGCATTTTAGGCGCCCTAGTCTGCATGAAACCATCTCTCGCCTCTGCCTGAGACAAGACCAGACACGCACGGTTCTTACGTTACGTGTATGCCTATAAAATCAACTGAAATGTCAATTGCTGGTACAAAAAAAAAAAAAAAACCAGCATGTTAATGTTTTTTTGTTTCGGTAGGCTACGTATCGAAGAGCCAGAACATTTGCGCATGCGCTGACGGAATGTTTGAACAAGAGAGAAAAACGCAGTACCTCCAGACACCGGCGCTGGAGCGTCGTACCAAACGAGTCATCCCGGGATTTCGGCCCGTGCGATCGCTTTTGGACGCAGTTGGCCCTTCGCTGCTTTCTGCTACCGACCTTGCCTCCCGGTACGGCATTGAGGGAGAGATATGTCGGCCCCTAAACCATATGTGACAAATCCCACGCCTACTCACAGCTCCAAACCGCCCTTGTCAATAAAGCGTAAGAATTAGATGGCTTATATATTAAAGAGAAAAATCATTTTTTCTGTCATATGGTAAGCACTTGAGTCGCAGATTACAAAGTGTGCGCATGCGCCCTCCTAAAGGTAACATACATACAGTCATAAGCTTTTTCCGAATAACTACAGGAGCTAATATCTTCGAGACATTACATTTACAGCTAAAATACATAGCATATACAGATACCTACTAAATACATAATATTTAAAGAAATATTCATTAAAAAGAAAAGTCGCTGTACAAAATGCGGCCCTGGATTCTCTTTTAAAACCAGTAAACTCATAGGTACGGATAAGATCGGGTAGCGCATTCCGCAACTTAGCTGATACGTAAGAAAAAAAGAGAACTAAGACCACAACTGGTTCTTCCAGGTTTATTGAGGAACAGAATGTAATTTCCGCCAAGATCACGCATAAGAAGGGGACGGGAGAGAAAACGTATTTTTCATATAAGCAGAAAAACCCTTTTTTTCCCCCCCAAAAAATACATACTTTTATAATGTAATATGAGGACATTTTGAATGCGCTTATTGCATAGAGATGTAGAGTTTGACTTTAGTAGTATGAGGACAGGTGATCTGCAAATATAAATCTCGTTATTCTCTTATTTACGGCATTATACCGTTTCTTTGACACGAGGATTACAGCGAAATGAAAGCACAACTTTCTCGCGAATTTTCTATGATAAAAACTTGTTTAGAAATCCAGACTCTACGCGGTTAACAGCACACACCAGGCCTACTCCTAAATATTTGGCTACAAATCTTTTCCTCTGGCCTCGCTTCAGCCATTCGATGAGGGCCAGTCTCGTGCTTTTTAAGTTGCCTCGCTCATGCCCAAAAAGAACTCTGGGTAATTCGGCCATTCCATGACAAGGGAAGACTCCCGATTCTCATTTCATAGTTTTTTCATAAGTGTCGGGCCACCCAGTCCTACCAGCAAAATAACGCATCGATTGAAGGTTTTAGCTTTCAAAACTTGCCCAGATTGTGTCAGTAGGTCCTGGAATTCGTCCACAGAAAGGCCAGAGAGACAACTTCACTCGTGAACCGCCATGTTTACAACAGAGCATTTTAGGCGCCCTAGTCTGCATGAAACCATCTCTCGCCTCTGCCTGAGACAAGACCAGACACGCACGGTTCTTACGTTACGTGTATGCCTATAAAATCAACTGAAATGTCAATTGCTGGTACAAAAAAAAAAAAAAAACCAGCATGTTAATGTTTTTTTGTTTCGGTAGGCTACGTATCGAAGAGCCAGAACATTTGCGCATGCGCTGACGGAATGTTTGAACAAGAGAGAAAAACGCAGTACCTCCAGACACCGGCGCTGGAGCGTCGTACCAAACGAGTCATCCCGGGATTTCGGCCCGTGCGATCGCTTTTGGACGCAGTTGGCCCTTCGCTGCTTTCTGCTACCGACCTTGCCTCCCGGTACGGCATTGAGGGAGAGATATGTCGGCCCCTAAACCATATGTGACAAATCCCACGCCTACTCACAGCTCCAAACCGCCCTTGTCAATAAAGCGTAAGAATTAGATGGCTTATATATTAAAGAGAAAAATCATTTTTTCTGTCATATGGTAAGCACTTGAGTCGCAGATTACAAAGTGTGCGCATGCGCCCTCCTAAAGGTAACATACATACAGTCATAAGCTTTTTCCGAATAACTACAGGAGCTAATATCTTCGAGACATTACATTTACAGCTAAAATACATAGCATATACAGATACCTACTAAATACATAATATTTAAAGAAATATTCATTAAAAAGAAAAGTCGCTGTACAAAATGCGGCCCTGGATTCTCTTTTAAAACCAGTAAACTCATAGGTACGGATAAGATCGGGTAGCGCATTCCGCAACTTAGCTGATACGTAAGAAAAAAAGAGAACTAAGACCACAACTGGTTCTTCCAGGTTTATTGAGGAACAGAATGTAATTTCCGCCAAGATCACGCATAAGAAGGGGACGGGAGAGAAAACGTATTTTTCATATAAGCAGAAAAACCCTTTTTTTCCCCCCCAAAAAATACATACTTTTATAATGTAATATGAGGACATTTTGAATGCGCTTATTGCATAGAGATGTAGAGTTTGACTTTAGTAGTATGAGGACAGGTGATCTGCAAATATAAATCTCGTTATTCTCTTATTTACGGCATTATACCGTTTCTTTGACACGAGGATTACAGCGAAATGAAAGCACAACTTTCTCGCGAATTTTCTATGATAAAAACTTGTTTAGAAATCCAGACTCTACGCGGTTAACAGCACACACCAGGCCTACTCCTAAATATTTGGCTACAAATCTTTTCCTCTGGCCTCGCTTCAGCCATTCGATGAGGGCCAGTCTCGTGCTTTTTAAGTTGCCTCGCTCATGCCCAAAAAGAACTCTGGGTAATTCGGCCATTCCATGACAAGGGAAGACTCCCGATTCTCATTTCATAGTTTTTTCATAAGTGTCGGGCCACCCAGTCCTACCAGCAAAATAACGCATCGATTGAAGGTTTTAGCTTTCAAAACTTGCCCAGATTGTGTCAGTAGGTCCTGGAATTCGTCCACAGAAAGGCCAGAGAGACAACTTCACTCGTGAACCGCCATGTTTACAACAGAGCATTTTAGGCGCCCTAGTCTGCATGAAACCATCTCTCGCCTCTGCCTGAGACAAGACCAGACACGCACGGTTCTTACGTTACGTGTATGCCTATAAAATCAACTGAAATGTCAATTGCTGGTACAAAAAAAAAAAAAAAACCAGCATGTTAATGTTTTTTTGTTTCGGTAGGCTACGTATCGAAGAGCCAGAACATTTGCGCATGCGCTGACGGAATGTTTGAACAAGAGAGAAAAACGCAGTACCTCCAGACACCGGCGCTGGAGCGTCGTACCAAACGAGTCATCCCGGGATTTCGGCCCGTGCGATCGCTTTTGGACGCAGTTGGCCCTTCGCTGCTTTCTGCTACCGACCTTGCCTCCCGGTACGGCATTGAGGGAGAGATATGTCGGCCCCTAAACCATATGTGACAAATCCCACGCCTACTCACAGCTCCAAACCGCCCTTGTCAATAAAGCGTAAGAATTAGATGGCTTATATATTAAAGAGAAAAATCATTTTTTCTGTCATATGGTAAGCACTTGAGTCGCAGATTACAAAGTGTGCGCATGCGCCCTCCTAAAGGTAACATACATACAGTCATAAGCTTTTTCCGAATAACTACAGGAGCTAATATCTTCGAGACATTACATTTACAGCTAAAATACATAGCATATACAGATACCTACTAAATACATAATATTTAAAGAAATATTCATTAAAAAGAAAAGTCGCTGTACAAAATGCGGCCCTGGATTCTCTTTTAAAACCAGTAAACTCATAGGTACGGATAAGATCGGGTAGCGCATTCCGCAACTTAGCTGATACGTAAGAAAAAAAGAGAACTAAGACCACAACTGGTTCTTCCAGGTTTATTGAGGAACAGAATGTAATTTCCGCCAAGATCACGCATAAGAAGGGGACGGGAGAGAAAACGTATTTTTCATATAAGCAGAAAAACCCTTTTTTTCCCCCCCAAAAAATACATACTTTTATAATGTAATATGAGGACATTTTGAATGCGCTTATTGCATAGAGATGTAGAGTTTGACTTTAGTAGTATGAGGACAGGTGATCTGCAAATATAAATCTCGTTATTCTCTTATTTACGGCATTATACCGTTTCTTTGACACGAGGATTACAGCGAAATGAAAGCACAACTTTCTCGCGAATTTTCTATGATAAAAACTTGTTTAGAAATCCAGACTCTACGCGGTTAACAGCACACACCAGGCCTACTCCTAAATATTTGGCTACAAATCTTTTCCTCTGGCCTCGCTTCAGCCATTCGATGAGGGCCAGTCTCGTGCTTTTTAAGTTGCCTCGCTCATGCCCAAAAAGAACTCTGGGTAATTCGGCCATTCCATGACAAGGGAAGACTCCCGATTCTCATTTCATAGTTTTTTCATAAGTGTCGGGCCACCCAGTCCTACCAGCAAAATAACGCATCGATTGAAGGTTTTAGCTTTCAAAACTTGCCCAGATTGTGTCAGTAGGTCCTGGAATTCGTCCACAGAAAGGCCAGAGAGACAACTTCACTCGTGAACCGCCATGTTTACAACAGAGCATTTTAGGCGCCCTAGTCTGCATGAAACCATCTCTCGCCTCTGCCTGAGACAAGACCAGACACGCACGGTTCTTACGTTACGTGTATGCCTATAAAATCAACTGAAATGTCAATTGCTGGTACAAAAAAAAAAAAAAAACCAGCATGTTAATGTTTTTTTGTTTCGGTAGGCTACGTATCGAAGAACCAGAACATTTGCGCATGCGCTGACGGAATGTTTGAACAAGAGAGAAAAACGCAGTACCTCCAGACACCGGCGCTGGAGCGTCGTACCAAACGAGTCATCCCGGGATTTCGGCCCGTGCGATCGCTTTTGGACGCAGTTGGCCCTTCGCTGCTTTCTGCTACCGACCTTGCCTCCCGGTACGGCATTGAGGGAGAGATATGTCGGCCCCTAAACCATATGTGACAAATCCCACGCCTACTCACAGCTCCAAACCGCCCTTGTCAATAAAGCGTAAGAATTAGATGGCTTATATATTAAAGAGAAAAATCATTTTTTCTGTCATATGGTAAGCACTTGAGTCGCAGATTACAAAGTGTGCGCATGCGCCCTCCTAAAGGTAACATACATACAGTCATAAGCTTTTTCCGAATAACTACAGGAGCTAATATCTTCGAGACATTACATTTACAGCTAAAATACATAGCATATACAGATACCTACTAAATACATAATATTTAAAGAAATATTCATTAAAAAGAAAAGTCGCTGTACAAAATGCGGCCCTGGATTCTCTTTTAAAACCAGTAAACTCATAGGTACGGATAAGATCGGGTAGCGCATTCCGCAACTTAGCTGATACGTAAGAAAAAAAGAGAACTAAGACCACAACTGGTTCTTCCAGGTTTATTGAGGAACAGAATGTAATTTCCGCCAAGATCACGCATAAGAAGGGGACGGGAGAGAAAACGTATTTTTCATATAAGCAGAAAAACCCTTTTTTTCCCCCCAAAAAAATACATACTTTTATAATGTAATATGAGGACATTTTGAATGCGCTTATTGCATAGAGATGTAGAGTTTGACTTTAGTAGTATGAGGACAGGTGATCTGCAAATATAAATCTCGTTATTCTCTTATTTACGGCATTATACCGTTTCTTTGACACGAGGATTACAGCGAAATGAAAGCACAACTTTCTCGCGAATTTTCTATGATAAAAACTTGTTTAGAAATCCAGACTCTACGCGGTTAACAGCACACACCAGGCCTACTCCTAAATATTTGGCTACAAATCTTTTCCTCTGGCCTCGCTTCAGCCATTCGATGAGGGCCAGTCTCGTGCTTTTTAAGTTGCCTCGCTCATGCCCAAAAAGAACTCTGGGTAATTCGGCCATTCCATGACAAGGGAAGACTCCCGATTCTCATTTCATAGTTTTTTCATAAGTGTCGGGCCACCCAGTCCTACCAGCAAAATAACGCATCGATTGAAGGTTTTAGCTTTCACAACTTGCCCAGATTGTGTCAGTAGGTCCTGGAATTCGTCCACAGAAAGGCCAGAGAGACAACTTCACTCGTGAACCGCCATGTTTACAACAGAGCATTTTAGGCGCCCTAGTCTGCATGAAACCATCTCTCGCCTCTGCCTGAGACAAGACCAGACACGCACGGTTCTTACGTTACGTGTATGCCTATAAAATCAACTGAAATGTCAATTGCTGGTACAAAAAAAAAAAAAAAACCAGCATGTTAATGTTTTTTTGTTTCGGTAGGCTACGTATCGAAGAGCCAGAACATTTGCGCATGCGCTGACGGAATGTTTGAACAAGAGAGAAAAACGCAGTACCTCCAGACACCGGCGCTGGAGCGTCGTACCAAACGAGTCATCCCGGGATTTCGGCCCGTGCGATCGCTTTTGGACGCAGTTGGCCCTTCGCTGCTTTCTGCTACCGACCTTGCCTCCCGGTACGGCATTGAGGGAGAGATATGTCGGCCCCTAAACCATATGTGACAAATCCCACGCCTACTCACAGCTCCAAACCGCCCTTGTCAATAAAGCGTAAGAATTAGATGGCTTATATATTAAAGAGAAAAATCATTTTTTCTGTCATATGGTAAGCACTTGAGTCGCAGATTACAAAGTGTGCGCATGCGCCCTCCTAAAGGTAACATACATACAGTCATAAGCTTTTTCCGAATAACTACAGGAGCTAATATCTTCGAGACATTACATTTACAGCTAAAATACATAGCATATACAGATACCTACTAAATACATAATATTTAAAGAAATATTCATTAAAAAGAAAAGTCGCTGTACAAAATGCGGCCCTGGATTCTCTTTTAAAACCAGTAAACTCATAGGTACGGATAAGATCGGGTAGCGCATTCCGCAACTTAGCTGATACGTAAGAAAAAAAGAGAACTAAGACCACAACTGGTTCTTCCAGGTTTATTGAGGAACAGAATGTAATTTCCGCCAAGATCACGCATAAGAAGGGGACGGGAGAGAAAACGTATTTTTCATATAAGCAGAAAAACCCTTTTTTTCCCCCCCAAAAAATACATACTTTTATAATGTAATATGAGGACATTTTGAATGCGCTTATTGCATAGAGATGTAGAGTTTGACTTTAGTAGTATGAGGACAGGTGATCTGCAAATATAAATCTCGTTATTCTCTTATTTACGGCATTATACCGTTTCTTTGACACGAGGATTACAGCGAAATGAAAGCACAACTTTCTCGCGAATTTTCTATGATAAAAACTTGTTTAGAAATCCAGACTCTACGCGGTTAACAGCACACACCAGGCCTACTCCTAAATATTTGGCTACAAATCTTTTCCTCTGGCCTCGCTTCAGCCATTCGATGAGGGCCAGTCTCGTGCTTTTTAAGTTGCCTCGCTCATGCCCAAAAAGAACTCTGGGTAATTCGGCCATTCCATGACAAGGGAAGACTCCCGATTCTCATTTCATAGTTTTTTCATAAGTGTCGGGCCACCCAGTCCTACCAGCAAAATAACGCATCGATTGAAGGTTTTAGCTTTCAAAACTTGCCCAGATTGTGTCAGTAGGTCCTGGAATTCGTCCACAGAAAGGCCAGAGAGACAACTTCACTCGTGAACCGCCATGTTTACAACAGAGCATTTTAGGCGCCCTAGTCTGCATGAAACCATCTCTCGCCTCTGCCTGAGACAAGACCAGACACGCACGGTTCTTACGTTACGTGTATGCCTATAAAATCAACTGAAATGTCAATTGCTGGTACAAAAAAAAAAAAAAAACCAGCATGTTAATGTTTTTTTGTTTCGGTAGGCTACGTATCGAAGAGCCAGAACATTTGCGCATGCGCTGACGGAATGTTTGAACAAGAGAGAAAAACGCAGTACCTCCAGACACCGGCGCTGGAGCGTCGTACCAAACGAGTCATCCCGGGATTTCGGCCCGTGCGATCGCTTTTGGACGCAGTTGGCCCTTCGCTGCTTTCTGCTACCGACCTTGCCTCCCGGTACGGCATTGAGGGAGAGATATGTCGGCCCCTAAACCATATGTGACAAATCCCACGCCTACTCACAGCTCCAAACCGCCCTTGTCAATAAAGCGTAAGAATTAGATGGCTTATATATTAAAGAGAAAAATCATTTTTTCTGTCATATGGTAAGCACTTGAGTCGCAGATTACAAAGTGTGCGCATGCGCCCTCCTAAAGGTAACATACATACAGTCATAAGCTTTTTCCGAATAACTACAGGAGCTAATATCTTCGAGACATTACATTTACAGCTAAAATACATAGCATATACAGATACCTACTAAATACATAATATTTAAAGAAATATTCATTAAAAAGAAAAGTCGCTGTACAAAATGCGGCCCTGGATTCTCTTTTAAAACCAGTAAACTCATAGGTACGGATAAGATCGGGTAGCGCATTCCGCAACTTAGCTGATACGTAAGAAAAAAAGAGAACTAAGACCACAACTGGTTCTTCCAGGTTTATTGAGGAACAGAATGTAATTTCCGCCAAGATCACGCATAAGAAGGGGACGGGAGAGAAAACGTATTTTTCATATAAGCAGAAAAACCCTTTTTTTCCCCCCCAAAAAATACATACTTTTATAATGTAATATGAGGACATTTTGAATGCGCTTATTGCATAGAGATGTAGAGTTTGACTTTAGTAGTATGAGGACAGGTGATCTGCAAATATAAATCTCGTTATTCTCTTATTTACGGCATTATACCGTTTCTTTGACACGAGGATTACAGCGAAATGAAAGCACAACTTTCTCGCGAATTTTCTATGATAAAAACTTGTTTAGAAATCCAGACTCTACGCGGTTAACAGCACACACCAGGCCTACTCCTAAATATTTGGCTACAAATCTTTTCCTCTGGCCTCGCTTCAGCCATTCGATGAGGGCCAGTCTCGTGCTTTTTAAGTTGCCTCGCTCATGCCCAAAAAGAACTCTGGGTAATTCGGCCATTCCATGACAAGGGAAGACTCCCGATTCTCATTTCATAGTTTTTTCATAAGTGTCGGGCCACCCAGTCCTACCAGCAAAATAACGCATCGATTGAAGGTTTTAGCTTTCAAAACTTGCCCAGATTGTGTCAGTAGGTCCTGGAATTCGTCCACAGAAAGGCCAGAGAGACAACTTCACTCGTGAACCGCCATGTTTACAACAGAGCATTTTAGGCGCCCTAGTCTGCATGAAACCATCTCTCGCCTCTGCCTGAGACAAGACCAGACACGCACGGTTCTTACGTTACGTGTATGCCTATAAAATCAACTGAAATGTCAATTGCTGGTACAAAAAAAAAAAAAAAACCAGCATGTTAATGTTTTTTTGTTTCGGTAGGCTACGTATCGAAGAGCCAGAACATTTGCGCATGCGCTGACGGAATGTTTGAACAAGAGAGAAAAACGCAGTACCTCCAGACACCGGCGCTGGAGCGTCGTACCAAACGAGTCATCCCGGGATTTCGGCCCGTGCGATCGCTTTTGGACGCAGTTGGCCCTTCGCTGCTTTCTGCTACCGACCTTGCCTCCCGGTACGGCATTGAGGGAGAGATATGTCGGCCCCTAAACCATATGTGACAAATCCCACGCCTACTCACAGCTCCAAACCGCCCTTGTCAATAAAGCGTAAGAATTAGATGGCTTATATATTAAAGAGAAAAATCATTTTTTCTGTCATATGGTAAGCACTTGAGTCGCAGATTACAAAGTGTGCGCATGCGCCCTCCTAAAGGTAACATACATACAGTCATAAGCTTTTTCCGAATAACTACAGGAGCTAATATCTTCGAGACATTACATTTACAGCTAAAATACATAGCATATACAGATACCTACTAAATACATAATATTTAAAGAAATATTCATTAAAAAGAAAAGTCGCTGTACAAAATGCGGCCCTGGATTCTCTTTTAAAACCAGTAAACTCATAGGTACGGATAAGATCGGGTAGCGCATTCCGCAACTTAGCTGATACGTAAGAAAAAAAGAGAACTAAGACCACAACTGGTTCTTCCAGGTTTATTGAGGAACAGAATGTAATTTCCGCCAAGATCACGCATAAGAAGGGGACGGGAGAGAAAACGTATTTTTCATATAAGCAGAAAAACCCTTTTTTTCCCCCCCAAAAAATACATACTTTTATAATGTAATATGAGGACATTTTGAATGCGCTTATTGCATAGAGATGTAGAGTTTGACTTTAGTAGTATGAGGACAGGTGATCTGCAAATATAAATCTCGTTATTCTCTTATTTACGGCATTATACCGTTTCTTTGACACGAGGATTACAGCGAAATGAAAGCACAACTTTCTCGCGAATTTTCTATGATAAAAACTTGTTTAGAAATCCAGACTCTACGCGGTTAACAGCACACACCAGGCCTACTCCTAAATATTTGGCTACAAATCTTTTCCTCTGGCCTCGCTTCAGCCATTCGATGAGGGCCAGTCTCGTGCTTTTTAAGTTGCCTCGCTCATGCCCAAAAAGAACTCTGGGTAATTCGGCCATTCCATGACAAGGGAAGACTCCCGATTCTCATTTCATAGTTTTTTCATAAGTGTCGGGCCACCCAGTCCTACCAGCAAAATAACGCATCGATTGAAGGTTTTAGCTTTCAAAACTTGCCCAGATTGTGTCAGTAGGTCCTGGAATTCGTCCACAGAAAGGCCAGAGAGACAACTTCACTCGTGAACCGCCATGTTTACAACAGAGCATTTTAGGCGCCCTAGTCTGCATGAAACCATCTCTCGCCTCTGCCTGAGACAAGACCAGACACGCACGGTTCTTACGTTACGTGTATGCCTATAAAATCAACTGAAATGTCAATTGCTGGTACAAAAAAAAAAAAAAAACCAGCATGTTAATGTTTTTTTGTTTCGGTAGGCTACGTATCGAAGAGCCAGAACATTTGCGCATGCGCTGACGGAATGTTTGAACAGGAGAGAAAAACGCAGTACCTCCAGACACCGGCGCTGGAGCGTCGTACCAAACGAGTCATCCCGGGATTTCGGCCCGTGCGATCGCTTTTGGACGCAGTTGGCCCTTCGCTGCTTTCTGCTACCGACCTTGCCTCCCGGTACGGCATTGAGGGAGAGATATGTCGGCCCCTAAACCATATGTGACAAATCCCACGCCTACTCACAGCTCCAAACCGCCCTTGTCAATAAAGCGTAAGAATTAGATGGCTTATATATTAAAGAGAAAAATCATTTTTTCTGTCATATGGTAAGCACTTGAGTCGCAGATTACAAAGTGTGCGCATGCGCCCTCCTAAAGGTAACATACATACAGTCATAAGCTTTTTCCGAATAACTACAGGAGCTAATATCTTCGAGACATTACATTTACAGCTAAAATACATAGCATATACAGATACCTACTAAATACATAATATTTAAAGAAATATTCATTAAAAAGAAAAGTCGCTGTACAAAATGCGGCCCTGGATTCTCTTTTAAAACCAGTAAACTCATAGGTACGGATAAGATCGGGTAGCGCATTCCGCAACTTAGCTGATACGTAAGAAAAAAAGAGAACTAAGACCACAACTGGTTCTTCCAGGTTTATTGAGGAACAGAATGTAATTTCCGCCAAGATCACGCATAAGAAGGGGACGGGAGAGAAAACGTATTTTTCATATAAGCAGAAAAACCCTTTTTTTCCCCCCCAAAAAATACATACTTTTATAATGTAATATGAGGACATTTTGAATGCGCTTATTGCATAGAGATGTAGAGTTTGACTTTAGTAGTATGAGGACAGGTGATCTGCAAATATAAATCTCGTTATTCTCTTATTTACGGCATTATACCGTTTCTTTGACACGAGGATTACAGCGAAATGAAAGCACAACTTTCTCGCGAATTTTCTATGATAAAAACTTGTTTAGAAATCCAGACTCTACGCGGTTAACAGCACACACCAGGCCTACTCCTAAATATTTGGCTACAAATCTTTTCCTCTGGCCTCGCTTCAGCCATTCGATGAGGGCCAGTCTCGTGCTTTTTAAGTTGCCTCGCTCATGCCCAAAAAGAACTCTGGGTAATTCGGCCATTCCATGACAAGGGAAGACTCCCGATTCTCATTTCATAGTTTTTTCATAAGTGTCGGGCCACCCAGTCCTACCAGCAAAATAACGCATCGATTGAAGGTTTTAGCTTTCAAAACTTGCCCAGATTGTGTCAGTAGGTCCTGGAATTCGTCCACAGAAAGGCCAGAGAGACAACTTCACTCGTGAACCGCCATGTTTACAACAGAGCATTTTAGGCGCCCTAGTCTGCATGAAACCATCTCTCGCCTCTGCCTGAGACAAGACCAGACACGCACGGTTCTTACGTTACGTGTATGCCTATAAAATCAACTGAAATGTCAATTGCTGGTACAAAAAAAAAAAAAAAACCAGCATGTTAATGTTTTTTTGTTTCGGTAGGCTACGTATCGAAGAGCCAGAACATTTGCGCATGCGCTGACGGAATGTTTGAACAAGAGAGAAAAACGCAGTACCTCCAGACACCGGCGCTGGAGCGTCGTACCAAACGAGTCATCCCGGGATTTCGGCCCGTGCGATCGCTTTTGGACGCAGTTGGCCCTTCGCTGCTTTCTGCTACCGACCTTGCCTCCCGGTACGGCATTGAGGGAGAGATATGTCGGCCCCTAAACCATATGTGACAAATCCCACGCCTACTCACAGCTCCAAACCGCCCTTGTCAATAAAGCGTAAGAATTAGATGGCTTATATATTAAAGAGAAAAATCATTTTTTCTGTCATATGGTAAGCACTTGAGTCGCAGATTACAAAGTGTGCGCATGCGCCCTCCTAAAGGTAACATACATACAGTCATAAGCTTTTTCCGAATAACTACAGGAGCTAATATCTTCGAGACATTACATTTACAGCTAAAATACATAGCATATACAGATACCTACTAAATACATAATATTTAAAGAAATATTCATTAAAAAGAAAAGTCGCTGTACAAAATGCGGCCCTGGATTCTCTTTTAAAACCAGTAAACTCATAGGTACGGATAAGATCGGGTAGCGCATTCCGCAACTTAGCTGATACGTAAGAAAAAAAGAGAACTAAGACCACAACTGGTTCTTCCAGGTTTATTGAGGAACAGAATGTAATTTCCGCCAAGATCACGCATAAGAAGGGGACGGGAGAGAAAACGTATTTTTCATATAAGCAGAAAAACCCTTTTTTTCCCCCCCAAAAAATACATACTTTTATAATGTAATATGAGGACATTTTGAATGCGCTTATTGCATAGAGATGTAGAGTTTGACTTTAGTAGTATGAGGACAGGTGATCTGCAAATATAAATCTCGTTATTCTCTTATTTACGGCATTATACCGTTTCTTTGACACGAGGATTACAGCGAAATGAAAGCACAACTTTCTCGCGAATTTTCTATGATAAAAACTTGTTTAGAAATCCAGACTCTACGCGGTTAACAGCACACACCAGGCCTACTCCTAAATATTTGGCTACAAATCTTTTCCTCTGGCCTCGCTTCAGCCATTCGATGAGGGCCAGTCTCGTGCTTTTTAAGTTGCCTCGCTCATGCCCAAAAAGAACTCTGGGTAATTCGGCCATTCCATGACAAGGGAAGACTCCCGATTCTCATTTCATAGTTTTTTCATAAGTGTCGGGCCACCCAGTCCTACCAGCAAAATAACGCATCGATTGAAGGTTTTAGCTTTCAAAACTTGCCCAGATTGTGTCAGTAGGTCCTGGAATTCGTCCACAGAAAGGCCAGAGAGACAACTTCACTCGTGAACCGCCATGTTTACAACAGAGCATTTTAGGCGCCCTAGTCTGCATGAAACCATCTCTCGCCTCTGCCTGAGACAAGACCAGACACGCACGGTTCTTACGTTACGTGTATGCCTATAAAATCAACTGAAATGTCAATTGCTGGTACAAAAAAAAAAAAAAAACCAGCATGTTAATGTTTTTTTGTTTCGGTAGGCTACGTATCGAAGAGCCAGAACATTTGCGCATGCGCTGACGGAATGTTTGAACAAGAGAGAAAAACGCAGTACCTCCAGACACCGGCGCTGGAGCGTCGTACCAAACGAGTCATCCCGGGATTTCGGCCCGTGCGATCGCTTTTGGACGCAGTTGGCCCTTCGCTGCTTTCTGCTACCGACCTTGCCTCCCGGTACGGCATTGAGGGAGAGATATGTCGGCCCCTAAACCATATGTGACAAATCCCACGCCTACTCACAGCTCCAAACCGCCCTTGTCAATAAAGCGTAAGAATTAGATGGCTTATATATTAAAGAGAAAAATCATTTTTTCTGTCATATGGTAAGCACTTGAGTCGCAGATTACAAAGTGTGCGCATGCGCCCTCCTAAAGGTAACATACATACAGTCATAAGCTTTTTCCGAATAACTACAGGAGCTAATATCTTCGAGACATTACATTTACAGCTAAAATACATAGCATATACAGATACCTACTAAATACATAATATTTAAAGAAATATTCATTAAAAAGAAAAGTCGCTGTACAAAATGCGGCCCTGGATTCTCTTTTAAAACCAGTAAACTCATAGGTACGGATAAGATCGGGTAGCGCATTCCGCAACTTAGCTGATACGTAAGAAAAAAAGAGAACTAAGACCACAACTGGTTCTTCCAGGTTTATTGAGGAACAGAATGTAATTTCCGCCAAGATCACGCATAAGAAGGGGACGGGAGAGAAAACGTATTTTTCATATAAGCAGAAAAACCCTTTTTTTCCCCCCCAAAAAATACATACTTTTATAATGTAATATGAGGACATTTTGAATGCGCTTATTGCATAGAGATGTAGAGTTTGACTTTAGTAGTATGAGGACAGGTGATCTGCAAATATAAATCTCGTTATTCTCTTATTTACGGCATTATACCGTTTCTTTGACACGAGGATTACAGCGAAATGAAAGCACAACTTTCTCGCGAATTTTCTATGATAAAAACTTGTTTAGAAATCCAGACTCTACGCGGTTAACAGCACACACCAGGCCTACTCCTAAATATTTGGCTACAAATCTTTTCCTCTGGCCTCGCTTCAGCCATTCGATGAGGGCCAGTCTCGTGCTTTTTAAGTTGCCTCGCTCATGCCCAAAAAGAACTCTGGGTAATTCGGCCATTCCATGACAAGGGAAGACTCCCGATTCTCATTTCATAGTTTTTTCATAAGTGTCGGGCCACCCAGTCCTACCAGCAAAATAACGCATCGATTGAAGGTTTTAGCTTTCAAAACTTGCCCAGATTGTGTCAGTAGGTCCTGGAATTCGTCCACAGAAAGGCCAGAGAGACAACTTCACTCGTGAACCGCCATGTTTACAACAGAGCATTTTAGGCGCCCTAGTCTGCATGAAACCATCTCTCGCCTCTGCCTGAGACAAGACCAGACACGCACGGTTCTTACGTTACGTGTATGCCTATAAAATCAACTGAAATGTCAATTGCTGGTACAAAAAAAAAAAAAAAACCAGCATGTTAATGTTTTTTTGTTTCGGTAGGCTACGTATCGAAGAGCCAGAACATTTGCGCATGCGCTGACGGAATGTTTGAACAAGAGAGAAAAACGCAGTACCTCCAGACACCGGCGCTGGAGCGTCGTACCAAACGAGTCATCCCGGGATTTCGGCCCGTGCGATCGCTTTTGGACGCAGTTGGCCCTTCGCTGCTTTCTGCTACCGACCTTGCCTCCCGGTACGGCATTGAGGGAGAGATATGTCGGCCCCTAAACCATATGTGACAAATCCCACGCCTACTCACAGCTCCAAACCGCCCTTGTCAATAAAGCGTAAGAATTAGATGGCTTATATATTAAAGAGAAAAATCATTTTTTCTGTCATATGGTAAGCACTTGAGTCGCAGATTACAAAGTGTGCGCATGCGCCCTCCTAAAGGTAACATACATACAGTCATAAGCTTTTTCCGAATAACTACAGGAGCTAATATCTTCGAGACATTACATTTACAGCTAAAATACATAGCATATACAGATACCTACTAAATACATAATATTTAAAGAAATATTCATTAAAAAGAAAAGTCGCTGTACAAAATGCGGCCCTGGATTCTCTTTTAAAACCAGTAAACTCATAGGTACGGATAAGATCGGGTAGCGCATTCCGCAACTTAGCTGATACGTAAGAAAAAAAGAGAACTAAGACCACAACTGGTTCTTCCAGGTTTATTGAGGAACAGAATGTAATTTCCGCCAAGATCACGCATAAGAAGGGGACGGGAGAGAAAACGTATTTTTCATATAAGCAGAAAAACCCTTTTTTTCCCCCCCAAAAAATACATACTTTTATAATGTAATATGAGGACATTTTGAATGCGCTTATTGCATAGAGATGTAGAGTTTGACTTTAGTAGTATGAGGACAGGTGATCTGCAAATATAAATCTCGTTATTCTCTTATTTACGGCATTATACCGTTTCTTTGACACGAGGATTACAGCGAAATGAAAGCACAACTTTCTCGCGAATTTTCTATGATAAAAACTTGTTTAGAAATCCAGACTCTACGCGGTTAACAGCACACACCAGGCCTACTCCTAAATATTTGGCTACAAATCTTTTCCTCTGGCCTCGCTTCAGCCATTCGATGAGGGCCAGTCTCGTGCTTTTTAAGTTGCCTCGCTCATGCCCAAAAAGAACTCTGGGTAATTCGGCCATTCCATGACAAGGGAAGACTCCCGATTCTCATTTCATAGTTTTTTCATAAGTGTCGGGCCACCCAGTCCTACCAGCAAAATAACGCATCGATTGAAGGTTTTAGCTTTCAAAACTTGCCCAGATTGTGTCAGTAGGTCCTGGAATTCGTCCACAGAAAGGCCAGAGAGACAACTTCACTCGTGAACCGCCATGTTTACAACAGAGCATTTTAGGCGCCCTAGTCTGCATGAAACCATCTCTCGCCTCTGCCTGAGACAAGACCAGACACGCACGGTTCTTACGTTACGTGTATGCCTATAAAATCAACTGAAATGTCAATTGCTGGTACAAAAAAAAAAAAAAAACCAGCATGTTAATGTTTTTTTGTTTCGGTAGGCTACGTATCGAAGAGCCAGAACATTTGCGCATGCGCTGACGGAATGTTTGAACAAGAGAGAAAAACGCAGTACCTCCAGACACCGGCGCTGGAGCGTCGTACCAAACGAGTCATCCCGGGATTTCGGCCCGTGCGATCGCTTTTGGACGCAGTTGGCCCTTCGCTGCTTTCTGCTACCGACCTTGCCTCCCGGTACGGCATTGAGGGAGAGATATGTCGGCCCCTAAACCATATGTGACAAATCCCACGCCTACTCACAGCTCCAAACCGCCCTTGTCAATAAAGCGTAAGAATTAGATGGCTTATATATTAAAGAGAAAAATCATTTTTTCTGTCATATGGTAAGCACTTGAGTCGCAGATTACAAAGTGTGCGCATGCGCCCTCCTAAAGGTAACATACATACAGTCATAAGCTTTTTCCGAATAACTACAGGAGCTAATATCTTCGAGACATTACATTTACAGCTAAAATACATAGCATATACAGATACCTACTAAATACATAATATTTAAAGAAATATTCATTAAAAAGAAAAGTCGCTGTACAAAATGCGGCCCTGGATTCTCTTTTAAAACCAGTAAACTCATAGGTACGGATAAGATCGGGTAGCGCATTCCGCAACTTAGCTGATACGTAAGAAAAAAAGAGAACTAAGACCACAACTGGTTCTTCCAGGTTTATTGAGGAACAGAATGTAATTTCCGCCAAGATCACGCATAAGAAGGGGACGGGAGAGAAAACGTATTTTTCATATAAGCAGAAAAACCCTTTTTTTCCCCCCCAAAAAATACATACTTTTATAATGTAATATGAGGACATTTTGAATGCGCTTATTGCATAGAGATGTAGAGTTTGACTTTAGTAGTATGAGGACAGGTGATCTGCAAATATAAATCTCGTTATTCTCTTATTTACGGCATTATACCGTTTCTTTGACACGAGGATTACAGCGAAATGAAAGCACAACTTTCTCGCGAATTTTCTATGATAAAAACTTGTTTAGAAATCCAGACTCTACGCGGTTAACAGCACACACCAGGCCTACTCCTAAATATTTGGCTACAAATCTTTTCCTCTGGCCTCGCTTCAGCCATTCGATGAGGGCCAGTCTCGTGCTTTTTAAGTTGCCTCGCTCATGCCCAAAAAGAACTCTGGGTAATTCGGCCATTCCATGACAAGGGAAGACTCCCGATTCTCATTTCATAGTTTTTTCATAAGTGTCGGGCCACCCAGTCCTACCAGCAAAATAACGCATCGATTGAAGGTTTTAGCTTTCAAAACTTGCCCAGATTGTGTCAGTAGGTCCTGGAATTCGTCCACAGAAAGGCCAGAGAGACAACTTCACTCGTGAACCGCCATGTTTACAACAGAGCATTTTAGGCGCCCTAGTCTGCATGAAACCATCTCTCGCCTCTGCCTGAGACAAGACCAGACACGCACGGTTCTTACGTTACGTGTATGCCTATAAAATCAACTGAAATGTCAATTGCTGGTACAAAAAAAAAAAAAAAACCAGCATGTTAATGTTTTTTTGTTTCGGTAGGCTACGTATCGAAGAGCCAGAACATTTGCGCATGCGCTGACGGAATGTTTGAACAAGAGAGAAAAACGCAGTACCTCCAGACACCGGCGCTGGAGCGTCGTACCAAACGAGTCATCCCGGGATTTCGGCCCGTGCGATCGCTTTTGGACGCAGTTGGCCCTTCGCTGCTTTCTGCTACCGACCTTGCCTCCCGGTACGGCATTGAGGGAGAGATATGTCGGCCCCTAAACCATATGTGACAAATCCCACGCCTACTCACAGCTCCAAACCGCCCTTGTCAATAAAGCGTAAGAATTAGATGGCTTATATATTAAAGAGAAAAATCATTTTTTCTGTCATATGGTAAGCACTTGAGTCGCAGATTACAAAGTGTGCGCATGCGCCCTCCTAAAGGTAACATACATACAGTCATAAGCTTTTTCCGAATAACTACAGGAGCTAATATCTTCGAGACATTACATTTACAGCTAAAATACATAGCATATACAGATACCTACTAAATACATAATATTTAAAGAAATATTCATTAAAAAGAAAAGTCGCTGTACAAAATGCGGCCCTGGATTCTCTTTTAAAACCAGTAAACTCATAGGTACGGATAAGATCGGGTAGCGCATTCCGCAACTTAGCTGATACGTAAGAAAAAAAGAGAACTAAGACCACAACTGGTTCTTCCAGGTTTATTGAGGAACAGAATGTAATTTCCGCCAAGATCACGCATAAGAAGGGGACGGGAGAGAAAACGTATTTTTCATATAAGCAGAAAAACCCTTTTTTTCCCCCCCAAAAAATACATACTTTTATAATGTAATATGAGGACATTTTGAATGCGCTTATTGCATAGAGATGTAGAGTTTGACTTTAGTAGTATGAGGACAGGTGATCTGCAAATATAAATCTCGTTATTCTCTTATTTACGGCATTATACCGTTTCTTTGACACGAGGATTACAGCGAAATGAAAGCACAACTTTCTCGCGAATTTTCTATGATAAAAACTTGTTTAGAAATCCAGACTCTACGCGGTTAACAGCACACACCAGGCCTACTCCTAAATATTTGGCTACAAATCTTTTCCTCTGGCCTCGCTTCAGCCATTCGATGAGGGCCAGTCTCGTGCTTTTTAAGTTGCCTCGCTCATGCCCAAAAAGAACTCTGGGTAATTCGGCCATTCCATGACAAGGGAAGACTCCCGATTCTCATTTCATAGTTTTTTCATAAGTGTCGGGCCACCCAGTCCTACCAGCAAAATAACGCATCGATTGAAGGTTTTAGCTTTCAAAACTTGCCCAGATTGTGTCAGTAGGTCCTGGAATTCGTCCACAGAAAGGCCAGAGAGACAACTTCACTCGTGAACCGCCATGTTTACAACAGAGCATTTTAGGCGCCCTAGTCTGCATGAAACCATCTCTCGCCTCTGCCTGAGACAAGACCAGACACGCACGGTTCTTACGTTACGTGTATGCCTATAAAATCAACTGAAATGTCAATTGCTGGTACAAAAAAAAAAAAAAAACCAGCATGTTAATGTTTTTTTGTTTCGGTAGGCTACGTATCGAAGAGCCAGAACATTTGCGCATGCGCTGACGGAATGTTTGAACAAGAGAGAAAAACGCAGTACCTCCAGACACCGGCGCTGGAGCGTCGTACCAAACGAGTCATCCCGGGATTTCGGCCCGTGCGATCGCTTTTGGACGCAGTTGGCCCTTCGCTGCTTTCTGCTACCGACCTTGCCTCCCGGTACGGCATTGAGGGAGAGATATGTCGGCCCCTAAACCATATGTGACAAATCCCACGCCTACTCACAGCTCCAAACCGCCCTTGTCAATAAAGCGTAAGAATTAGATGGCTTATATATTAAAGAGAAAAATCATTTTTTCTGTCATATGGTAAGCACTTGAGTCGCAGATTACAAAGTGTGCGCATGCGCCCTCCTAAAGGTAACATACATACAGTCATAAGCTTTTTCCGAATAACTACAGGAGCTAATATCTTCGAGACATTACATTTACAGCTAAAATACATAGCATATACAGATACCTACTAAATACATAATATTTAAAGAAATATTCATTAAAAAGAAAAGTCGCTGTACAAAATGCGGCCCTGGATTCTCTTTTAAAACCAGTAAACTCATAGGTACGGATAAGATCGGGTAGCGCATTCCGCAACTTAGCTGATACGTAAGAAAAAAAGAGAACTAAGACCACAACTGGTTCTTCCAGGTTTATTGAGGAACAGAATGTAATTTCCGCCAAGATCACGCATAAGAAGGGGACGGGAGAGAAAACGTATTTTTCATATAAGCAGAAAAACCCTTTTTTTCCCCCCCAAAAAATACATACTTTTATAATGTAATATGAGGACATTTTGAATGCGCTTATTGCATAGAGATGTAGAGTTTGACTTTAGTAGTATGAGGACAGGTGATCTGCAAATATAAATCTCGTTATTCTCTTATTTACGGCATTATACCGTTTCTTTGACACGAGGATTACAGCGAAATGAAAGCACAACTTTCTCGCGAATTTTCTATGATAAAAACTTGTTTAGAAATCCAGACTCTACGCGGTTAACAGCACACACCAGGCCTACTCCTAAATATTTGGCTACAAATCTTTTCCTCTGGCCTCGCTTCAGCCATTCGATGAGGGCCAGTCTCGTGCTTTTTAAGTTGCCTCGCTCATGCCCAAAAAGAACTCTGGGTAATTCGGCCATTCCATGACAAGGGAAGACTCCCGATTCTCATTTCATAGTTTTTTCATAAGTGTCGGGCCACCCAGTCCTACCAGCAAAATAACGCATCGATTGAAGGTTTTAGCTTTCAAAACTTGCCCAGATTGTGTCAGTAGGTCCTGGAATTCGTCCACAGAAAGGCCAGAGAGACAACTTCACTCGTGAACCGCCATGTTTACAACAGAGCATTTTAGGCGCCCTAGTCTGCATGAAACCATCTCTCGCCTCTGCCTGAGACAAGACCAGACACGCACGGTTCTTACGTTACGTGTATGCCTATAAAATCAACTGAAATGTCAATTGCTGGTACAAAAAAAAAAAAAAAACCAGCATGTTAATGTTTTTTTGTTTCGGTAGGCTACGTATCGAAGAGCCAGAACATTTGCGCATGCGCTGACGGAATGTTTGAACAAGAGAGAAAAACGCAGTACCTCCAGACACCGGCGCTGGAGCGTCGTACCAAACGAGTCATCCCGGGATTTCGGCCCGTGCGATCGCTTTTGGACGCAGTTGGCCCTTCGCTGCTTTCTGCTACCGACCTTGCCTCCCGGTACGGCATTGAGGGAGAGATATGTCGGCCCCTAAACCATATGTGACAAATCCCACGCCTACTCACAGCTCCAAACCGCCCTTGTCAATAAAGCGTAAGAATTAGATGGCTTATATATTAAAGAGAAAAATCATTTTTTCTGTCATATGGTAAGCACTTGAGTCGCAGATTACAAAGTGTGCGCATGCGCCCTCCTAAAGGTAACATACATACAGTCATAAGCTTTTTCCGAATAACTACAGGAGCTAATATCTTCGAGACATTACATTTACAGCTAAAATACATAGCATATACAGATACCTACTAAATACATAATATTTAAAGAAATATTCATTAAAAAGAAAAGTCGCTGTACAAAATGCGGCCCTGGATTCTCTTTTAAAACCAGTAAACTCATAGGTACGGATAAGATCGGGTAGCGCATTCCGCAACTTAGCTGATACGTAAGAAAAAAAGAGAACTAAGACCACAACTGGTTCTTCCAGGTTTATTGAGGAACAGAATGTAATTTCCGCCAAGATCACGCATAAGAAGGGGACGGGAGAGAAAACGTATTTTTCATATAAGCAGAAAAACCCTTTTTTTCCCCCCCAAAAAATACATACTTTTATAATGTAATATGAGGACATTTTGAATGCGCTTATTGCATAGAGATGTAGAGTTTGACTTTAGTAGTATGAGGACAGGTGATCTGCAAATATAAATCTCGTTATTCTCTTATTTACGGCATTATACCGTTTCTTTGTCACGAGGATTACAGCGAAATGAAAGCACAACTTTCTCGCGAATTTTCTATGATAAAAACTTGTTTAGAAATCCAGACTCTACGCGGTTAACAGCACACACCAGGCCTACTCCTAAATATTTGGCTACAAATCTTTTCCTCTGGCCTCGCTTCAGCCATTCGATGAGGGCCAGTCTCGTGCTTTTTAAGTTGCCTCGCTCATGCCCAAAAAGAACTCTGGGTAATTCGGCCATTCCATGACAAGGGAAGACTCCCGATTCTCATTTCATAGTTTTTTCATAAGTGTCGGGCCACCCAGTCCTACCAGCAAAATAACGCATCGATTGAAGGTTTTAGCTTTCAAAACTTGCCCAGATTGTGTCAGTAGGTCCTGGAATTCGTCCACAGAAAGGCCAGAGAGACAACTTCACTCGTGAACCGCCATGTTTACAACAGAGCATTTTAGGCGCCCTAGTCTGCATGAAACCATCTCTCGCCTCTGCCTGAGACAAGACCAGACACGCACGGTTCTTACGTTACGTGTATGCCTATAAAATCAACTGAAATGTCAATTGCTGGTACAAAAAAAAAAAAAAAACCAGCATGTTAATGTTTTTTTGTTTCGGTAGGCTACGTATCGAAGAGCCAGAACATTTGCGCATGCGCTGACGGAATGTTTGAACAAGAGAGAAAAACGCAGTACCTCCAGACACCGGCGCTGGAGCGTCGTACCAAACGAGTCATCCCGGGATTTCGGCCCGTGCGATCGCTTTTGGACGCAGTTGGCCCTTCGCTGCTTTCTGCTACCGACCTTGCCTCCCGGTACGGCATTGAGGGAGAGATATGTCGGCCCCTAAACCATATGTGACAAATCCCACGCCTACTCACAGCTCCAAACCGCCCTTGTCAATAAAGCGTAAGAATTAGATGGCTTATATATTAAAGAGAAAAATCATTTTTTCTGTCATATGGTAAGCACTTGAGTCGCAGATTACAAAGTGTGCGCATGCGCCCTCCTAAAGGTAACATACATACAGTCATAAGCTTTTTCCGAATAACTACAGGAGCTAATATCTTCGAGACATTACATTTACAGCTAAAATACATAGCATATACAGATACCTACTAAATACATAATATTTAAAGAAATATTCATTAAAAAGAAAAGTCGCTGTACAAAATGCGGCCCTGGATTCTCTTTTAAAACCAGTAAACTCATAGGTACGGATAAGATCGGGTAGCGCATTCCGCAACTTAGCTGATACGTAAGAAAAAAAGAGAACTAAGACCACAACTGGTTCTTCCAGGTTTATTGAGGAACAGAATGTAATTTCCGCCAAGATCACGCATAAGAAGGGGACGGGAGAGAAAACGTATTTTTCATATAAGCAGAAAAACCCTTTTTTTCCCCCCCAAAAAATACATACTTTTATAATGTAATATGAGGACATTTTGAATGCGCTTATTGCATAGAGATGTAGAGTTTGACTTTAGTAGTATGAGGACAGGTGATCTGCAAATATAAATCTCGTTATTCTCTTATTTACGGCATTATACCGTTTCTTTGTCACGAGGATTACAGCGAAATGAAAGCACAACTTTCTCGCGAATTTTCTATGATAAAAACTTGTTTAGAAATCCAGACTCTACGCGGTTAACAGCACACACCAGGCCTACTCCTAAATATTTGGCTACAAATCTTTTCCTCTGGCCTCGCTTCAGCCATTCGATGAGGGCCAGTCTCGTGCTTTTTAAGTTGCCTCGCTCATGCCCAAAAAGAACTCTGGGTAATTCGGCCATTCCATGACAAGGGAAGACTCCCGATTCTCATTTCATAGTTTTTTCATAAGTGTCGGGCCACCCAGTCCTACCAGCAAAATAACGCATCGATTGAAGGTTTTAGCTTTCAAAACTTGCCCAGATTGTGTCAGTAGGTCCTGGAATTCGTCCACAGAAAGGCCAGAGAGACAACTTCACTCGTGAACCGCCATGTTTACAACAGAGCATTTTAGGCGCCCTAGTCTGCATGAAACCATCTCTCGCCTCTGCCTGAGACAAGACCAGACACGCACGGTTCTTACGTTACGTGTATGCCTATAAAATCAACTGAAATGTCAATTGCTGGTACAAAAAAAAAAAAAAAACCAGCATGTTAATGTTTTTTTGTTTCGGTAGGCTACGTATCGAAGAGCCAGAACATTTGCGCATGCGCTGACGGAATGTTTGAACAAGAGAGAAAAACGCAGTACCTCCAGACACCGGCGCTGGAGCGTCGTACCAAACGAGTCATCCCGGGATTTCGGCCCGTGCGATCGCTTTTGGACGCAGTTGGCCCTTCGCTGCTTTCTGCTACCGACCTTGCCTCCCGGTACGGCATTGAGGGAGAGATATGTCGGCCCCTAAACCATATGTGACAAATCCCACGCCTACTCACAGCTCCAAACCGCCCTTGTCAATAAAGCGTAAGAATTAGATGGCTTATATATTAAAGAGAAAAATCATTTTTTCTGTCATATGGTAAGCACTTGAGTCGCAGATTACAAAGTGTGCGCATGCGCCCTCCTAAAGGTAACATACATACAGTCATAAGCTTTTTCCGAATAACTACAGGAGCTAATATCTTCGAGACATTACATTTACAGCTAAAATACATAGCATATACAGATACCTACTAAATACATAATATTTAAAGAAATATTCATTAAAAAGAAAAGTCGCTGTACAAAATGCGGCCCTGGATTCTCTTTTAAAACCAGTAAACTCATAGGTACGGATAAGATCGGGTAGCGCATTCCGCAACTTAGCTGATACGTAAGAAAAAAAGAGAACTAAGACCACAACTGGTTCTTCCAGGTTTATTGAGGAACAGAATGTAATTTCCGCCAAGATCACGCATAAGAAGGGGACGGGAGAGAAAACGTATTTTTCATATAAGCAGAAAAACCCTTTTTTTCCCCCCCAAAAAATACATACTTTTATAATGTAATATGAGGACATTTTGAATGCGCTTATTGCATAGAGATGTAGAGTTTGACTTTAGTAGTATGAGGACAGGTGATCTGCAAATATAAATCTCGTTATTCTCTTATTTACGGCATTATACCGTTTCTTTGACACGAGGATTACAGCGAAATGAAAGCACAACTTTCTCGCGAATTTTCTATGATAAAAACTTGTTTAGAAATCCAGACTCTACGCGGTTAACAGCACACACCAGGCCTACTCCTAAATATTTGGCTACAAATCTTTTCCTCTGGCCTCGCTTCAGCCATTCGATGAGGGCCAGTCTCGTGCTTTTTAAGTTGCCTCGCTCATGCCCAAAAAGAACTCTGGGTAATTCGGCCATTCCATGACAAGGGAAGACTCCCGATTCTCATTTCATAGTTTTTTCATAAGTGTCGGGCCACCCAGTCCTACCAGCAAAATAACGCATCGATTGAAGGTTTTAGCTTTCAAAACTTGCCCAGATTGTGTCAGTAGGTCCTGGAATTCGTCCACAGAAAGGCCAGAGAGACAACTTCACTCGTGAACCGCCATGTTTACAACAGAGCATTTTAGGCGCCCTAGTCTGCATGAAACCATCTCTCGCCTCTGCCTGAGACAAGACCAGACACGCACGGTTCTTACGTTACGTGTATGCCTATAAAATCAACTGAAATGTCAATTGCTGGTACAAAAAAAAAAAAAAAACCAGCATGTTAATGTTTTTTTGTTTCGGTAGGCTACGTATCGAAGAGCCAGAACATTTGCGCATGCGCTGACGGAATGTTTGAACAAGAGAGAAAAACGCAGTACCTCCAGACACCGGCGCTGGAGCGTCGTACCAAACGAGTCATCCCGGGATTTCGGCCCGTGCGATCGCTTTTGGACGCAGTTGGCCCTTCGCTGCTTTCTGCTACCGACCTTGCCTCCCGGTACGGCATTGAGGGAGAGATATGTCGGCCCCTAAACCATATGTGACAAATCCCACGCCTACTCACAGCTCCAAACCGCCCTTGTCAATAAAGCGTAAGAATTAGATGGCTTATATATTAAAGAGAAAAATCATTTTTTCTGTCATATGGTAAGCACTTGAGTCGCAGATTACAAAGTGTGCGCATGCGCCCTCCTAAAGGTAACATACATACAGTCATAAGCTTTTTCCGAATAACTACAGGAGCTAATATCTTCGAGACATTACATTTACAGCTAAAATACATAGCATATACAGATACCTACTAAATACATAATATTTAAAGAAATATTCATTAAAAAGAAAAGTCGCTGTACAAAATGCGGCCCTGGATTCTCTTTTAAAACCAGTAAACTCATAGGTACGGATAAGATCGGGTAGCGCATTCCGCAACTTAGCTGATACGTAAGAAAAAAAGAGAACTAAGACCACAACTGGTTCTTCCAGGTTTATTGAGGAACAGAATGTAATTTCCGCCAAGATCACGCATAAGAAGGGGACGGGAGAGAAAACGTATTTTTCATATAAGCAGAAAAACCCTTTTTTTCCCCCCCAAAAAATACATACTTTTATAATGTAATATGAGGACATTTTGAATGCGCTTATTGCATAGAGATGTAGAGTTTGACTTTAGTAGTATGAGGACAGGTGATCTGCAAATATAAATCTCGTTATTCTCTTATTTACGGCATTATACCGTTTCTTTGACACGAGGATTACAGCGAAATGAAAGCACAACTTTCTCGCGAATTTTCTATGATAAAAACTTGTTTAGAAATCCAGACTCTACGCGGTTAACAGCACACACCAGGCCTACTCCTAAATATTTGGCTACAAATCTTTTCCTCTGGCCTCGCTTCAGCCATTCGATGAGGGCCAGTCTCGTGCTTTTTAAGTTGCCTCGCTCATGCCCAAAAAGAACTCTGGGTAATTCGGCCATTCCATGACAAGGGAAGACTCCCGATTCTCATTTCATAGTTTTTTCATAAGTGTCGGGCCACCCAGTCCTACCAGCAAAATAACGCATCGATTGAAGGTTTTAGCTTTCAAAACTTGCCCAGATTGTGTCAGTAGGTCCTGGAATTCGTCCACAGAAAGGCCAGAGAGACAACTTCACTCGTGAACCGCCATGTTTACAACAGAGCATTTTAGGCGCCCTAGTCTGCATGAAACCATCTCTCGCCTCTGCCTGAGACAAGACCAGACACGCACGGTTCTTACGTTACGTGTATGCCTATAAAATCAACTGAAATGTCAATTGCTGGTACAAAAAAAAAAAAAAAACCAGCATGTTAATGTTTTTTTGTTTCGGTAGGCTACGTATCGAAGAGCCAGAACATTTGCGCATGCGCTGACGGAATGTTTGAACAAGAGAGAAAAACGCAGTACCTCCAGACACCGGCGCTGGAGCGTCGTACCAAACGAGTCATCCCGGGATTTCGGCCCGTGCGATCGCTTTTGGACGCAGTTGGCCCTTCGCTGCTTTCTGCTACCGACCTTGCCTCCCGGTACGGCATTGAGGGAGAGATATGTCGGCCCCTAAACCATATGTGACAAATCCCACGCCTACTCACAGCTCCAAACCGCCCTTGTCAATAAAGCGTAAGAATTAGATGGCTTATATATTAAAGAGAAAAATCATTTTTTCTGTCATATGGTAAGCACTTGAGTCGCAGATTACAAAGTGTGCGCATGCGCCCTCCTAAAGGTAACATACATACAGTCATAAGCTTTTTCCGAATAACTACAGGAGCTAATATCTTCGAGACATTACATTTACAGCTAAAATACATAGCATATACAGATACCTACTAAATACATAATATTTAAAGAAATATTCATTAAAAAGAAAAGTCGCTGTACAAAATGCGGCCCTGGATTCTCTTTTAAAACCAGTAAACTCATAGGTACGGATAAGATCGGGTAGCGCATTCCGCAACTTAGCTGATACGTAAGAAAAAAAGAGAACTAAGACCACAACTGGTTCTTCCAGGTTTATTGAGGAACAGAATGTAATTTCCGCCAAGATCACGCATAAGAAGGGGACGGGAGAGAAAACGTATTTTTCATATAAGCAGAAAAACCCTTTTTTTCCCCCCCAAAAAATACATACTTTTATAATGTAATATGAGGACATTTTGAATGCGCTTATTGCATAGAGATGTAGAGTTTGACTTTAGTAGTATGAGGACAGGTGATCTGCAAATATAAATCTCGTTATTCTCTTATTTACGGCATTATACCGTTTCTTTGTCACGAGGATTACAGCGAAATGAAAGCACAACTTTCTCGCGAATTTTCTATGATAAAAACTTGTTTAGAAATCCAGACTCTACGCGGTTAACAGCACACACCAGGCCTACTCCTAAATATTTGGCTACAAATCTTTTCCTCTGGCCTCGCTTCAGCCATTCGATGAGGGCCAGTCTCGTGCTTTTTAAGTTGCCTCGCTCATGCCCAAAAAGAACTCTGGGTAATTCGGCCATTCCATGACAAGGGAAGACTCCCGATTCTCATTTCATAGTTTTTTCATAAGTGTCGGGCCACCCAGTCCTACCAGCAAAATAACGCATCGATTGAAGGTTTTAGCTTTCAAAACTTGCCCAGATTGTGTCAGTAGGTCCTGGAATTCGTCCACAGAAAGGCCAGAGAGACAACTTCACTCGTGAACCGCCATGTTTACAACAGAGCATTTTAGGCGCCCTAGTCTGCATGAAACCATCTCTCGCCTCTGCCTGAGACAAGACCAGACACGCACGGTTCTTACGTTACGTGTATGCCTATAAAATCAACTGAAATGTCAATTGCTGGTACAAAAAAAAAAAAAAAACCAGCATGTTAATGTTTTTTTGTTTCGGTAGGCTACGTATCGAAGAGCCAGAACATTTGCGCATGCGCTGACGGAATGTTTGAACAAGAGAGAAAAACGCAGTACCTCCAGACACCGGCGCTGGAGCGTCGTACCAAACGAGTCATCCCGGGATTTCGGCCCGTGCGATCGCTTTTGGACGCAGTTGGCCCTTCGCTGCTTTCTGCTACCGACCTTGCCTCCCGGTACGGCATTGAGGGAGAGATATGTCGGCCCCTAAACCATATGTGACAAATCCCACGCCTACTCACAGCTCCAAACCGCCCTTGTCAATAAAGCGTAAGAATTAGATGGCTTATATATTAAAGAGAAAAATCATTTTTTCTGTCATATGGTAAGCACTTGAGTCGCAGATTACAAAGTGTGCGCATGCGCCCTCCTAAAGGTAACATACATACAGTCATAAGCTTTTTCCGAATAACTACAGGAGCTAATATCTTCGAGACATTACATTTACAGCTAAAATACATAGCATATACAGATACCTACTAAATACATAATATTTAAAGAAATATTCATTAAAAAGAAAAGTCGCTGTACAAAATGCGGCCCTGGATTCTCTTTTAAAACCAGTAAACTCATAGGTACGGATAAGATCGGGTAGCGCATTCCGCAACTTAGCTGATACGTAAGAAAAAAAGAGAACTAAGACCACAACTGGTTCTTCCAGGTTTATTGAGGAACAGAATGTAATTTCCGCCAAGATCACGCATAAGAAGGGGACGGGAGAGAAAACGTATTTTTCATATAAGCAGAAAAACCCTTTTTTTCCCCCCCAAAAAATACATACTTTTATAATGTAATATGAGGACATTTTGAATGCGCTTATTGCATAGAGATGTAGAGTTTGACTTTAGTAGTATGAGGACAGGTGATCTGCAAATATAAATCTCGTTATTCTCTTATTTACGGCATTATACCGTTTCTTTGACACGAGGATTACAGCGAAATGAAAGCACAACTTTCTCGCGAATTTTCTATGATAAAAACTTGTTTAGAAATCCAGACTCTACGCGGTTAACAGCACACACCAGGCCTACTCCTAAATATTTGGCTACAAATCTTTTCCTCTGGCCTCGCTTCAGCCATTCGATGAGGGCCAGTCTCGTGCTTTTTAAGTTGCCTCGCTCATGCCCAAAAAGAACTCTGGGTAATTCGGCCATTCCATGACAAGGGAAGACTCCCGATTCTCATTTCATAGTTTTTTCATAAGTGTCGGGCCACCCAGTCCTACCAGCAAAATAACGCATCGATTGAAGGTTTTAGCTTTCAAAACTTGCCCAGATTGTGTCAGTAGGTCCTGGAATTCGTCCACAGAAAGGCCAGAGAGACAACTTCACTCGTGAACCGCCATGTTTACAACAGAGCATTTTAGGCGCCCTAGTCTGCATGAAACCATCTCTCGCCTCTGCCTGAGACAAGACCAGACACGCACGGTTCTTACGTTACGTGTATGCCTATAAAATCAACTGAAATGTCAATTGCTGGTACAAAAAAAAAAAAAAAACCAGCATGTTAATGTTTTTTTGTTTCGGTAGGCTACGTATCGAAGAGCCAGAACATTTGCGCATGCGCTGACGGAATGTTTGAACAAGAGAGAAAAACGCAGTACCTCCAGACACCGGCGCTGGAGCGTCGTACCAAACGAGTCATCCCGGGATTTCGGCCCGTGCGATCGCTTTTGGACGCAGTTGGCCCTTCGCTGCTTTCTGCTACCGACCTTGCCTCCCGGTACGGCATTGAGGGAGAGATATGTCGGCCCCTAAACCATATGTGACAAATCCCACGCCTACTCACAGCTCCAAACCGCCCTTGTCAATAAAGCGTAAGAATTAGATGGCTTATATATTAAAGAGAAAAATCATTTTTTCTGTCATATGGTAAGCACTTGAGTCGCAGATTACAAAGTGTGCGCATGCGCCCTCCTAAAGGTAACATACATACAGTCATAAGCTTTTTCCGAATAACTACAGGAGCTAATATCTTCGAGACATTACATTTACAGCTAAAATACATAGCATATACAGATACCTACTAAATACATAATATTTAAAGAAATATTCATTAAAAAGAAAAGTCGCTGTACAAAATGCGGCCCTGGATTCTCTTTTAAAACCAGTAAACTCATAGGTACGGATAAGATCGGGTAGCGCATTCCGCAACTTAGCTGATACGTAAGAAAAAAAGAGAACTAAGACCACAACTGGTTCTTCCAGGTTTATTGAGGAACAGAATGTAATTTCCGCCAAGATCACGCATAAGAAGGGGACGGGAGAGAAAACGTATTTTTCATATAAGCAGAAAAACCCTTTTTTTCCCCCCCAAAAAATACATACTTTTATAATGTAATATGAGGACATTTTGAATGCGCTTATTGCATAGAGATGTAGAGTTTGACTTTAGTAGTATGAGGACAGGTGATCTGCAAATATAAATCTCGTTATTCTCTTATTTACGGCATTATACCGTTTCTTTGACACGAGGATTACAGCGAAATGAAAGCACAACTTTCTCGCGAATTTTCTATGATAAAAACTTGTTTAGAAATCCAGACTCTACGCGGTTAACAGCACACACCAGGCCTACTCCTAAATATTTGGCTACAAATCTTTTCCTCTGGCCTCGCTTCAGCCATTCGATGAGGGCCAGTCTCGTGCTTTTTAAGTTGCCTCGCTCATGCCCAAAAAGAACTCTGGGTAATTCGGCCATTCCATGACAAGGGAAGACTCCCGATTCTCATTTCATAGTTTTTTCATAAGTGTCGGGCCACCCAGTCCTACCAGCAAAATAACGCATCGATTGAAGGTTTTAGCTTTCAAAACTTGCCCAGATTGTGTCAGTAGGTCCTGGAATTCGTCCACAGAAAGGCCAGAGAGACAACTTCACTCGTGAACCGCCATGTTTACAACAGAGCATTTTAGGCGCCCTAGTCTGCATGAAACCATCTCTCGCCTCTGCCTGAGACAAGACCAGACACGCACGGTTCTTACGTTACGTGTATGCCTATAAAATCAACTGAAATGTCAATTGCTGGTACAAAAAAAAAAAAAAAACCAGCATGTTAATGTTTTTTTGTTTCGGTAGGCTACGTATCGAAGAGCCAGAACATTTGCGCATGCGCTGACGGAATGTTTGAACAAGAGAGAAAAACGCAGTACCTCCAGACACCGGCGCTGGAGCGTCGTACCAAACGAGTCATCCCGGGATTTCGGCCCGTGCGATCGCTTTTGGACGCAGTTGGCCCTTCGCTGCTTTCTGCTACCGACCTTGCCTCCCGGTACGGCATTGAGGGAGAGATATGTCGGCCCCTAAACCATATGTGACAAATCCCACGCCTACTCACAGCTCCAAACCGCCCTTGTCAATAAAGCGTAAGAATTAGATGGCTTATATATTAAAGAGAAAAATCATTTTTTCTGTCATATGGTAAGCACTTGAGTCGCAGATTACAAAGTGTGCGCATGCGCCCTCCTAAAGGTAACATACATACAGTCATAAGCTTTTTCCGAATAACTACAGGAGCTAATATCTTCGAGACATTACATTTACAGCTAAAATACATAGCATATACAGATACCTACTAAATACATAATATTTAAAGAAATATTCATTAAAAAGAAAAGTCGCTGTACAAAATGCGGCCCTGGATTCTCTTTTAAAACCAGTAAACTCATAGGTACGGATAAGATCGGGTAGCGCATTCCGCAACTTAGCTGATACGTAAGAAAAAAAGAGAACTAAGACCACAACTGGTTCTTCCAGGTTTATTGAGGAACAGAATGTAATTTCCGCCAAGATCACGCATAAGAAGGGGACGGGAGAGAAAACGTATTTTTCATATAAGCAGAAAAACCCTTTTTTTCCCCCCCAAAAAATACATACTTTTATAATGTAATATGAGGACATTTTGAATGCGCTTATTGCATAGAGATGTAGAGTTTGACTTTAGTAGTATGAGGACAGGTGATCTGCAAATATAAATCTCGTTATTCTCTTATTTACGGCATTATACCGTTTCTTTGTCACGAGGATTACAGCGAAATGAAAGCACAACTTTCTCGCGAATTTTCTATGATAAAAACTTGTTTAGAAATCCAGACTCTACGCGGTTAACAGCACACACCAGGCCTACTCCTAAATATTTGGCTACAAATCTTTTCCTCTGGCCTCGCTTCAGCCATTCGATGAGGGCCAGTCTCGTGCTTTTTAAGTTGCCTCGCTCATGCCCAAAAAGAACTCTGGGTAATTCGGCCATTCCATGACAAGGGAAGACTCCCGATTCTCATTTCATAGTTTTTTCATAAGTGTCGGGCCACCCAGTCCTACCAGCAAAATAACGCATCGATTGAAGGTTTTAGCTTTCAAAACTTGCCCAGATTGTGTCAGTAGGTCCTGGAATTCGTCCACAGAAAGGCCAGAGAGACAACTTCACTCGTGAACCGCCATGTTTACAACAGAGCATTTTAGGCGCCCTAGTCTGCATGAAACCATCTCTCGCCTCTGCCTGAGACAAGACCAGACACGCACGGTTCTTACGTTACGTGTATGCCTATAAAATCAACTGAAATGTCAATTGCTGGTACAAAAAAAAAAAAAAAACCAGCATGTTAATGTTTTTTTGTTTCGGTAGGCTACGTATCGAAGAGCCAGAACATTTGCGCATGCGCTGACGGAATGTTTGAACAAGAGAGAAAAACGCAGTACCTCCAGACACCGGCGCTGGAGCGTCGTACCAAACGAGTCATCCCGGGATTTCGGCCCGTGCGATCGCTTTTGGACGCAGTTGGCCCTTCGCTGCTTTCTGCTACCGACCTTGCCTCCCGGTACGGCATTGAGGGAGAGATATGTCGGCCCCTAAACCATATGTGACAAATCCCACGCCTACTCACAGCTCCAAACCGCCCTTGTCAATAAAGCGTAAGAATTAGATGGCTTATATATTAAAGAGAAAAATCATTTTTTCTGTCATATGGTAAGCACTTGAGTCGCAGATTACAAAGTGTGCGCATGCGCCCTCCTAAAGGTAACATACATACAGTCATAAGCTTTTTCCGAATAACTACAGGAGCTAATATCTTCGAGACATTACATTTACAGCTAAAATACATAGCATATACAGATACCTACTAAATACATAATATTTAAAGAAATATTCATTAAAAAGAAAAGTCGCTGTACAAAATGCGGCCCTGGATTCTCTTTTAAAACCAGTAAACTCATAGGTACGGATAAGATCGGGTAGCGCATTCCGCAACTTAGCTGATACGTAAGAAAAAAAGAGAACTAAGACCACAACTGGTTCTTCCAGGTTTATTGAGGAACAGAATGTAATTTCCGCCAAGATCACGCATAAGAAGGGGACGGGAGAGAAAACGTATTTTTCATATAAGCAGAAAAACCCTTTTTTTCCCCCCCAAAAAATACATACTTTTATAATGTAATATGAGGACATTTTGAATGCGCTTATTGCATAGAGATGTAGAGTTTGACTTTAGTAGTATGAGGACAGGTGATCTGCAAATATAAATCTCGTTATTCTCTTATTTACGGCATTATACCGTTTCTTTGACACGAGGATTACAGCGAAATGAAAGCACAACTTTCTCGCGAATTTTCTATGATAAAAACTTGTTTAGAAATCCAGACTCTACGCGGTTAACAGCACACACCAGGCCTACTCCTAAATATTTGGCTACAAATCTTTTCCTCTGGCCTCGCTTCAGCCATTCGATGAGGGCCAGTCTCGTGCTTTTTAAGTTGCCTCGCTCATGCCCAAAAAGAACTCTGGGTAATTCGGCCATTCCATGACAAGGGAAGACTCCCGATTCTCATTTCATAGTTTTTTCATAAGTGTCGGGCCACCCAGTCCTACCAGCAAAATAACGCATCGATTGAAGGTTTTAGCTTTCAAAACTTGCCCAGATTGTGTCAGTAGGTCCTGGAATTCGTCCACAGAAAGGCCAGAGAGACAACTTCACTCGTGAACCGCCATGTTTACAACAGAGCATTTTAGGCGCCCTAGTCTGCATGAAACCATCTCTCGCCTCTGCCTGAGACAAGACCAGACACGCACGGTTCTTACGTTACGTGTATGCCTATAAAATCAACTGAAATGTCAATTGCTGGTACAAAAAAAAAAAAAAAACCAGCATGTTAATGTTTTTTTGTTTCGGTAGGCTACGTATCGAAGAGCCAGAACATTTGCGCATGCGCTGACGGAATGTTTGAACAAGAGAGAAAAACGCAGTACCTCCAGACACCGGCGCTGGAGCGTCGTACCAAACGAGTCATCCCGGGATTTCGGCCCGTGCGATCGCTTTTGGACGCAGTTGGCCCTTCGCTGCTTTCTGCTACCGACCTTGCCTCCCGGTACGGCATTGAGGGAGAGATATGTCGGCCCCTAAACCATATGTGACAAATCCCACGCCTACTCACAGCTCCAAACCGCCCTTGTCAATAAAGCGTAAGAATTAGATGGCTTATATATTAAAGAGAAAAATCATTTTTTCTGTCATATGGTAAGCACTTGAGTCGCAGATTACAAAGTGTGCGCATGCGCCCTCCTAAAGGTAACATACATACAGTCATAAGCTTTTTCCGAATAACTACAGGAGCTAATATCTTCGAGACATTACATTTACAGCTAAAATACATAGCATATACAGATACCTACTAAATACATAATATTTAAAGAAATATTCATTAAAAAGAAAAGTCGCTGTACAAAATGCGGCCCTGGATTCTCTTTTAAAACCAGTAAACTCATAGGTACGGATAAGATCGGGTAGCGCATTCCGCAACTTAGCTGATACGTAAGAAAAAAAGAGAACTAAGACCACAACTGGTTCTTCCAGGTTTATTGAGGAACAGAATGTAATTTCCGCCAAGATCACGCATAAGAAGGGGACGGGAGAGAAAACGTATTTTTCATATAAGCAGAAAAACCCTTTTTTTCCCCCCCAAAAAATACATACTTTTATAATGTAATATGAGGACATTTTGAATGCGCTTATTGCATAGAGATGTAGAGTTTGACTTTAGTAGTATGAGGACAGGTGATCTGCAAATATAAATCTCGTTATTCTCTTATTTACGGCATTATACCGTTTCTTTGTCACGAGGATTACAGCGAAATGAAAGCACAACTTTCTCGCGAATTTTCTATGATAAAAACTTGTTTAGAAATCCAGACTCTACGCGGTTAACAGCACACACCAGGCCTACTCCTAAATATTTGGCTACAAATCTTTTCCTCTGGCCTCGCTTCAGCCATTCGATGAGGGCCAGTCTCGTGCTTTTTAAGTTGCCTCGCTCATGCCCAAAAAGAACTCTGGGTAATTCGGCCATTCCATGACAAGGGAAGACTCCCGATTCTCATTTCATAGTTTTTTCATAAGTGTCGGGCCACCCAGTCCTACCAGCAAAATAACGCATCGATTGAAGGTTTTAGCTTTCAAAACTTGCCCAGATTGTGTCAGTAGGTCCTGGAATTCGTCCACAGAAAGGCCAGAGAGACAACTTCACTCGTGAACCGCCATGTTTACAACAGAGCATTTTAGGCGCCCTAGTCTGCATGAAACCATCTCTCGCCTCTGCCTGAGACAAGACCAGACACGCACGGTTCTTACGTTACGTGTATGCCTATAAAATCAACTGAAATGTCAATTGCTGGTACAAAAAAAAAAAAAAAAACCAGCATGTTAATGTTTTTTTGTTTCGGTAGGCTACGTATCGAAGAGCCAGAACATTTGCGCATGCGCTGACGGAATGTTTGAACAAGAGAGAAAAACGCAGTACCTCCAGACACCGGCGCTGGAGCGTCGTACCAAACGAGTCATCCCGGGATTTCGGCCCGTGCGATCGCTTTTGGACGCAGTTGGCCCTTCGCTGCTTTCTGCTACCGACCTTGCCTCCCGGTACGGCATTGAGGGAGAGATATGTCGGCCCCTAAACCATATGTGACAAATCCCACGCCTACTCACAGCTCCAAACCGCCCTTGTCAATAAAGCGTAAGAATTAGATGGCTTATATATTAAAGAGAAAAATCATTTTTTCTGTCATATGGTAAGCACTTGAGTCGCAGATTACAAAGTGTGCGCATGCGCCCTCCTAAAGGTAACATACATACAGTCATAAGCTTTTTCCGAATAACTACAGGAGCTAATATCTTCGAGACATTACATTTACAGCTAAAATACATAGCATATACAGATACCTACTAAATACATAATATTTAAAGAAATATTCATTAAAAAGAAAAGTCGCTGTACAAAATGCGGCCCTGGATTCTCTTTTAAAACCAGTAAACTCATAGGTACGGATAAGATCGGGTAGCGCATTCCGCAACTTAGCTGATACGTAAGAAAAAAAGAGAACTAAGACCACAACTGGTTCTTCCAGGTTTATTGAGGAACAGAATGTAATTTCCGCCAAGATCACGCATAAGAAGGGGACGGGAGAGAAAACGTATTTTTCATATAAGCAGAAAAACCCTTTTTTTCCCCCCCAAAAAATACATACTTTTATAATGTAATATGAGGACATTTTGAATGCGCTTATTGCATAGAGATGTAGAGTTTGACTTTAGTAGTATGAGGACAGGTGATCTGCAAATATAAATCTCGTTATTCTCTTATTTACGGCATTATACCGTTTCTTTGACACGAGGATTACAGCGAAATGAAAGCACAACTTTCTCGCGAATTTTCTATGATAAAAACTTGTTTAGAAATCCAGACTCTACGCGGTTAACAGCACACACCAGGCCTACTCCTAAATATTTGGCTACAAATCTTTTCCTCTGGCCTCGCTTCAGCCATTCGATGAGGGCCAGTCTCGTGCTTTTTAAGTTGCCTCGCTCATGCCCAAAAAGAACTCTGGGTAATTCGGCCATTCCATGACAAGGGAAGACTCCCGATTCTCATTTCATAGTTTTTTCATAAGTGTCGGGCCACCCAGTCCTACCAGCAAAATAACGCATCGATTGAAGGTTTTAGCTTTCAAAACTTGCCCAGATTGTGTCAGTAGGTCCTGGAATTCGTCCACAGAAAGGCCAGAGAGACAACTTCACTCGTGAACCGCCATGTTTACAACAGAGCATTTTAGGCGCCCTAGTCTGCATGAAACCATCTCTCGCCTCTGCCTGAGACAAGACCAGACACGCACGGTTCTTACGTTACGTGTATGCCTATAAAATCAACTGAAATGTCAATTGCTGGTACAAAAAAAAAAAAAAAACCAGCATGTTAATGTTTTTTTGTTTCGGTAGGCTACGTATCGAAGAGCCAGAACATTTGCGCATGCGCTGACGGAATGTTTGAACAAGAGAGAAAAACGCAGTACCTCCAGACACCGGCGCTGGAGCGTCGTACCAAACGAGTCATCCCGGGATTTCGGCCCGTGCGATCGCTTTTGGACGCAGTTGGCCCTTCGCTGCTTTCTGCTACCGACCTTGCCTCCCGGTACGGCATTGAGGGAGAGATATGTCGGCCCCTAAACCATATGTGACAAATCCCACGCCTACTCACAGCTCCAAACCGCCCTTGTCAATAAAGCGTAAGAATTAGATGGCTTATATATTAAAGAGAAAAATCATTTTTTCTGTCATATGGTAAGCACTTGAGTCGCAGATTACAAAGTGTGCGCATGCGCCCTCCTAAAGGTAACATACATACAGTCATAAGCTTTTTCCGAATAACTACAGGAGCTAATATCTTCGAGACATTACATTTACAGCTAAAATACATAGCATATACAGATACCTACTAAATACATAATATTTAAAGAAATATTCATTAAAAAGAAAAGTCGCTGTACAAAATGCGGCCCTGGATTCTCTTTTAAAACCAGTAAACTCATAGGTACGGATAAGATCGGGTAGCGCATTCCGCAACTTAGCTGATACGTAAGAAAAAAAGAGAACTAAGACCACAACTGGTTCTTCCAGGTTTATTGAGGAACAGAATGTAATTTCCGCCAAGATCACGCATAAGAAGGGGACGGGAGAGAAAACGTATTTTTCATATAAGCAGAAAAACCCTTTTTTTCCCCCCCAAAAAATACATACTTTTATAATGTAATATGAGGACATTTTGAATGCGCTTATTGCATAGAGATGTAGAGTTTGACTTTAGTAGTATGAGGACAGGTGATCTGCAAATATAAATCTCGTTATTCTCTTATTTACGGCATTATACCGTTTCTTTGACACGAGGATTACAGCGAAATGAAAGCACAACTTTCTCGCGAATTTTCTATGATAAAAACTTGTTTAGAAATCCAGACTCTACGCGGTTAACAGCACACACCAGGCCTACTCCTAAATATTTGGCTACAAATCTTTTCCTCTGGCCTCGCTTCAGCCATTCGATGAGGGCCAGTCTCGTGCTTTTTAAGTTGCCTCGCTCATGCCCAAAAAGAACTCTGGGTAATTCGGCCATTCCATGACAAGGGAAGACTCCCGATTCTCATTTCATAGTTTTTTCATAAGTGTCGGGCCACCCAGTCCTACCAGCAAAATAACGCATCGATTGAAGGTTTTAGCTTTCAAAACTTGCCCAGATTGTGTCAGTAGGTCCTGGAATTCGTCCACAGAAAGGCCAGAGAGACAACTTCACTCGTGAACCGCCATGTTTACAACAGAGCATTTTAGGCGCCCTAGTCTGCATGAAACCATCTCTCGCCTCTGCCTGAGACAAGACCAGACACGCACGGTTCTTACGTTACGTGTATGCCTATAAAATCAACTGAAATGTCAATTGCTGGTACAAAAAAAAAAAAAAAACCAGCATGTTAATGTTTTTTTGTTTCGGTAGGCTACGTATCGAAGAGCCAGAACATTTGCGCATGCGCTGACGGAATGTTTGAACAAGAGAGAAAAACGCAGTACCTCCAGACACCGGCGCTGGAGCGTCGTACCAAACGAGTCATCCCGGGATTTCGGCCCGTGCGATCGCTTTTGGACGCAGTTGGCCCTTCGCTGCTTTCTGCTACCGACCTTGCCTCCCGGTACGGCATTGAGGGAGAGATATGTCGGCCCCTAAACCATATGTGACAAATCCCACGCCTACTCACAGCTCCAAACCGCCCTTGTCAATAAAGCGTAAGAATTAGATGGCTTATATATTAAAGAGAAAAATCATTTTTTCTGTCATATGGTAAGCACTTGAGTCGCAGATTACAAAGTGTGCGCATGCGCCCTCCTAAAGGTAACATACATACAGTCATAAGCTTTTTCCGAATAACTACAGGAGCTAATATCTTCGAGACATTACATTTACAGCTAAAATACATAGCATATACAGATACCTACTAAATACATAATATTTAAAGAAATATTCATTAAAAAGAAAAGTCGCTGTACAAAATGCGGCCCTGGATTCTCTTTTAAAACCAGTAAACTCATAGGTACGGATAAGATCGGGTAGCGCATTCCGCAACTTAGCTGATACGTAAGAAAAAAAGAGAACTAAGACCACAACTGGTTCTTCCAGGTTTATTGAGGAACAGAATGTAATTTCCGCCAAGATCACGCATAAGAAGGGGACGGGAGAGAAAACGTATTTTTCATATAAGCAGAAAAACCCTTTTTTTCCCCCCCAAAAAATACATACTTTTATAATGTAATATGAGGACATTTTGAATGCGCTTATTGCATAGAGATGTAGAGTTTGACTTTAGTAGTATGAGGACAGGTGATCTGCAAATATAAATCTCGTTATTCTCTTATTTACGGCATTATACCGTTTCTTTGTCACGAGGATTACAGCGAAATGAAAGCACAACTTTCTCGCGAATTTTCTATGATAAAAACTTGTTTAGAAATCCAGACTCTACGCGGTTAACAGCACACACCAGGCCTACTCCTAAATATTTGGCTACAAATCTTTTCCTCTGGCCTCGCTTCAGCCATTCGATGAGGGCCAGTCTCGTGCTTTTTAAGTTGCCTCGCTCATGCCCAAAAAGAACTCTGGGTAATTCGGCCATTCCATGACAAGGGAAGACTCCCGATTCTCATTTCATAGTTTTTTCATAAGTGTCGGGCCACCCAGTCCTACCAGCAAAATAACGCATCGATTGAAGGTTTTAGCTTTCAAAACTTGCCCAGATTGTGTCAGTAGGTCCTGGAATTCGTCCACAGAAAGGCCAGAGAGACAACTTCACTCGTGAACCGCCATGTTTACAACAGAGCATTTTAGGCGCCCTAGTCTGCATGAAACCATCTCTCGCCTCTGCCTGAGACAAGACCAGACACGCACGGTTCTTACGTTACGTGTATGCCTATAAAATCAACTGAAATGTCAATTGCTGGTACAAAAAAAAAAAAAAAACCAGCATGTTAATGTTTTTTTGTTTCGGTAGGCTACGTATCGAAGAGCCAGAACATTTGCGCATGCGCTGACGGAATGTTTGAACAAGAGAGAAAAACGCAGTACCTCCAGACACCGGCGCTGGAGCGTCGTACCAAACGAGTCATCCCGGGATTTCGGCCCGTGCGATCGCTTTTGGACGCAGTTGGCCCTTCGCTGCTTTCTGCTACCGACCTTGCCTCCCGGTACGGCATTGAGGGAGAGATATGTCGGCCCCTAAACCATATGTGACAAATCCCACGCCTACTCACAGCTCCAAACCGCCCTTGTCAATAAAGCGTAAGAATTAGATGGCTTATATATTAAAGAGAAAAATCATTTTTTCTGTCATATGGTAAGCACTTGAGTCGCAGATTACAAAGTGTGCGCATGCGCCCTCCTAAAGGTAACATACATACAGTCATAAGCTTTTTCCGAATAACTACAGGAGCTAATATCTTCGAGACATTACATTTACAGCTAAAATACATAGCATATACAGATACCTACTAAATACATAATATTTAAAGAAATATTCATTAAAAAGAAAAGTCGCTGTACAAAATGCGGCCCTGGATTCTCTTTTAAAACCAGTAAACTCATAGGTACGGATAAGATCGGGTAGCGCATTCCGCAACTTAGCTGATACGTAAGAAAAAAAGAGAACTAAGACCACAACTGGTTCTTCCAGGTTTATTGAGGAACAGAATGTAATTTCCGCCAAGATCACGCATAAGAAGGGGACGGGAGAGAAAACGTATTTTTCATATAAGCAGAAAAACCCTTTTTTTCCCCCCCAAAAAATACATACTTTTATAATGTAATATGAGGACATTTTGAATGCGCTTATTGCATAGAGATGTAGAGTTTGACTTTAGTAGTATGAGGACAGGTGATCTGCAAATATAAATCTCGTTATTCTCTTATTTACGGCATTATACCGTTTCTTTGTCACGAGGATTACAGCGAAATGAAAGCACAACTTTCTCGCGAATTTTCTATGATAAAAACTTGTTTAGAAATCCAGACTCTACGCGGTTAACAGCACACACCAGGCCTACTCCTAAATATTTGGCTACAAATCTTTTCCTCTGGCCTCGCTTCAGCCATTCGATGAGGGCCAGTCTCGTGCTTTTTAAGTTGCCTCGCTCATGCCCAAAAAGAACTCTGGGTAATTCGGCCATTCCATGACAAGGGAAGACTCCCGATTCTCATTTCATAGTTTTTTCATAAGTGTCGGGCCACCCAGTCCTACCAGCAAAATAACGCATCGATTGAAGGTTTTAGCTTTCAAAACTTGCCCAGATTGTGTCAGTAGGTCCTGGAATTCGTCCACAGAAAGGCCAGAGAGACAACTTCACTCGTGAACCGCCATGTTTACAACAGAGCATTTTAGGCGCCCTAGTCTGCATGAAACCATCTCTCGCCTCTGCCTGAGACAAGACCAGACACGCACGGTTCTTACGTTACGTGTATGCCTATAAAATCAACTGAAATGTCAATTGCTGGTACAAAAAAAAAAAAAAAACCAGCATGTTAATGTTTTTTTGTTTCGGTAGGCTACGTATCGAAGAGCCAGAACATTTGCGCATGCGCTGACGGAATGTTTGAACAAGAGAGAAAAACGCAGTACCTCCAGACACCGGCGCTGGAGCGTCGTACCAAACGAGTCATCCCGGGATTTCGGCCCGTGCGATCGCTTTTGGACGCAGTTGGCCCTTCGCTGCTTTCTGCTACCGACCTTGCCTCCCGGTACGGCATTGAGGGAGAGATATGTCGGCCCCTAAACCATATGTGACAAATCCCACGCCTACTCACAGCTCCAAACCGCCCTTGTCAATAAAGCGTAAGAATTAGATGGCTTATATATTAAAGAGAAAAATCATTTTTTCTGTCATATGGTAAGCACTTGAGTCGCAGATTACAAAGTGTGCGCATGCGCCCTCCTAAAGGTAACATACATACAGTCATAAGCTTTTTCCGAATAACTACAGGAGCTAATATCTTCGAGACATTACATTTACAGCTAAAATACATAGCATATACAGATACCTACTAAATACATAATATTTAAAGAAATATTCATTAAAAAGAAAAGTCGCTGTACAAAATGCGGCCCTGGATTCTCTTTTAAAACCAGTAAACTCATAGGTACGGATAAGATCGGGTAGCGCATTCCGCAACTTAGCTGATACGTAAGAAAAAAAGAGAACTAAGACCACAACTGGTTCTTCCAGGTTTATTGAGGAACAGAATGTAATTTCCGCCAAGATCACGCATAAGAAGGGGACGGGAGAGAAAACGTATTTTTCATATAAGCAGAAAAACCCTTTTTTTCCCCCCCAAAAAATACATACTTTTATAATGTAATATGAGGACATTTTGAATGCGCTTATTGCATAGAGATGTAGAGTTTGACTTTAGTAGTATGAGGACAGGTGATCTGCAAATATAAATCTCGTTATTCTCTTATTTACGGCATTATACCGTTTCTTTGTCACGAGGATTACAGCGAAATGAAAGCACAACTTTCTCGCGAATTTTCTATGATAAAAACTTGTTTAGAAATCCAGACTCTACGCGGTTAACAGCACACACCAGGCCTACTCCTAAATATTTGGCTACAAATCTTTTCCTCTGGCCTCGCTTCAGCCATTCGATGAGGGCCAGTCTCGTGCTTTTTAAGTTGCCTCGCTCATGCCCAAAAAGAACTCTGGGTAATTCGGCCATTCCATGACAAGGGAAGACTCCCGATTCTCATTTCATAGTTTTTTCATAAGTGTCGGGCCACCCAGTCCTACCAGCAAAATAACGCATCGATTGAAGGTTTTAGCTTTCAAAACTTGCCCAGATTGTGTCAGTAGGTCCTGGAATTCGTCCACAGAAAGGCCAGAGAGACAACTTCACTCGTGAACCGCCATGTTTACAACAGAGCATTTTAGGCGCCCTAGTCTGCATGAAACCATCTCTCGCCTCTGCCTGAGACAAGACCAGACACGCACGGTTCTTACGTTACGTGTATGCCTATAAAATCAACTGAAATGTCAATTGCTGGTACAAAAAAAAAAAAAAAACCAGCATGTTAATGTTTTTTTGTTTCGGTAGGCTACGTATCGAAGAGCCAGAACATTTGCGCATGCGCTGACGGAATGTTTGAACAAGAGAGAAAAACGCAGTACCTCCAGACACCGGCGCTGGAGCGTCGTACCAAACGAGTCATCCCGGGATTTCGGCCCGTGCGATCGCTTTTGGACGCAGTTGGCCCTTCGCTGCTTTCTGCTACCGACCTTGCCTCCCGGTACGGCATTGAGGGAGAGATATGTCGGCCCCTAAACCATATGTGACAAATCCCACGCCTACTCACAGCTCCAAACCGCCCTTGTCAATAAAGCGTAAGAATTAGATGGCTTATATATTAAAGAGAAAAATCATTTTTTCTGTCATATGGTAAGCACTTGAGTCGCAGATTACAAAGTGTGCGCATGCGCCCTCCTAAAGGTAACATACATACAGTCATAAGCTTTTTCCGAATAACTACAGGAGCTAATATCTTCGAGACATTACATTTACAGCTAAAATACATAGCATATACAGATACCTACTAAATACATAATATTTAAAGAAATATTCATTAAAAAGAAAAGTCGCTGTACAAAATGCGGCCCTGGATTCTCTTTTAAAACCAGTAAACTCATAGGTACGGATAAGATCGGGTAGCGCATTCCGCAACTTAGCTGATACGTAAGAAAAAAAGAGAACTAAGACCACAACTGGTTCTTCCAGGTTTATTGAGGAACAGAATGTAATTTCCGCCAAGATCACGCATAAGAAGGGGACGGGAGAGAAAACGTATTTTTCATATAAGCAGAAAAACCCTTTTTTTCCCCCCCAAAAAATACATACTTTTATAATGTAATATGAGGACATTTTGAATGCGCTTATTGCATAGAGATGTAGAGTTTGACTTTAGTAGTATGAGGACAGGTGATCTGCAAATATAAATCTCGTTATTCTCTTATTTACGGCATTATACCGTTTCTTTGTCACGAGGATTACAGCGAAATGAAAGCACAACTTTCTCGCGAATTTTCTATGATAAAAACTTGTTTAGAAATCCAGACTCTACGCGGTTAACAGCACACACCAGGCCTACTCCTAAATATTTGGCTACAAATCTTTTCCTCTGGCCTCGCTTCAGCCATTCGATGAGGGCCAGTCTCGTGCTTTTTAAGTTGCCTCGCTCATGCCCAAAAAGAACTCTGGGTAATTCGGCCATTCCATGACAAGGGAAGACTCCCGATTCTCATTTCATAGTTTTTTCATAAGTGTCGGGCCACCCAGTCCTACCAGCAAAATAACGCATCGATTGAAGGTTTTAGCTTTCAAAACTTGCCCAGATTGTGTCAGTAGGTCCTGGAATTCGTCCACAGAAAGGCCAGAGAGACAACTTCACTCGTGAACCGCCATGTTTACAACAGAGCATTTTAGGCGCCCTAGTCTGCATGAAACCATCTCTCGCCTCTGCCTGAGACAAGACCAGACACGCACGGTTCTTACGTTACGTGTATGCCTATAAAATCAACTGAAATGTCAATTGCTGGTACAAAAAAAAAAAAAAAACCAGCATGTTAATGTTTTTTTGTTTCGGTAGGCTACGTATCGAAGAGCCAGAACATTTGCGCATGCGCTGACGGAATGTTTGAACAAGAGAGAAAAACGCAGTACCTCCAGACACCGGCGCTGGAGCGTCGTACCAAACGAGTCATCCCGGGATTTCGGCCCGTGCGATCGCTTTTGGACGCAGTTGGCCCTTCGCTGCTTTCTGCTACCGACCTTGCCTCCCGGTACGGCATTGAGGGAGAGATATGTCGGCCCCTAAACCATATGTGACAAATCCCACGCCTACTCACAGCTCCAAACCGCCCTTGTCAATAAAGCGTAAGAATTAGATGGCTTATATATTAAAGAGAAAAATCATTTTTTCTGTCATATGGTAAGCACTTGAGTCGCAGATTACAAAGTGTGCGCATGCGCCCTCCTAAAGGTAACATACATACAGTCATAAGCTTTTTCCGAATAACTACAGGAGCTAATATCTTCGAGACATTACATTTACAGCTAAAATACATAGCATATACAGATACCTACTAAATACATAATATTTAAAGAAATATTCATTAAAAAGAAAAGTCGCTGTACAAAATGCGGCCCTGGATTCTCTTTTAAAACCAGTAAACTCATAGGTACGGATAAGATCGGGTAGCGCATTCCGCAACTTAGCTGATACGTAAGAAAAAAAGAGAACTAAGACCACAACTGGTTCTTCCAGGTTTATTGAGGAACAGAATGTAATTTCCGCCAAGATCACGCATAAGAAGGGGACGGGAGAGAAAACGTATTTTTCATATAAGCAGAAAAACCCTTTTTTTCCCCCCCAAAAAATACATACTTTTATAATGTAATATGAGGACATTTTGAATGCGCTTATTGCATAGAGATGTAGAGTTTGACTTTAGTAGTATGAGGACAGGTGATCTGCAAATATAAATCTCGTTATTCTCTTATTTACGGCATTATACCGTTTCTTTGACACGAGGATTACAGCGAAATGAAAGCACAACTTTCTCGCGAATTTTCTATGATAAAAACTTGTTTAGAAATCCAGACTCTACGCGGTTAACAGCACACACCAGGCCTACTCCTAAATATTTGGCTACAAATCTTTTCCTCTGGCCTCGCTTCAGCCATTCGATGAGGGCCAGTCTCGTGCTTTTTAAGTTGCCTCGCTCATGCCCAAAAAGAACTCTGGGTAATTCGGCCATTCCATGACAAGGGAAGACTCCCGATTCTCATTTCATAGTTTTTTCATAAGTGTCGGGCCACCCAGTCCTACCAGCAAAATAACGCATCGATTGAAGGTTTTAGCTTTCAAAACTTGCCCAGATTGTGTCAGTAGGTCCTGGAATTCGTCCACAGAAAGGCCAGAGAGACAACTTCACTCGTGAACCGCCATGTTTACAACAGAGCATTTTAGGCGCCCTAGTCTGCATGAAACCATCTCTCGCCTCTGCCTGAGACAAGACCAGACACGCACGGTTCTTACGTTACGTGTATGCCTATAAAATCAACTGAAATGTCAATTGCTGGTACAAAAAAAAAAAAAAAACCAGCATGTTAATGTTTTTTTGTTTCGGTAGGCTACGTATCGAAGAGCCAGAACATTTGCGCATGCGCTGACGGAATGTTTGAACAAGAGAGAAAAACGCAGTACCTCCAGACACCGGCGCTGGAGCGTCGTACCAAACGAGTCATCCCGGGATTTCGGCCCGTGCGATCGCTTTTGGACGCAGTTGGCCCTTCGCTGCTTTCTGCTACCGACCTTGCCTCCCGGTACGGCATTGAGGGAGAGATATGTCGGCCCCTAAACCATATGTGACAAATCCCACGCCTACTCACAGCTCCAAACCGCCCTTGTCAATAAAGCGTAAGAATTAGATGGCTTATATATTAAAGAGAAAAATCATTTTTTCTGTCATATGGTAAGCACTTGAGTCGCAGATTACAAAGTGTGCGCATGCGCCCTCCTAAAGGTAACATACATACAGTCATAAGCTTTTTCCGAATAACTACAGGAGCTAATATCTTCGAGACATTACATTTACAGCTAAAATACATAGCATATACAGATACCTACTAAATACATAATATTTAAAGAAATATTCATTAAAAAGAAAAGTCGCTGTACAAAATGCGGCCCTGGATTCTCTTTTAAAACCAGTAAACTCATAGGTACGGATAAGATCGGGTAGCGCATTCCGCAACTTAGCTGATACGTAAGAAAAAAAGAGAACTAAGACCACAACTGGTTCTTCCAGGTTTATTGAGGAACAGAATGTAATTTCCGCCAAGATCACGCATAAGAAGGGGACGGGAGAGAAAACGTATTTTTCATATAAGCAGAAAAACCCTTTTTTTCCCCCCCAAAAAATACATACTTTTATAATGTAATATGAGGACATTTTGAATGCGCTTATTGCATAGAGATGTAGAGTTTGACTTTAGTAGTATGAGGACAGGTGATCTGCAAATATAAATCTCGTTATTCTCTTATTTACGGCATTATACCGTTTCTTTGTCACGAGGATTACAGCGAAATGAAAGCACAACTTTCTCGCGAATTTTCTATGATAAAAACTTGTTTAGAAATCCAGACTCTACGCGGTTAACAGCACACACCAGGCCTACTCCTAAATATTTGGCTACAAATCTTTTCCTCTGGCCTCGCTTCAGCCATTCGATGAGGGCCAGTCTCGTGCTTTTTAAGTTGCCTCGCTCATGCCCAAAAAGAACTCTGGGTAATTCGGCCATTCCATGACAAGGGAAGACTCCCGATTCTCATTTCATAGTTTTTTCATAAGTGTCGGGCCACCCAGTCCTACCAGCAAAATAACGCATCGATTGAAGGTTTTAGCTTTCAAAACTTGCCCAGATTGTGTCAGTAGGTCCTGGAATTCGTCCACAGAAAGGCCAGAGAGACAACTTCACTCGTGAACCGCCATGTTTACAACAGAGCATTTTAGGCGCCCTAGTCTGCATGAAACCATCTCTCGCCTCTGCCTGAGACAAGACCAGACACGCACGGTTCTTACGTTACGTGTATGCCTATAAAATCAACTGAAATGTCAATTGCTGGTACAAAAAAAAAAAAAAAACCAGCATGTTAATGTTTTTTTGTTTCGGTAGGCTACGTATCGAAGAGCCAGAACATTTGCGCATGCGCTGACGGAATGTTTGAACAAGAGAGAAAAACGCAGTACCTCCAGACACCGGCGCTGGAGCGTCGTACCAAACGAGTCATCCCGGGATTTCGGCCCGTGCGATCGCTTTTGGACGCAGTTGGCCCTTCGCTGCTTTCTGCTACCGACCTTGCCTCCCGGTACGGCATTGAGGGAGAGATATGTCGGCCCCTAAACCATATGTGACAAATCCCACGCCTACTCACAGCTCCAAACCGCCCTTGTCAATAAAGCGTAAGAATTAGATGGCTTATATATTAAAGAGAAAAATCATTTTTTCTGTCATATGGTAAGCACTTGAGTCGCAGATTACAAAGTGTGCGCATGCGCCCTCCTAAAGGTAACATACATACAGTCATAAGCTTTTTCCGAATAACTACAGGAGCTAATATCTTCGAGACATTACATTTACAGCTAAAATACATAGCATATACAGATACCTACTAAATACATAATATTTAAAGAAATATTCATTAAAAAGAAAAGTCGCTGTACAAAATGCGGCCCTGGATTCTCTTTTAAAACCAGTAAACTCATAGGTACGGATAAGATCGGGTAGCGCATTCCGCAACTTAGCTGATACGTAAGAAAAAAAGAGAACTAAGACCACAACTGGTTCTTCCAGGTTTATTGAGGAACAGAATGTAATTTCCGCCAAGATCACGCATAAGAAGGGGACGGGAGAGAAAACGTATTTTTCATATAAGCAGAAAAACCCTTTTTTTCCCCCCCAAAAAATACATACTTTTATAATGTAATATGAGGACATTTTGAATGCGCTTATTGCATAGAGATGTAGAGTTTGACTTTAGTAGTATGAGGACAGGTGATCTGCAAATATAAATCTCGTTATTCTCTTATTTACGGCATTATACCGTTTCTTTGACACGAGGATTACAGCGAAATGAAAGCACAACTTTCTCGCGAATTTTCTATGATAAAAACTTGTTTAGAAATCCAGACTCTACGCGGTTAACAGCACACACCAGGCCTACTCCTAAATATTTGGCTACAAATCTTTTCCTCTGGCCTCGCTTCAGCCATTCGATGAGGGCCAGTCTCGTGCTTTTTAAGTTGCCTCGCTCATGCCCAAAAAGAACTCTGGGTAATTCGGCCATTCCATGACAAGGGAAGACTCCCGATTCTCATTTCATAGTTTTTTCATAAGTGTCGGGCCACCCAGTCCTACCAGCAAAATAACGCATCGATTGAAGGTTTTAGCTTTCAAAACTTGCCCAGATTGTGTCAGTAGGTCCTGGAATTCGTCCACAGAAAGGCCAGAGAGACAACTTCACTCGTGAACCGCCATGTTTACAACAGAGCATTTTAGGCGCCCTAGTCTGCATGAAACCATCTCTCGCCTCTGCCTGAGACAAGACCAGACACGCACGGTTCTTACGTTACGTGTATGCCTATAAAATCAACTGAAATGTCAATTGCTGGTACAAAAAAAAAAAAAAAACCAGCATGTTAATGTTTTTTTGTTTCGGTAGGCTACGTATCGAAGAGCCAGAACATTTGCGCATGCGCTGACGGAATGTTTGAACAAGAGAGAAAAACGCAGTACCTCCAGACACCGGCGCTGGAGCGTCGTACCAAACGAGTCATCCCGGGATTTCGGCCCGTGCGATCGCTTTTGGACGCAGTTGGCCCTTCGCTGCTTTCTGCTACCGACCTTGCCTCCCGGTACGGCATTGAGGGAGAGATATGTCGGCCCCTAAACCATATGTGACAAATCCCACGCCTACTCACAGCTCCAAACCGCCCTTGTCAATAAAGCGTAAGAATTAGATGGCTTATATATTAAAGAGAAAAATCATTTTTTCTGTCATATGGTAAGCACTTGAGTCGCAGATTACAAAGTGTGCGCATGCGCCCTCCTAAAGGTAACATACATACAGTCATAAGCTTTTTCCGAATAACTACAGGAGCTAATATCTTCGAGACATTACATTTACAGCTAAAATACATAGCATATACAGATACCTACTAAATACATAATATTTAAAGAAATATTCATTAAAAAGAAAAGTCGCTGTACAAAATGCGGCCCTGGATTCTCTTTTAAAACCAGTAAACTCATAGGTACGGATAAGATCGGGTAGCGCATTCCGCAACTTAGCTGATACGTAAGAAAAAAAGAGAACTAAGACCACAACTGGTTCTTCCAGGTTTATTGAGGAACAGAATGTAATTTCCGCCAAGATCACGCATAAGAAGGGGACGGGAGAGAAAACGTATTTTTCATATAAGCAGAAAAACCCTTTTTTTCCCCCCCAAAAAATACATACTTTTATAATGTAATATGAGGACATTTTGAATGCGCTTATTGCATAGAGATGTAGAGTTTGACTTTAGTAGTATGAGGACAGGTGATCTGCAAATATAAATCTCGTTATTCTCTTATTTACGGCATTATACCGTTTCTTTGTCACGAGGATTACAGCGAAATGAAAGCACAACTTTCTCGCGAATTTTCTATGATAAAAACTTGTTTAGAAATCCAGACTCTACGCGGTTAACAGCACACACCAGGCCTACTCCTAAATATTTGGCTACAAATCTTTTCCTCTGGCCTCGCTTCAGCCATTCGATGAGGGCCAGTCTCGTGCTTTTTAAGTTGCCTCGCTCATGCCCAAAAAGAACTCTGGGTAATTCGGCCATTCCATGACAAGGGAAGACTCCCGATTCTCATTTCATAGTTTTTTCATAAGTGTCGGGCCACCCAGTCCTACCAGCAAAATAACGCATCGATTGAAGGTTTTAGCTTTCAAAACTTGCCCAGATTGTGTCAGTAGGTCCTGGAATTCGTCCACAGAAAGGCCAGAGAGACAACTTCACTCGTGAACCGCCATGTTTACAACAGAGCATTTTAGGCGCCCTAGTCTGCATGAAACCATCTCTCGCCTCTGCCTGAGACAAGACCAGACACGCACGGTTCTTACGTTACGTGTATGCCTATAAAATCAACTGAAATGTCAATTGCTGGTACAAAAAAAAAAAAAAAACCAGCATGTTAATGTTTTTTTGTTTCGGTAGGCTACGTATCGAAGAGCCAGAACATTTGCGCATGCGCTGACGGAATGTTTGAACAAGAGAGAAAAACGCAGTACCTCCAGACACCGGCGCTGGAGCGTCGTACCAAACGAGTCATCCCGGGATTTCGGCCCGTGCGATCGCTTTTGGACGCAGTTGGCCCTTCGCTGCTTTCTGCTACCGACCTTGCCTCCCGGTACGGCATTGAGGGAGAGATATGTCGGCCCCTAAACCATATGTGACAAATCCCACGCCTACTCACAGCTCCAAACCGCCCTTGTCAATAAAGCGTAAGAATTAGATGGCTTATATATTAAAGAGAAAAATCATTTTTTCTGTCATATGGTAAGCACTTGAGTCGCAGATTACAAAGTGTGCGCATGCGCCCTCCTAAAGGTAACATACATACAGTCATAAGCTTTTTCCGAATAACTACAGGAGCTAATATCTTCGAGACATTACATTTACAGCTAAAATACATAGCATATACAGATACCTACTAAATACATAATATTTAAAGAAATATTCATTAAAAAGAAAAGTCGCTGTACAAAATGCGGCCCTGGATTCTCTTTTAAAACCAGTAAACTCATAGGTACGGATAAGATCGGGTAGCGCATTCCGCAACTTAGCTGATACGTAAGAAAAAAAGAGAACTAAGACCACAACTGGTTCTTCCAGGTTTATTGAGGAACAGAATGTAATTTCCGCCAAGATCACGCATAAGAAGGGGACGGGAGAGAAAACGTATTTTTCATATAAGCAGAAAAACCCTTTTTTTCCCCCCCAAAAAATACATACTTTTATAATGTAATATGAGGACATTTTGAATGCGCTTATTGCATAGAGATGTAGAGTTTGACTTTAGTAGTATGAGGACAGGTGATCTGCAAATATAAATCTCGTTATTCTCTTATTTACGGCATTATACCGTTTCTTTGTCACGAGGATTACAGCGAAATGAAAGCACAACTTTCTCGCGAATTTTCTATGATAAAAACTTGTTTAGAAATCCAGACTCTACGCGGTTAACAGCACACACCAGGCCTACTCCTAAATATTTGGCTACAAATCTTTTCCTCTGGCCTCGCTTCAGCCATTCGATGAGGGCCAGTCTCGTGCTTTTTAAGTTGCCTCGCTCATGCCCAAAAAGAACTCTGGGTAATTCGGCCATTCCATGACAAGGGAAGACTCCCGATTCTCATTTCATAGTTTTTTCATAAGTGTCGGGCCACCCAGTCCTACCAGCAAAATAACGCATCGATTGAAGGTTTTAGCTTTCAAAACTTGCCCAGATTGTGTCAGTAGGTCCTGGAATTCGTCCACAGAAAGGCCAGAGAGACAACTTCACTCGTGAACCGCCATGTTTACAACAGAGCATTTTAGGCGCCCCAGTCTGCATGAAACCATCTCTCGCCTCTGTTTTCTTTCAAAGGGTTGCCTTTACCTACATTCCGGCTTAATGATGCCAGCCTGGGGGCTTCTGTGGACGAAGATGGCCCAAAAAACCACTTATAAAATGATAAACCTACCAGAATAATGCGAACTCGTTCTCTCTGCTAATATGAACTAGACATTTGTCACGTGATGTTGATACCTGAGCCCTCTGTTTCCCAAAACAGCAGATGTTTCAATGAGTACTTCGTACACGGACCCTTACATGGCGGAGTGACAGTCCGGCGGAGTCATGTTCTGCTGCTCGGACCGTTTATCGCAGAAAAATTAAAAAAAAAAAAACAAACAAACAAGTGCTTAGCCCTTAAAATTTTAACAAGTAAGTGATACAAAGAGTGGGGAGTAATAATCATGACCGCCTCTGTGATCTGCCGCAACATCGTATCGTTATGAAAAGTCCCTTTAACATTAATTCATAACAAATTCTGAAACATCACCTTCATGTCTATCACACGAATGAAAAAAGCCAAAAACTTGGAATGTTGTAGGAGAGAAA